>JARQOD010000009.1:22872490-22969189 GCA_033576555.1 Oophaga sylvatica | reverse complement strand
TTTTTCTAGCTTTACATGACTTGAGCCCTGCCTCTAGGAGCCTGTTACGAACTGTTCTTGCCGTGCACTTCACCCCAGCTGCCATCTGCCATTCCTTTTGTAGATCACTTGATGTCATCCTGCAGTTGCTGAGTGACATTCGAATAAGATGACGGTCATCCCGGTCAGTGGAGAGTCGTTTTCGCCCTCTGCCGGTCTGCAGCTTTGTTGTCCCCAATGTCTGCTGCTTGACCTTGTTGTAATGGACTGCCGTCTTAGAAATTTTAAGGATGGAGGCAACATGACGCTCACTGGATCCCTCTGCTAGTAAAGCCAGAATCGAGCCCTTCTTTTCCTCACTCAAGACTTTTCTTTTCAACTCCTTTGGCATTTATAAAAGTTATTTTTTCATTCCTATTACTTTTGGGATATTACTAGCACTTGTTTTGCCATCCAGCTTGTCCTATTGCAAGAAGTTTGTGAACACCACAGAAGTGTTTTTTATACTTTCCTTCATTAAATAATATTTGGTTCAGGTGATCCCCTAATCAGAAGCACATTAAGTAGAAAGGGGTGTACTCTGGTTGGAATTCAGCTGACACTGGAGTGGAATGGCTGTCAGACATGTTGAGAACCTGATTTTTATAAAACTGTGCAGTGGTCTCTTAATTTTTGCCAGAGCTGATATATATAATATATATATATATATATATATATAAATATATATTATCATAGCAGGCGGTCAGTGCACCCTCAGCCCCTCCTTATCTTGTGAGAAGCACATCCATCTGGGACCAGGAGCGTGGAGATTTTGCGACATGGAAAAACTGAGGGGAAAAGGGCAAATAATTTAGTGGAAGATGCCAAGTTTTTAGCTATCCCTGGTTGCATGGACATACGTCATCTATGAATTATAAGAAGAATGTGGTTATGGAGAGAAGAGGAGGAGGAAACCTTTTAACCATTAATGATTATTGTACCATATGATAGTCAAGTGAGAAAATATTAACTGTTCATTGTATCCTCTCAGTTTATATTGGAATTGTCACTTGTCGTAAAGCAATGATTATGGGCTCAGCTCCAGCAGCTGTCACTCCAGTGAAGAGTGAAGACCCTTCAGATCTACACAGTCTATACATCTACTTTATATAAAACACACGATTAGTGCTGTAGACGTAATCTGAGGACAAACGCAAAGAGACAACCGGATTTGTATCCTATACATGTATACCAAGTTTTATGCATTCTAAACTTGTATTTGCTGCACCGCTCTGTGTGCTGTCATCCATTTCACTTCTTCCCGCGCACAGCTTAGGACTTGTTCCATTTCATCAAATTGGATATAAACCCTACATTTGCATTTATTTTTTCCTTGGTAGTTTTGCTAAAGACGTTCGGAGACAGTGGAGAGTTGGGTAAAAGTCTAACAAGGCAAACAGCAGACAATAAAGAAACTTTAGTTTCTTAAACGTCCTTTCTCCATTATTTCTAATCAATACAAATAGAATAATCAGACCTGGAGCTAAGTGTGTGGGCACTTGAAGACGGTGAACGTCTCTCCCAGTCACAGCTGTGGGCAAACATTGATTTTTGTTTTTATTACATTCCCCCTTCTCCAATTCTACTTTATAGCTCATACCCCTACTGCAGTTATGCCCCTCGGATTTTGCTCATGACTCTCTTTGAAGTGCGCTGATATTTAGCGTTGAACAAATTTGTTCAGATTTTGTCCCCGAATCTGATTTTGACATATTCGAGCCATATTCTAACAATATTCGTGCCGAAAGTATGTCTTACGATCGGTTCCAAACATATTCGGCAATTTCTACTCCCATTGACTCTTATGACGTTCGGCTGTATTCAACGAATATTGCAAAAACAATATTCGATTCCGATCATATTCGGAACTGAATCCGAACAAATTTGCTCATCTCTACATATCCTATAGGACGTGAAGAATCACTATATAATACTAATCTTTTGTACATTGATTCTAGTCTTGAACTGCCTTCCCATACCGCTACCTACATTCATGCTCCAATAGGCAGACATTTATAGATAGTAGTACATACCCTGCGTCCCGTGTGACAGGGTGGCTGAGTAGGATTCCGTGCCTTTGAAAATTACAATTATTATTATTATTTATTATTATAGCGCCATTTATTCCAAGTACAGTAATCTTAAACAATGCAAGTCACGATGGGTACAGGAGGAGAGAGGACCCTGCCCGTGAGGGCCAACAATCTACAAGGGATGGGTGAGGATACAGTAGGCGAGGGTAGAGCTGGTCGTGCAGTGGCTTGGTCAATCGGTGGTTACTGCAGGTTGTAGGCTTGTCGGAATAGGTGAGTCTTCAGGTTCTTTTTGAAAGTTTCCATGGTAGGCGAGAGTCTGATATGTTGTGGTGGAGAGTTCCAGAGTAGGGGGGATGCATGGGAGAAATCTTGTATGCGATTGTGGGAAGAGGAGACAAGAGGGAGTAGAGAAGGAGATCTTGTGAGGTTCGGAGGTTGTGTGCAGGTAAGTACCGAGAGACGATGTCACAGATGTATGGAGGACACAGGTTGTGGATGGTTTTGTATATCATGGTTAGGGTTTTGAACTGGAGTCTTTAGGTAATGGGGAGCCAGTGAAGGGATTGACAGAGGGGGAGAGGCCGGGGTATAGCGGGGGACAGGTGGATTAGTCGGGCAGCAGAGTTTAGAATCAATTGGAGGTGCGCAAGAGTGTTAGAGAGGAGGCCACAGAGCAGGAGGTTGCAGTAGTCAAGGCGAGAGATGATGAAGGCATGGACTAGGGTTTTTTCACATTCTTAGTTGAGGAATATACGGATCCGTGAAATATTTTTGTGTTGAAGTCTGCAGGAAGTGGAAAAGGCTTGGATATGTGGTTTGAAAGAGAGATCAGTGTCAAGGATTACCCCGAGGCAGCAAGCTTGTGGGACTGGGAGAGTGGGAAGACGTTTACTTTAATGAATAGGTCCATTTGGGGGGGTCAAGTGAGATGGGGGAAAGATGATGAATTCTGTTTTGTCCATATTAAGTTTTAGAAATCAAGCGAAGAAGGATGAAATAGCAGACAGACATTGTGGATTCTGGTTAGTAGGGAGGTGATATCTGGTCCAGAGATGTAGATCTGTGTGTCATCAGCATAGAGGTGATACTGAAAGCCATGAGACTCAATGAGCTGTCTCATGCCGAAGGTGTAAATGGAGAAGAGCAGTCAAAGAGAGTCAAAATGATATGAAGAATTTGGTGCTCGAACAGTTAATGGGGAAAAAAAAACATTCTAGGAATCCAAACACAGTTTTGAGTGTTGATTAGGCCTGACATCCTAGACCTTTTTCAAAAAAGGTAAAAAAGGTCTGGGGTGTCAGACCAAAAAACTGTCTTGGATTGTTAAGAGCGCTGAGCTTTTCTCCAAATCATAGACAACATTTGTGTTGTTATAAAATCAATTAATTCATGTTATATTCTTGAACTCCAATTAATGTGGTTTGGGACTTAAAAGTTTTGCAATTTTTACATGGAAATAAACCCTTTACACCTTTTCCTTCCTTATTCCCTGCCTTCAAATTACTATAGATCAGTCTTTAAAGGGAACCTTACAGCTCATACATGGTGCCCAAAGCGTGGACAGCATGTATCATACCAACCAGTGGTTGTAGTAACCCAGCCATGTGTGTTGGACTCGTAACATGCAGCGTTTCAGGGAAAAATATACATTAATAGCTGCCGGGGACCTAGACCACGCTAGACCTGCCAGCGGGCAGGAGAAGCCACCTGTTCAGCTAGTCTATAGTTCGGTGTAGGTTGCCGGTGGCTAATAAAGTATGTTCTTCTCTAAAACAAAAGAGCATTTCAGAATCAAACACACCTGTTTAGTGGCTGATACATGCTGCCCATGGTCATCAGTTCTCAGGTTCCCTTTAATTGTTTGCACTCTCTCTGATACTTCTGTTGGTCTAATATTTTATATTTTATCAAAATGAGCCAATTTTCATCCAAAACTTTTTTTTTACTTTTCCAGCTTCCCTTGAAAAGCAAAGCCTGTTGTAAACATATTATACAGAGCTGAGCAGTCCAGCCCCATTCAACCCTTATATTTGGCCATTCCTCCAGCTAATAACAGGTGATTGGTGGGGGTGTCAGGTATTAGAACCACAAAGATCTTGTATAGATGACTAATCCCAAAGATAGGTTATCAATATTATATGACCAGTTAACCCCTTTAAAGAGCTAACCTTTCTAGTGTTCTTTTTTAAATATTGGTTTTCATTGTTTGTTAATGTCTCCCTATCTATTTTATGGATTTTTTCTATGATGTGTTTAATTCCTAACTGTCATAGTTGCTTTTTCTTCAAACTTGCTTTTCACATTTGACTTTGTTCTGAGTAATATTGTTAACTTGAACAGTTCTTCCTTACCCTCACTTCTTTTCATGTTCAATAAAACTAATATAGTTTGTAACTTTTTAAAACGGTTCCTTCAAGGGAAAGTGATAGGTCAAGAAAGTTGACTTTTTTAATTCTAACGTCACACATTAGAAGAGTGTTACAACCATTATCATGCACCCCTAACAATAATTTTTCTAAGTGTTCCTGTTCACTATTCTAAATGAGGAGACAATCTTCTCTGTAATTCCACCAAATTGAGTTCTTGTGGGGGCATCACATACACAAAAAGCACCTTCTCACATCAACATGAATATATTTGCATCACCAAGGGTGAATTTCATCCCCATCGCAGTACCTTTTTTTGGTAAGTAGCACATCTCCTCCCACTAAAAATAGCTGCGAGTAAGCATGAGATGTAACTTTGTGAACAATATTTATGTTTAAACTATTTTAAGATTTTTTGTTTTACACTTTATGTTTTACTGTGTTATTACATACAACTCCTTTAGCTAACACTTGCAACTCATCTGTATTTAGATATTATTAATATGATGAATGCTTTTAATTATGAATATCTTTCTCTAACGAGGCCAAATGAGTATTGAATCTTACTGGCAATACAAATGCATCATCTCCTGGAATTAAGGAAAACTAATAAGACAATAGTGAGACAATGGGCTCCAAAATTCAAAAATAAAATATCCCCTTTAGGAGCTGACTTGTCAATGTTTTAATTTACAAATAGCCTTGTATATCATGTTAATATTTCCTGTGTGTATAATCATACGAACAAAGAATATGATGGAATTGAAATTTAAAGTTTACTGGTTTTGTATGTGTAAGAAGATGGACAAGTGAAAAGACTCACACAGTTAATGCCTAACAGAGTGTCTGCTCGTGAACAACCCCATCTGCCAGTCAAAGATGATAGGAAAAAGTAAATCAAAAAGAATTTCATCAGCAGAAACTGAAGAGTGAAGTGCATATTCCCTCTTCAAAGAGATTGGAGGAGTCACCAGGTAAGTTAATAGCTGTGGAGCAGTTAATAATTATTAATGGCCCAGGAGGTCAGTGAAGGTGAGAGTTGGTGTCTTAACCTGTATCAAGAAGAACCCACAATGCAGCGAGATTGGCTTATATCCATCATTAGAAGTGAGCAGTGAGCAGAACCTAGTGAAGAATCGAATGACCAGACCCAAGTGAAGAACTGAGTGACTTGATCCGAGAGAAGAACTGAGAGACCAGACCTGATTAACGGATCAAATGACCAGAGCCACGAGAAGCAAGCGGACTATGTTAGAGGGACATTCGTGAGATCCGTGAGGTGAGGTGCAGAAGTATGGTACACAGGGAACGGAAGCGGCCAGCACAACGTGTACTAGAAGCGACTCAGCAATATGGAACTTGTGGCCTAACAGTGTAGTACCATAGACTCCTGTTAGGGCCTGAATGGTGTGCGTCATTACTACCAGAGTGACAGAGTAACGACGGTGAAGGGTACATGATTGACGTGACGCTCCATAGGATAGAATAAGAGAATCGAGACACTTGTATCTATTGTAAATGTTTAGTGCTTTCTATGATAGGGTTTAATTGTCATATCCTTTACCACTGCTTCAGCCTCACGAAGTGTTGTACATTTACATTGTCACATTTTTTGTTGGTCTCTAGTAATCTGCTAACCTCGTTTAATTTTGCATCTGAATCATTCAAATTATTGTTAGAGTAATAAATAATCCTTGGTTCAGTTACCACTGTGTCCTCATCTTCGGCGCTGTTGCATCCCAAGCACCTGTTTACATATGATCGGAGGATAGGTGCTAGAGTTGAGCGATACTTTCCGATATCCAAAAGTATCGGCATCGGAATGGTATCGCCGATACCCAAAAAATATCGGCGATACCCGATACCGATACCGGAAATCCAATGTAAGTCTATGGGAACAAAATATCGGAATTAAAAAAAAACCCATTCTTGCCTTGTTGGTTAATTGTACATGAAGGAAAACAACAAAGAGTAATGTAGAATGTATTGGGGAAGGTTGAGGAGACAATAAAGGCATAGATGTTTAACCCAATCAAATGGAATAGCATAAATATTTTTTTTTTAAAGATGTTCGGATTGACGAAGAAATTGACAATGTTGTTAACGTTTTTTCTATTTTGGCAAATATGTATATTTCACAACTTCCATGCTCTTCACCTTTTTAACTTTTGACACAATTTCTCCTTCATAATCTTCAGCAGCATCATCTTTTTCATCAAATTATTCTTCATCTTCACCTTCTTTATCTTCTTCTTAAACTTCTTGCTATTCATCTTTTTGTTAACATTACTCATATTCTTCTTATTAAACTATTATTCTTATTCATATTGTACTTCATCTTCTTCATCATATTCTTATTTGTGACAGAGAATCCTGTACTTGTAATCTGTCAAAGTATGAATTTTTCATCCTTCCGTTCTTGCTGTCACAAAAGATTTAAATTACAACAGTATTTGTCCGTGTTCAGTTTAGCCTGCAGCAGCAGGCATTTTCCAGGGGCTCCACGAGGAGGAACGGACTCACTCCCATACACTGCTTAGTCTTCTTCTGCTTATAATTTAGAGCATATATTTTGCTCTTCATTTTGGTCTTATACTTCATGTTCTTCTGCTTTTTGATCTTCTGCTTATTGTTCTTAAGTCTCTTGTTCTGTATCTTGTAGTTTGTCTTAACCTTCTTAGTCATGTTTGGTAATCTTTTATTTCTTCTTTGTGATGGTGTTTAGGCTGGTTGGCTTGATGCTCGTCGTCCTTGTGGTCGTCATCTTCTTCGGGGTGGTCATCAGGGTCGTCGTCTTCATTGTTGGAGATCCAGAGTGATTACCCAAAAAAGCATTGAAAAAATCTTCAATTTGTAAATGTAGCAGAAGGTACAAGAGTCAATGCAAGTAACGAGGACCAGCTGACTGTGCTGGAACCCGGAGGGGCAGCAGAAGGAAAAGAGCCAATGGCACAACCGAGGACCAGCTGACGTTACTGGGACACGGTTACTAAGCAGGAGGTACCTGTGCTCCAAAGCACTACCAAGGACCAGCAGACGTTGCTGGAACTCGGATACCGAGATGGAGGCACCTAGGCCAAAGGCACTGCGGAGAACCAGCTGACGGTACTGGAACCCAGACGGGTAGCAGAAGGTACAAGAGCCAATGCAAGTAACGAGGACCAGCTGACTGTGCTGGAACCGGAGGGGCAGCAGAAGGAAAAGAGCCAATGGCACAACCGAGGACCAGCTGACGTTACTGGGACACGGTTACTAAGCAGGAGGTACCTGTGCTCCAAAGCACTACCAAGGACCAGCAGACGTTGCTGGAACTCGGATACCGAGATGGAGGCACCTAGGCCAAAGGCACTGCGGAGAACCAGCTGACGGTACTGGAACCCGGACGGGTAGCAGAAGGTACAAGAGCCAATGCAAGTAACGAGGACCAGCTGACTGTGCTGGAACCCAGAGGGGCAGCAGAAGGAAAAGAGCCAATGGCACAACCGAGGACCAGCTGACGTTACTGGGACACGGTTACTAAGCAGGAGGTACCTGTGCTCCAAAGCACTACCAAGGACCAGCAGACGTTGCTGGAACTCGGATACCGAGATGGAGGCACCGAGGCCAAAGGCACTGCGGAGAACCAGCTGACGGTACTGGAACCCGGACGGGTAGCAGAAGGTACCCATGGAAATTTAAGTTGACAGGCCGCGAGCCGGCCGCAGTTACCGAATCCCACAGTACTACAGTGGGTGATTGTCCTATTGTCACAACGGAAACAGCCTTTATTTGCATATCCCGCAGCACACATAGGAAGCACCTAAACTCCAAGCACCATAGAGTCGGCAAACCCGACCGCAACACGACAGGACAACTTATTGGAGGCTAAGTGACGTTTACACTGACAGGAAACAGATGGCGTGCTGTAACCAGTCTGGGCAGGAGTGAGTACCCGTGCCAATGACACTTCCGAGCAACAACTGGCGGTGTTGAAGCCCAGGAATGAGAAGAGAACATGGTGGAGGCAGCAGGACTTTTTGCCGTACACACAGCAGGGGAACAGCTGACATTACTGAACCCCAGTAACACAGGAGCAAGTGTTGACTGTGCTAACAGCACTTCCGAGCAACAACTGGCGGTGTTGTAGCCCAGGGATGAGAAGAGAACATGGTGGAGGCAGCAGGACTTTTTGCCGTTCACACAGCAGGGGAACAGCTGACATTACTGAACCCCAGTAACACAGGAGCAAGTGTTGACTGTGCTAACAGCACTTCCGAGCAACAACTGGCGGTGTTGTAGCCCAGGAATGAGAAGAAACATGGTGGAGGCAGCAGGACTTTTTGCCGTACACACAGCAGGGGAACAGCTGACATTACTGAACCCCAGTAACACAGGAGCAAGTGTTGACTGTGCTAACAGCACTTCCGAGCAACAACTGGCGGTGTTGTAGCCCAGGGATGAGAAGAGAACATGTGGAGGCAGCAGGACTTTTTGCCGTTCACACAGCAGGGGAACAGCTGACATTACTGAACCCCAGTAACACAGGAGCAAGTGTTGACTGTGCTAACAGCACTTCCGAGCAACAACTGGCGGTGTTGTAGCCCAGGGATGAGAAGAGAACATGGTGGAGGCAGCAGGACTTTTTGCCGTACACACAGCAGGGGAACAGCTGACATTACTGAACCCCAGTAACACAGGAGCAAGTGTTGACTGTGCTAACAGCACTTCCGAGCAACAACTGGCGGTGTTGTAGCCCAGGGATGAGAAGAGAACATGGTGGAGGCAGCAGGACTTTTTGCCGTTCACACAGCAGGGGAACAGCTGACATTACTGAACCCCAGTAACACAGGAGCAAGTGTTGACTGTGCTAACAGCACTTCCGAGCAACAACTGGCAGGTGTTGTAGCCCAGGATGAGAAGAAACATGGTGGAGGCAGCAGGACTTTTTGCCGTTCACACAGCAGGGGAACAGCTGACATTACTGAACCCCAGTAACACAGGAGCAAGTGTTGACTGTGCTAACAGCACTTCCGAGCAACAACTGGCGGTGTTGTAGCCCAGGAATGAGAAGAGAACATGGTGGAGGCAGCAGGACTTTTTGCCGTACACACAGCAGGGGAACAGCTGACATTACTGAACCCCAGTAACACAGGAGCAAGTGTTGACTGTGCTAACAGCACTTCCGAGCAACAACTGGCGTGTTGGAGCCCAGGGATGAGAAGAGAACATGGTGGAGGCAGCAGGACTTTTTGCCGTTCACACAGCAGGGGAACAGCTGACATTACTGAACCCCAGTAACACAGGAGCAAGTGTTGACTGTGCTAACAGCACTTCCGAGCAACAACTGGCGGTGTTGTAGCCCAGGAATGAGAAGAGAACATGGTGGAGGCAGCAGGACTTTTTGCCGTTCACACAGCAGGGGAACAGCTGACATTACTGAACCCCAGTAACACAGGAGCAAGTGTTGACTGTGCTAACAGCACTTCCGAGCAACAACTGGCGTGTTGTAGCCCAGGGATGAGAAGAGAACATGGTGGAGGCAGCAGGACTTTTTGCCGTTCACACAGCAGGGGAACAGCTGACATTACTGAACCCCAGTAACACAGGAGCAAGTGTTGACTGTGCTAACAGCACTTCCGAGCAACAACTGGCGGTGTTGTAGCCCAGGGATGAGAAGAGAACATGGTGGAGGCAGCAGGACTTTTTGCCGTTCACACAGCAGGGGAACAGCTGACATTACTGAACCCCAGTAACACAGGAGCAAGTGTTGACTGTGCTAACAGCACTTCCGAGCAACAACTGGCGGTGTTGTAGCCCAGGGATGAGAAGAGAACATGGTGGAGGCAGCAGGACTTTTTGCCGTACACACAGCAGGGGAACAGCTGACATTACTGAACCCCAGTAACACAGGAGCAAGTGTTGACTGTGCTAACAGCACTTCCGAGCAACAACTGGCGGTGTTGTAGCCCAGGAATGAGAAGAGAACATGGTGGAGGCAGCAGGACTTTTTGCCGTTCACACAGCAGGGGAACAGCTGACATTACTGAACCCCAGTAACACAGGAGCAAGTGTTGACTGTGCTAACAGCACTTCCGAGCACCAACTGGCGGTGTTGGAGCCCAGGGTCAAGGAGGATGTTTAAATACTATATCAAGTATTTTCCTTGTTACGTGTCAATTAAAAATGTCTATACTCCAAACAAGAGAAATATAACCTTTAGTACCATAAGATGATGATTTTACTTAAAAAAATATATGTAAATTAATAATTTACAAACATAAACGCATACATTAACATGTTGAAAAGCAATGCAAACCACAATTAAAATAGGTTAAATAATCTGCTATACGGTTTAAAATAAAAGCATACAAGTACATATCAGAATCCATTAATGATGGCTAAGTAACAGTATGTACACCATTTTTATTGTGTAGACAATGAATGGCTGACTTAAAAACATAATCAGCATTACAAGTTATCTTTGACATTCATAAAACTTTACATTTGGTGAATAATATCACTAAAAAATTTTTAAAAATATCTAAACTTTCCATCATGTAATACTGATAATATGTGCCAATCATTTATATTAACAAACAAAAAATTTAAAAAGTGCATAGTGCAGAGTGAAAACAGATATTTATGCCTGACTGTGACCTGCAAGCATGACAACGGATAGATAAGGTATATATAGATGAGACTGCATAGCCACAGATGGTGAATGGCGATGTAATACTGTACCTCAATAAAGTGTGCGTTACTACTACATCCTTTTTTTTATATAGCTTTATAAAAGGTTACGTGCATGTATGGTTGCGCCTTTGTTTGGACGCACAGACTGGCTTCCTGCTGTGACGCGTTGGGTATTGGAGCTCTGTACGTCTTATGACGCAGACTAACATTCACGGTGCGCATCGTTCATCATCGCAAGCGTACCGACAACACAAAGGCGTTGTCATGACTGCTTTACTCAGTAAACATGCACCTATGATGAAACATACACGCATGTGCCCTATTACATAACAAGCTACAAGAAAAACGAGTGTGAGGTGTGACACAGCTGTTTTGTTAAGGTACAGTATTATATCGACATTGTACAGGTGTCGCTATTCAGTCTGATAAATAGATATCATTCACCTATTCTATCAGTTGTCGTTCTTTCAGCACCACTTACAGGTATATATTTTGCTATTGTGACTATGCACTATTGACTTTACCAAGGTAATGCATGATTTTTGTTAGCGATTATCATGTTTACATGAAGGACCTTTATGATATGGGCTGTTAACTTTCTAATTAAATATGTATTTTTTAAAATGACACAAATATAAGTAATGTTGAAGAGGACTATTCCTACATGCATTGTTTGCACAATATTACAGGTGTACATCACGTCCCTTATCAACATTGGATTATTATATTTACTTGTATGCTTTTATTTAAAAGGCAAGAACACTGAAGTATAACCTTCGCACTGCAGCAGTTGTCAAAGTTCAACCCACATTATGCACTTCCAACATTGCAGCATTTGAGTCATGATGTGAGTTGGATTTGTCTAAGCTATGGAGTGACAAGGTTGACCATCAGTATCCTATAGCATAAGTAGGCTTTTGTGTTTGCATTTGTTTTCGACATGTGCATATCTGTAATAATATGTCACAATTATTTTGTTACAGATTTGTGACAAAGACTAATCATTTTATGGTTTTAAAGTTGACGTTTCAAATGTTTACAGCTTAGAAATCAGGGTGTAGCCTCATATCTATGTGTAGCACTAGACACTTTGACATGTCATGTTTTTTTCACCATGATTAGGTAGCTAGCAGTAATTTTTGCCGGACACACAGCAGGGGAACAGCAGGCGTTACTGAACCCCACAAACACATCAGCGATTGTTTTCATCTGTGTATCTAACACTTCTGAGCAGCAACTGGCGGTGTTGAAGCCCAGGGTCAAGGAGGGTGTAGGCAGAGGCCTAGTATGAGATGTTTGAAGTTGAAGTTGTAGTTAGCAGCAGTAATTTTTGCCAGACACACAGCAGGGGAACAGCAGGCGTTACTGAACCCCACAAACACATCAGCGATTGTTTTCATCTGTGCATCTAACACTTCTGAGCAGCAACTGGCGGTGTTGAAGCCCAGGGTCAAGGAGGGTGTAGGCAGAGGCCTAGTATGAGATGTTTGAAGTTGAAGTTGTAGTTAGCAGCAGTATTTTTGCCAGACACACAGCAGGGGAACAGCAGGCGTTACTGAACCCCACAAACACATCAGCGATTGTTTTCATCTTTGCATCTAACACTTCTGAGCAGCAACTGGCGGTGTTGAAGCCCAGGGTCAAGGAGGGTGTAGGCAGAGGCCTAGTATGAGATGTTTGAAGTTGAAGTTGTAGTTAGCAGCAGTAATTTTTGCCAGACACACAGCAGGGGAACAGCAGGCGTTACTGAACCCCACAAACACATCAGCGATTGTTTTCATCTGTGCATCTAACACTTCTGAGCAGCAACTGGCGGTGTTGAAGCCCAGGGTCAAGGAGGGTGTAGGCAGAGGCCTAGTATGAGATGTTTGAAGTTGAAGTTGTAGTTAGCAGCAGTAATTTTTGCCAGACACACAGCAGGGGAACAGCAGGCGTTACTGAACCCCACAAACACATCAGCGATTGTTTTCATCTGTGCATCTAACACTTCTGAGCAGCAACTGGCGGTGTTGAAGCCCAGGGTCAAGGAGGGTGTAGGCATAAAATATTGAGTTATTGCCTTGTTACGTGGCCATTGCAAATGTATGTACTTCAAACAAGAATAAATGAAGTT
This sequence comes from Oophaga sylvatica, assembly GCA_033576555.1. Classification (NCBI taxonomy): domain Eukaryota; kingdom Metazoa; phylum Chordata; class Amphibia; order Anura; family Dendrobatidae; genus Oophaga; species Oophaga sylvatica. The sequence goes on along the minus strand of JARQOD010000009.1, from coordinate 22,955,984 downwards.
TTACTAGGACAATAAAATGATGAATTTCAATTCCAAGAATAGAAAAATATTTATACTTGAGAGTCCTCTGTGGTTGATACCGTTTAATGGCTAACTGAAAATATGGTAACAAATTCCAAGCTTTCGAGACTACTCAGGTCTCTTCATCAGGCTAAGACTAAAACAAAAAATGAAGAATCACATATTTCTACACACAACAGGACACAGGAATAGGTAAGACAAGTGAGGGAGGGACAAGTGAGGGGAGACCGGCCAAAAAATGAGAACAAGGATGAATTATCAGCGCCACACAATAAGAGAAAAATAATGGATTTACCTGTGGCAAAACACTTTTGTATGCCCGGTCATAGCATGATGGATATGGAATTACTGGTATTAAAATATAACTTCAAATATGAGAAAGATACAAAGGTTTCAGAATATAAGCTCATCATGACCTTTGACACTGTTAGTGATGGAATGAATAGATCACACGGATTTATGTCATTCTATTTCAATTAAGGAATCTGCGTCTCTGCCCTTCCAGGGGCATGAAAACACAAAACCAGACCCCAATCAGAGGGCAATAAAACTTTCTATCCTTATCTAGGAACTGTTCCAATATTTATGTTCATCCCTCTGTGATAATGACAGTTCTGCTACACGTCACTTACTTGTCTTACCTATTGCACTATTCCTGTGTCCTGTTGTGTATAGAAATATGTGATGCTTCATTTTTTGTTTTAGTCTTTGCCTGATGAAGAGACGTGAGTAGCCTCGAAAGCTTGCAATTTGTTACCATCTTTTCAGTTATCCATTAAAAGGTATCAACCACTGCGGACTCTCAAGTCTAAATATTTTTCTATCTACTGGCTAACACGGTACGAAGATACACATGTTTCCTAACTTCAAGAATAAAAATAAAGACACTGCAAATATAAACGCATATATGCACATGCCAACAAGAAATGGAACAACACACCACCCAAAAAATTGGTTACAAAATATAGTGTTGTAAATTTAAGAATAAAAGTCCATTTTTGTATTTATGAATAATGCTTAAGGAACGCTATGTTAACCATAACATAGTGAAGACAATGGATTTTGTAATAGTCACTCATCATCATCATCATTGCAATTTAGATGTGACAGTCACAGACATTTCAATTATTTAAGTTAATAAAATCGTTACTTTGTACAGCATGTATGACATGTCCAGCATGGACTCATCAATGTGATGACACAATAATGTACGATAAAAAATAACCATTTAAAAAAACATAATGCATTGTCACAATTTAAGTGTGTGCCTGCAAGTGTAGGTGAAACTAAGGCTACGGATAGCAAAGGTATATTCTATGTCTGTATCAGACAGTGGACAGCCTCTGATGGGTAATGGCGATGTTATACTGTACGTCAATAAAGTCTGCGGCTGCAATCATGCATTTTTTGCTTGTACAGTGTTGAAGAGGGTAAAAGCATGTCTGGTTGCGCAAGGCTTTATCCGTCAACACTACCTTCCTACTGTCACGCATAGGGTAGGGTAGCGTGTGTCAATTAGATGACTCTATAAAATGTGACGTTACGCAGCGTTATTGCGCCCTAGGGACGCCAAAAATACGACAGCAGTAATCATTTACTGTCTAATACTCCACCTATGACCAACAAAAAAAGACCGTTCTCTCTTTAACAATCTACAAGACTAACAAGCATAATGGTTGACGCTGACTTTATTGAGGTACAGTATTACATCGACATTGTCCATGAGTAACTATGCACTGTGATACCTATATACCATTATTAATTTATATCTGTTGTGGTTGTTTCAACAGCACTTGCAGGTATAACTACCTATTGTCAGTATGCATGATGCACTTTCTAGATGTAATAATTTATTATTGCACATTATTACCAGGTTTAGATGCTGGCCATTTCATATATGGTGTGTGAAGTTACAGTTGGCATCAGTATGTGTATTTTATAATGTCTGTCATAAATAAAACTCGTGATGATGATGATGAGGATTTTATGATTCGTACATCCATTGACTGCATTATCTTACAGGTACAGATAAAGTTCCTTAAAAAGCATTAATTGATAAGTATGAAATGTACTTTTATGCATTAATTTCAAAAAGTGAAGACTATGTTTTAGTTTTTGTTACCATTTCTAATAGACATGTGCAGATATGCGCTGTGATGACAAATTATTATTTGTCCATATTTGTCATAAAAATGTATCATTCTAGGCCTGGAAAACTTCACAATTTCCTGTTTTAAGCATAACAATCAGGGTGACGGCTCTTCCCTATTTGGAGCATGTTCGACATGGGTTTTTCTGTGCATGTGTAGGGAACAGGAGACTTCTTGCCGGACACACAGCAGGGGAACAGCTGGTGTTACTGAACCCCACTAACACTATAGCTTGTGTATTGGTCTGTGGACACGACACTTCTGAGCAGCAACTGGCAGTGTTGTAGCCCAGGGAGTAGAGTTCAGGTGGTAGAAAGATGAACATAACAGGAGACATGGATAACGTTGCGAACCAGTTATTTAATCTGAAAACGGACAGACAAATTCTGGCGAGATCCATGCCTTGTTCATTTTCAGAAAAGTAAGCCGGTCTACATTATCGGAGGATAGTCGCATGCGACGGTCTGTTAGTACACCACCTGCAGCACTAAAGACGCGCTCCGATAATACACTGGCAGCAGGGCAAGCCAGCACCTCCAATGCATACTGGCTAAGCTCTGGCCATGTATCCAGCTTAGAGACCCAAAACTTGAATGGGGAAGAGCCATCTGGGAGTACACTGAGAGGGAAAGACATGTAGTCTGTCACCATCTTACGGAAACGTTGCCTCCTGCTGACTGGAGCCGTCTCGGATGGTGTAGACATTTGTGGCGCTGCCACAAAACTTCGCCACATTTGGAACATACTGGTCTTGCCCTGTGCAGAGGCGCTGCTTGTGCTCCCTCTTGTTGCAGAGCTGTCTCCACTGCCTCGACGCACAGAGCTGCTTTGTAAAGCAGTAGCAGCAGCAGTGCTCTCGGCTGGAATGGAGAACATTATGGATTGCCCCAGTGTGTCTTGGTACTCCCGCATTTTACGCTCCCGGTTCAACGGTGTGATGAGGCTTTGTAAGTTGTCCCGGTAGCGAGGGTCTAGGAGGGTGTACACCCAATAATCAGACGTGGTGAGAATGTGGGCGATGCGGCAGTCGTTTCTCAGGCACTGCAGCATGAAATCAACCATGTGCTGCAGACTCCCAACTGGCCAAGAAACGCTGTCCCCTGCAAGAGGCGTCATCTCTGCCTGCTCTGCATCACCCCACCCTCGCTGTACATACTGACTAGAGCGTTGTGTACCTCCCTCTGGAGCGATGTCTTCCTCCTCCATTAACTCCTCCTCATCCTCCTCACAAAGTGAGCCCTGCCCAGCCCTTTGTGAGGAACCACGTTGCGCTGACGGTCCAGAAGGTGATGGAATTTGTGACTCCTCATCCCCACCTCTTCCAAAACCTCATCCCTTAGTGCTTGCAGTGTTTTTGAAGCAGGCAGATAAGGGGGACAGTCAGGCTGACTAGTGCATCATCTGCACTCGCCATCCGCGTTGACTCATCAAACGGACGCAAAACGTGGCAGATGTCCTTCATAGAGGCCCACTCAGTAGTGGTGAAGTGTGAACGGCGCAAATTGCGAGTTGATTGCGCCTGATGCAGCTGATACTCCATTACTGCTGGCTGCTGCTCACACAACCGCTCCAACATATGTAACGTGGAATTCCACCTGGTGGGTACGTCACATATGATGCGATGTTCAGGAAGGCGAAATCTGCGTTGCAGAGCTGCAATGCGCGATCTGGCCATGCTGGAACGTCGCAAGTGAGCGCACTCTAGGCGGACCTTGTGCAGCAGTGCATCAAGATCCGGATAGTCCCTCAAAAAACTCTGCACGACCAAGTTGAGCACATGTGCCAGACATGGTATGTGAGTGAGGTTGCCAAGGCCCAGAGCTGCCACCAGATTTCGGCCATTGTCACACACTACCAAGCCTGGCTGGAGATTCGCTGGCAAAAACCACACGTCGCTCTCCTGCTTGATGGCATTCCAGAGCTCCTGCGCTGTGTGGCTTCGATTCCCCATGGAAATTAATTTCAGGACGGCCTGTTGACGTTTGGCCACGGCTGTGCTCATATCGGTCGCAACAGGTAAGCGTTCACGGGTCCATGTGGAGGTAGACCGTGACGGCTCCTGCAGCGATGATTCTGAGGAACTGGAGTAGGAGGAGGAGTCAATGTGGACAGACTTGATTCCTGCAATCCTTGGAGTTGGCAGAACACGTACAGCGCCACTCGCAAGATCTGTACCCGGCTCCACAACATTGACCCAATGGGCAGTGAGGGAAAGGTATCGTCCCTGGCCATGGATACTGGTCCACGCATCGGTGGTCAGGTGGACCTTGCTACTGACGGCGTTTAGTAGCGCATGTTTAATTTTTCCCTCAACATGCTTTTGCAGACCAGGGACGGCTTGCCTGCTGAAATAAAATCGGCTGGGCACATTGTATTGTGGGACTGCCAATGCCATTAAGTTACGGAAACTGTCAGTCTCCACCAGCCTGAATGACAGCATTTCAAGGGACAGGAGTTTTGCAATGCCAGCATTCAGAGCCTGTGCTCGTGGATGGTTTGCCGAGTATGGCCGTCTTTTATCCCATGCCTGTGCTACCGATGGCTGTTTTGTGGCCTGGGAGTGTGAGGATGACAGGGAACTTGCAGCTGTGGGTGGAATAACACTGGGTCTCTGGACAACAGTGACAGAGGTTCTTCCATGGCGATCCTGTGAGGAAGCCGAACCAGCTGTGTGTGAGCTGGAGGAAGAGGCTCCAACACGAGCTGAAGATGTAGGTGCTGCTGTAGGTTGGCCTACATCTCCAGTGTGTCTTTGTAACTCAACCACGTGCTTTGACCGCACATGTTTCCACATATTTGTGGTATTAAGGTTACTGACACTTTTACCTCTTTTTACTTTTTGATTACACAGCTTGCATTTGACATAGCAAATATCATCTGCAAGTGTGTCAAAAAAGTACCACGCAGTGCAAGTCCTGGGAGCGCCCGTTTTTGCTGTTGGAAGAGAACTGCTACGAACGGGTGCCAAACTGGAGGCTACAGGCAACCGAGTCTGCAGCCTACCTCTCCCTACTGTTTGGACCGTTGGGGCAATCTCTTCCTCAGAGCTGCTACCACCACCTTCCTGTTCCTCACGCCATGTTGGGTCTTGGACCTCATCATCTCCACTACCCTCTTCCAACACCTGCTGCTGTTGGGTGGTCTGGCCAGCACCATGCTCAACAGAAACTGGCACCTGAGTCTCATCATCATCAGATGCGTTCTGCGGTGTGCTGACCATCGGCACTGGCTCACCCGCCTCTTCAGATTCAGAGAGACACAGCTGTTGCGCATCACTGCATACTGCCTCTTCTTCACATTCCAGAATGCTGCTTGGCTGGGCCCCTGTTTGCAAGCCAACAGATTCTGAGAACAGAAGCAGAGACTCAGCTGGCTCCAGTTCAGAACTCTCTGACTGCCTGGGCAATTTGGCAGGCGGTGAAGAGACAGATGGTTGTTCAACAGTGCTGTGGTCCTGAGAGGAGGTGGAAGCAATTGAAGTCGATGCATTGGCTGCCATCCAACCAACAATGGCTTCAATTTGTTCTTCCCGCAGCAGGGGGGTACGCTGAGCTCCTACAAAAGTGCGCATAAAGGAACGCTCACGGGGAAAACTGGTGGATGCTGTGTCACTGGGTGCGGCAGCAGCCACAGAATCCCCACGTCCTCTCCCTGCTGAAACTCCACGGCCACGACCACGTGCCTTACTCCCTGCCTTCTTCATCTTGGTAGATTGATAAAGAAAGTCAGAAAAGTTATAAGGCCTAAGTGTGGTTATTCCTCAGAGACTGCAGTGAACACTGCAGACAACTGTTCAGTAGCTGTGAAAGGCCCCTTTGTGTACTTCTATAGTGTTTGCAACCAATGTATTGTATACGGATGGAAGCGCGTCACACTAATAGATTAGATTTTTTTCAAATATAATGGAGCAGCACCAATTAGAGAAAAATGTGAAGGATGAGGCAGTGACACACGCTCAGCAGACTACAACCAGCAGTGGTTGAAGAACTAACTGGAGCGTAATCTGCACTCAAAAAATGAAAAGCTCACAGACTACAGTGAACACTGCAGACAACTGTTCAGTAGCTGTGAAAGGCCCCTTTGTCTACTTCTATAGTGTTTGCAACCAATGTATTGTATACGGATGGAAGCGCGTCACACTAATAGATTAGATTTTTTTCAAATATAATGGAGCAGCACCAATTAGAGAAAAATGTGAAGGATGAGGCAGTGACACACGCTCAGCAGACTACAACCAGCAGTGGTTGAAGAACTAACTGGAGCGTAATCTGCACTCAAAAAATGAAAAGCTCACAGACTACAGTGAACACTGCAGACAACTGTTCAGTAGCTGTGAAAGGCCCTGTGAGGTTGGGACCGCCACCATTTTGTATAGTGCCTATACCAGCCTCCATTTTGTCAGTTCACACAGCCACAGACTTTTAGCTACACAGGGCCTATTAGCATATTCAGTACGGCCAGCTTTGATGTCCACTATGAATCAATAGGCCTTTACATGCTAGTTGGTTTAGGCCAGGGTCTGAATAAGATGGTCAGTCGTATGGTAAATAGCTCAAGCTCAAGCCATTGTTTCCTGCTCCATATGAATTGCAGGCCAGTTAATATGCGTGCTTCAAAGTAAATGGGGAAGGGCCTAGCAGGTTTAAAAGCTGTAGCCAAGAAGAGCTGGTCTCTCTTTCCATTTTCACACACAGAAGCACCAGGGACAGACTTGCCAAATGGAGCTGCAGCACATGCATTGGGGGCTGTCCAGCAACTGAAGACTTTCACCTGGGGAACGCAGAGCTCCATGCCTCCCCATGACCATACAACCCGGTAATATTGATCTATAGCTTATACCTTTAAGCCTTGTACATTATTGTTGTATTCTTACTCTGACTGCAAATCCATTGTAATTACGTTGTATAGCTTTACTGTATATTTCTGTAATTATCTAGTGCACCCTTAAGGCAAATTAAACCATAAAATTAATCTTGGGCTGATGCTTTTACTCTGATCACGAATCTTAGAATACCCAGTGGGTAACAGGACACCTTCCCCGGCGGCCATTTGCTCTAGGTGCAGTTCTCTTACTGACCTGAGAGACAAAGGGGGGCGCCGGAGAGCTGTACCTGTGGAGTTACGTCCCATTGGTGACGTGGGAGGAAAGGGATCGTCCGTCACATTTGGTAGCGGCGGTGGTATCAGAAGCTGTGATACCCGGGCTACCGTGTGGCGGCCGGCTGAGTTCCTCACAAATTGGTGGCAGCGGTGGGATCAGAGTAATAGTGTGCGTGGGACCCCTACTCCCAGACACTAGAGACTACCAGCAGTACTTTCACTGCTGGGGTCTTAAGGTCAGCCCAGCACTAGACGGTCAGAGTGTAAATATAACAAGTTGTGTGCAAGGTCAGGGTTGCAGCTGTGTTTCAGTAACCAAAGGTTCCCAAGATGGCGGAAGGCACCAGGAGTAGGGCAAAGGGGAGGCCAATGCTGTGGCCTATGAGGGGTTCGATACCGATGAGGGGGAGCTCAGCCAGGGCTCCCCAAGGAGCCCGACCCCCGTGCTCAGTCTCACAGCGGACTGTCCACCCCCTGCCCGTCCCAGCCTGTCCAGGTCGGAGGCCCTTTTCCAAGCGGCTATGGCACAGCTCGAGGCTGGTAATGACGCCGCCTATGACAGACTCCTGGTGGCGGCAGAGAGAGCAGCGGAGCGTGAGCAAGCAGCAGCAGAACGCCGTGAAGCTGCGGAGCGTGAGCAAGCAGCAGCAGAGAGAGCAGCGGAGCGGGAGCATACAGAACGCCGTGAAGCTGCGGAGCGCCAGCACCGACTGGAGATGGCTCAGCACGGGCCCCCACGGGACGCACCAGGCCCACTGGAGACAAGGGCTTCCAAGGTCCGGGCGGAGGACTTTCCCTTGCTTGAAAAGGATGGAGACCTGGATTCCTGTTTGCTGGCTTTTGAGAGGACATGCCTCCAACATCATCTGGCCCCGGATCAGTGGGCAAGGTACCTGACCCCCCGTTTGAGGGGTAAGTCCCTGGAAGTTTTTGGGGAGGAGCAGGACTACAACAGCATCAAGCGGGCCCTGATCCAGCACTACAACCTCACCCCGGAGTCGTACCGCAGGAAGTTCAGGAGCCTGCAGCGGGGTCCAAAGGACCCTGGACCGACCACATGCGGCCTGCTGAGAGCTGCGGAGCACTGGACCTCGGGTCTAGAGCTCACTACCCGCCAGGAGGTCCAGGAACTGTTTGTCATGGAGCAATTCTTGTGGAACTGCCCAGAGGACCTCCAGCAGTTCCTCCGTGACCGGAAACCAAAGGGGGCTTCTGATACAGCCGCCCTGGCAGACGAGTATGCCAACAACAGGGCGCCGGAGCCAAAGAAGCCTGCCAGCAGCACCTGGAGAGGGGGTAAGCCCAATCCTGCCCCAGCCCCATATCCAGCCCCCAGAGTGCAAGGGGTGTACCCCCCAGCTGCCCTCTCCAGGCCAGGAACAGAACCCAGACGTTGTCATAATTGCAACCAGCCAGGACACTTTAAGGCTGCGTGTCCCCAGCGCCAGAAGGCCCCATCCCTGTCCCAGAAACCGTCCACTGTTTTGTGTGTGGAGGGGGTGGTGGGAGGTCCCTAGACAATTACCAACCCGTCACCATCGGCCGCTCAGCGGTCATGGAACTGCGGGACACAGGCGCTGAACGAACCCTGGTACGCCCTGAGGTGGTGTCCCCTCAAGACTTGGTACCTGGGAAAACCCTTTCCGTCTCCGGAATTGGAGGCGTTGAACCGGCGCTGCCCGTTGCCAAGGTGTATTTGGATTGGGGTGCTGGGAGGGGGATGCGGGAGGTGGGAGTAACGCCAAATATTCCTGCAAATGTGTTGCTTGGGACCGATTTGGAGCAGCTAGTGTCCCAGTATGTGGCCACTGAACCCCCAAGTTCGGCTCCCCAAGAATGTCATGACTCTACTGTGAATGCTAATGTTAATGTATTGAATGTGCCTCCAACAGTGGAACCTGATGGTAAGCCATGCACTGACACTACACACACAGGGCTCACAGTGAGGACAGGTGAGGAGGCTGTAGGGGAGAGCTCAGAGGTGGAGGGAGGGGCTGCTATGGGCAGTGTAGGGCCCCTAAGTGAATCCAGCCTGCTGAGTCTAGGGCCCCTGCAGGAAGAGGAACAGGCCATGGGGGGAGGGGGCGTCCCGGGAGAGGAGCCACCAGGTAGGACCCCAGGTCAGGAGTTCCCCACATCCGGGATGTCAGGAAGTCAGGGAAGTCTGCCTGACCCGGCGACTTGGTCAGGGGACGAGGGAAAGCAGGCGCTACCCGTGGTCTCAGCGGTCGTGGCCGCTGTTACCAGGAGTGGGAGCGCTGAAGCCCAAGGAGCCTCGCGGAGGTCCGACGGTTTCCCCCTCTCTGACCAAGTGGCTGCCGAGTCAGACAGTAGCCAGGAGACAGATCCCGGGGAACTGACAGACAGCAGGGCAGTTTCATCAATTCTTGCCATATCTAGTCAGGGATTTCAGGCAGCGTTGGAAGCTGACCCTAGCCTGAAGACTCTCAAGGAACAGGCGGCACAGCCTCCCCTGGAGTCCGACCGCGAGCGAGTGGTCTGGGACCAGGGACGGCTGTACCGGGTAACGGTCCAGCAGGGTTCACCGGAGGCGTGGCCCAGGGACCGACAGTTAGTGGTGCCCCATCCGTTCAGGGCGGAATTGTTGCGGATCGCACACGAGATTCCAATGGCCGGACACTTAGGGATCACTAAAACCAGGGCCAGGCTAGCTCAGCATTTCTACTGGCCTGGAATGAGGACCGAGGTGATAGCCTACTGCCGTTCGTGTGACACCTGTCAGAGGGTGGGGAAGGCGGGGTCGCGCCCCAAAGCCCCACTGGTAACTCTGCCCATCATCGAAGAGCCTTTCTCGAGGGTGGCTGTGGATCTCATTGGACCTCTGTCCACTCCCAGCCGCTCCGGGAAATGCTTCATTTCTAACGGTAGTGGACTATGCCACCCGTTACCCGGAGGCGGTAGCTTTGTCGTCCATTCGGGCCGACAAAGTGGCCACTGCCTTACTGGAGATTTTCTCCAGAGTGGGGTTTCCCAAGGAAATGCTCACCGACCGAGGGACCCAGTTCATGTCGCAGCTGATGGAGTCTCTCTGTAAGCAGGTACAGGTGCAACATCTGGTGGCCAGCCCGTATCACCCACAGACCAATGGCTTGTGTGAGCGGTTCAATGGCACCTTAAAGCAGATGCTGAAGATGTTGGTCGACTCCCATGGGAGAGACTGGGAGCGGTATCTCCCACACCTGCTGTTTGCCTACCGGGAGGTTCCACAGGCCTCAACGGGGTTCTCCCCCTTTGAGCTCCTGTACGGGCGACGTGTACGGGGGCCCCTTGCTCTGGTGAAGGAAGCATGGGAAGGGGATTTAGCCACCCCTGGAGTGTCGGTCATTGAGTATGTCGTGCGCTTCCGGGACCGAATGATGGCCTTGACGCGGCTGGTGCATGACAATATGGCCCAAGCTCAGGTTGACCAGAAGCGATGGTACGACCAGAATGCTTGTGAGCGGACCTACCAGGTGGGTCAAAAGGTGTGGGTACTGGTCCCCGTACCCCAAAACAAGCTTCAGGCGGCCTGGGAGGGTCCATACCTGGTGCATGAGCAGCTCAACGCCGTCACCTACCTGGTCACCCTGGACCACGCCCGTGGTAGGAGGAAGGCCTTCCATGTGAACATGATGAAGGCCCACCATGAGCGGGAGGCTTATGCCCAACCAGTGTGCAACCTTTCAGAGGACAGAGAGTCAGAAATCCTCGTGGATCTGCCACCGTAGCCAAAGAGAGGGTGCGGTAGGGCGCACGGGGGAACACAGGAATGTGATACCCCCTAGCGCCCTCAAAAGCAGGGAGGTGTGAGGTTGGGACCGCCACCATTTTGTATAGTGCCTATACCAGCCTCCATTTTGTCAGTTCACACAGCCACAGACTTTTAGCTACACAGGGCCTATTAGCATATTCAGTACGGCCAGCTTTGATGTCCACTATGAATCAATAGGCCTTTACATGCTAATTGGTTTAGGCCAGGGTCTGAATAAGATGGTCAGTCGTATGGTAAATAGCTCAAGCTCAAGCCATTGTTTCCTGCTCCATATGAATTGCAGGCCAGTTAATATGCGTGCTTCAAAGCAAATGGGGAAGGGCCTAGCAGGTTTAAAAGCTGTAGCCAAGAAGAGGCTGGTCTCTCTTTCCATTTTCACACACAGAAGCACCAGGGACAGACTTGCCAAATGGAGCTGCAGCACATGCATTGGGGGCTGTCCAGCAACTGAAGACTTTCACCTGGGGAACGCAGAGCTCCATGCCTCCCCATGACCATACAACCCGGTAATATTGATCTATAGCTTATACCTTTAAGCCTTGTACATTATTGTTGTATTCTTACTCTGACTGCAAATCCATTGTAATTACGTTGTATAGCTTTACTGTATATTTCTGTAATTATCTAGTGCGCCCTTAAGGCAAATTAAACCATAAAATTAATCTTGGGCTGATGCTTTTACTCTGATCACGAATCTTAGAACACCCAGTGGGTAACAGGACACCTTCCCCGGCAGCCATTTGCTCTAGGTGCAGTTCTCTTACTGACCTGAGAGACAAAGGGGGGCGACGGAGAGCTGTACCTGTGGAGTTACGTCCCATTGGTGACGTGGGAGGAAAGGGATCGTCCGTCACATTTGGTAGCGGCGGTGGTATCAGAAGCTGTGATACCCGGGCTACCGTGTGGAGGCCGGCTGAGTTCCTCACAGGCCCCTTTGTGTACTTCTATAGTGTTTGCAACCAATGTATTGTATACGGATGGAAGCGCGTCACACTAATTGATTAGATTTTTTTCAAATATAATGGAGCAGCACCAATTAGAGAAAAATGTGAAGGATGAGGCAGTGACACACGCTCAGCAGACTACAACCAGCAGTGGTTGAAGAACTAACTGGAGTGTGATCTGCACTCAAAAAATCAAAACCTCACAGACTGCAGTGAACACTGAAACACAACTGTTCACTATCTGTGAAAGGCTCCTTTCTGTACTTCTATAGTGTTTGCAACCAATGTATTGTATACGGATGGAAGCGCGTCACACTAATAGATTAGATTTTTTTCAAATATAATGGAGCTGCACCAATTCCACAAAATAAAATAAAAAAAAGAGTCAGTGAGTGACACGTGCAGATGCCTACAAACAGCGGTGGATGCAGAGCAAACTGCAGCGTCACCTGCACTCTCACACACACCTTGCACAGAGCTGTTAAAACAACACTGGCAAAAGGAAGCTTTACACAGCGGTTGGTAAACTAGCCTGCCTAAAGCACAGTACACAAAATTGCAATGTCTAACTGTCCCTCAAAGTCAGCAGAACAGCGTTCTGTCCCTAACTGAGTTCACAGCACAGTGACGCTAAAATGGCGGCGGCGCCTTTTATAGTGCATTCTGACATCATTTCAGCAGCCAATCACAGCCATGCCATTAGTTAAGATGACCGCAGCATTACAGGATGTGCCCACACTTCATAAGATTCCTCATTGGCTGACTAAAATCACATTGCCTCTCAAAGAATTATGGGAACTTTCGATTCCGGTATACGATATAGGAAAAGTATCGGAACTAAGTATCGGAATTCCGATACGGCGAATATCGGCCGATACCCGATACTTGCGGTATCGGAATGCTCAACACTAATAGGTGCTTTGAATAATTTGGAATGTGGGCTTAGGAACTGCCTTTATAATGAGTTGATATTGCAAGGGGAACTGCACATTATGCCGTGTAAACTAAACAGTCTAGAACACACGTGATAATAAATAATAAATCTCTTGACTTTCATCTTGGCTAATAAAGGTCACCATATGGTATCTAGGGTCTACAGAACACTCTACCCGTAAAAGCCTTAACTTCTTATTAGTTAAAGAGAAGACAACATATTTGATGTACTAAGGTATATAAACATTACAGAAGGCTCTTTGGACCTTCTTCGATTGCAGCTCTTTTATGAGAGCTTCTTCCATTCTAGAGGACTAGACCTGCCCTAATATTACATGGACGGCCATTTAGCTGAATGCCCACCATCATGTAACACTGCAAGGTAATTTGTGACATGTTGTGGTTTCCAATGACAAAGTTATCAGTTTGATGGGGGTGCCAGGAACAGGACCTGATTAACTCATGCCCGCATCGACCACATTCTGAAAGTGGTTATCCCTTTTAACTTAACCTTTTCCCTGTAGGTATTCACTAGGTCTTGACAGTATAGAAGTGCCTCATTATATTCTCCTTCTTTTATTGCATAACACATAGATTGTGACATTTTTGTAAGAGGAACGTCAGACTAATATGTTTTCATTTGAAAACCTGGTCACATTAACAATATTCTAAGAGAGACTTTTAGCTTCCCTGATGATTTTCCAGAATTCATTAATATATGAAATAATGTCATAGAGGCAGTGACCTGGAAACTGAAATGTTAAATGTATTAAAATTAAATTTGATAAATCCAAGAAAAAGCAATGAAATATACAGTACAAAGAAATGTGGATTTTTTTTCTCTCTCCTGGCACACAAATCAAGTGCAGCAGAACAAGACTAAACATGCAAACATAAAAATCCCATAAAATATAAAAGTGCCTAATGTAATTGCTAAAATAAATATACCTAAGGGGTCAATACTTACATGTTTTGGGGGAAGGGCACCATTGGTTATGAGTACATACAGAAGCAAACTAAGAAGAAGGTGTGAGTGTATGTGTCACGATTCATGTTTGGATTCATGGCAGCTCTGGTTCCGCTATAGTTTAAATGTAGCTTTTTTCCTTTCAGGCCAGCAAGGGTTATTGTCAGTTTCCTTGCTGGCTGCTGCTGTGTTGCTGGTCAGCTGATGTGAGTGGTGACCACTCTCACCATCCTTTAAATAGTCAGCTGACACATCAGCTGACTGTTGGTGATAAAGCTTTCTCTGGAGACCAGCTGAGGAGTTGGGAGCTCTCTGGTGTCAGCATGTATCAGCTGCTTGAGGTCCTGGTTTTGTATCCTCTGCTGTGTGGAGCTTGCAGCAGAAGCTTGAAAGCTAAGTTTTCTTGTTCCCTATTTTGTCTGTCTCGTGCTTGTCACTACCCCCTGTGTTTACACCATCTGCAGTGGTGAGGCTAGTGTCCTTTCCGGCCATTCCACTAGCCATGGTATAGTCAGGTGACAGCTAGGGATTAGGCACATGACGGCGGCAGGGGGAAGAACCCGCATATGGCGTTAGCGGAGCTTAGGGATAGGCACAGGCTGAGTAAGGAGGTGCCCTATCCCTCGTTCCCTATTGTTAGGGCCTTCCTCTCCCTTGTTCCCTTCCCGTTGTTGGTGCTTGTTGTGCTGTCCACTGGACCGACTCCTGTGGTTCGTGACAGTATGATTAAATGAAATGCACTTTTATGACCTTAGTCAACATCCTTACCCCTTAGCCATCCTAAAAAAAGGCTTGACTGAAGACATAGACTGTCAAAAACTGTCCTATTAAGCACAAGGAATTAAATTTGCTTCTACCATGATGGATACCACTATATGGACACTCTTAGTGAGGTTGTCCTAATTTTGGGACCTCCATCCAGAGATCTGGATTCCAAAGTTCCTTGTATGAAAGTTATAGAGTCTGAGCTACCACTGCTCCATTACCAATCTATAGTAGTTATGGAAGGTTGATGGAGCAGCAGTCACAAATGCTCATTAATTCTTCAGTACAACAGGGAACAGTAGATCACAGTTATTGGGATTATGGGAAATCTTGGAAGCCAGAACCCCGGAAATCAAATATTGACTATTAGTCCTGTGGATAATCAATAAGTTGCTTATTTAGGAAACAGCATGGGTAATTATTTATGTTTAGGGGGCATGGTCACGAACACCACTACTGCCGCCAACGATTTGTCATGAACACCACTAGCTCATGACACACATGCCTGTAAGTGGGGGTTCCACTTACTCAATCACTCACCTATCGCAGTAGCCAGACGATGAGCTTCGCGCACCCCATAAGACAATTCCCACATCCACACTACACATTACTCTGCCTGCCACCACTCGCTGTTTTACCAGGCCAGTGAGATGCCTGCACTGGACAACACACTTTAAACATGCACATCCAGCTTTCCTAAGCTCCTGAACGGTTCACTACTTGCACCCTGGCCACAAGGTAACACAAGCAAGCTATTTTTTCTCCTTGAGATCGGGGCTAAGTTAGAGCAACGAGAGACAAACTTAAATTTAAGCGTTAATGTACAAAAAGAAGTACAAGACTTAAAAAGGTCACAAAAGATGGAATGTTACAAAGACATACATAGAAGCAAGAGCAGTATAAAATTAAAGGGATAAAATACAGATACATCTTACGAATTGGATCCATAAAAGCTTATTCTGGAGAAAACAGCAGGAAATAGGGACAGATCTACAATACTCGTTGCTTCTTCTGGGGTCTGATACTGATTTTCCTTAGATGACATGTTATAAAGGTCCTCACCAGACCTCTCACTCCTCCATCAGCTGAGGTATGAGGGGACGGCTGATTAGATTTGATACTAATCAAGTTTTAGGCCATATATCTCCTGTTGGTCCTATATTCTCCCAGGAGCCTCCTAGAGAAAAAATACAGCCTTCATCTTACTGTACATCTTATAAGCATTCTATACATAATAAATAAGAATATGATCATAGGTGTATCTAGGTTTTCCGGCACCCAGGGCAATAATTGGCAACCCCCCCTTATGCGGTTTGAGTAGTCATCACGTCATCTAACCGCATGCTTCAAGGCTTGATTTGAAATGTCTTGTTCAGGCTTGTGATGAAAATCTGCAGTCAATCTAGGTGACTGCATGCTTCGGAATTCTCACAGCGGGTGCGCAACACACTTTAAGGATTCTCCCATGATAGTAGCAATGTGAGCACAAGTATGCAATATTTAAACTTACAGCCACATTCCGACTAGATGTGTCAAACCTCTCTCAATTATCATTGAACTAGGCCATGCATGTCTTGTCGGCACGTGAGCGCATGTACATAAATTGCACACTTGTGGTTTCATGACCTCCCGCTCTCACCACCGGCACAAGAGAATCCTGACAACGTGCAGTACTTGCTGTTAGAATGCAGAAGTCTGCAGTCCAATAAAGTAACTGCAGACTTTCATCACAAACGTGGACAAACCCTTTAATGCTCCTAACATAAATTAAAACATAGTAAAGCTTAAATTGTCAAATGACACAACACTTTATTAACATGGACATGTATCACGTAATCTTACAAGTTATGAAATGTTATATGTGAACAGAATCAGAACCAATAACCGCACAAGAATACATCACCAGAACCACATCAGTACAGAAATGTATCAGTAGAACTCCCATCAGTACAGAAACACTTCACCGAAAAAAAACAGCAGTATAGAAACACATCAACAGAATCACCATCAGTACAAAAATACATCATCAGAACCACTAGCAGTACATGAATACATCACTAGGACCACGATTAGTACATGAATACATCACCAGGATCACCATTTGTACATGAATTCAGCACCAGAACCACCATCAGTGTAGAAATACATCACTAGAACCACCATCAGTACAGAAATACATCACCATAACCACCATCAGTTCATGGTACATTATTTGTAATGTCAGGTCAGATCCATATACATTTGTATCACATGTACCTACAAATCCCAATATGTCCTTAAAAAGAACATGAAAGCAGGATTTTGCCAGCTAATCTACAGGCATTGTCATGCACTTTGATACCGATTAAATGGTTCCCTCATTCATCCCCCCACTCCCCATATTGCATCTGCACCCATCTCCCTCACTCGCTATACTGTGTCCACAACCACCCCCTCACTTTCTATACTGTATCCATACCCATCCCCCCTTGCTCCCCATACTGTACTGTGTCCACTCCATCCTGCTTCGCTCTTTTTGCTGTGATCGCACCCATTCCCCCTCTTTTGCTCCCAATACTATGTCTGCACTTATTCCCCACTCACCTCGCTCCAAATATGGTGTCTGCACCCATCCCCCTTAACTCATAATACTGTGTCTGCACCCATCCCCTTGTTCCCCATACTGTGTCTGCACCCATCCCCCCTCCCTCGCTGGCCATACTGCATCTGCACCCATCCCCCATTGCTCCCTATACTGTGTCTGAACCCATCCTTTTGCTTGCTCCTCATACTTTGTTCTCAAATCCCTCCCCTCCCTATTGCAATAAATATTTGGTGTCTTTAGCTCCACTGGAGAGCTTACCACCAACATTGAGGCTCCGGTGAGCAACATCAGCAGCAAGATCAGCTGATCTGATCACGTTGCTGATGTCGACCTGATATGGAAGTTCTGGTGGTCAGGGCTTCAATTGTACTCGCATCTGAAAGACACAAGTACAATTGATTGTTGGGAGCCAGAGCACTGCACCTTCTCTGATCTGGCTGTCAGCTTGACAGCTGGCTCAGAGAACTGCCAACTCCCACAACAGGGGGTTGGCAAAATGAAGCTACCGTTCAGACACCTCAGACCGCTGCATCAGAGAGCCAACAGCACCTCCCTGCCGGCTGTGTCTGGAGCAAATGTCCCACCTGCCACCCTTAGATACGCCTCTGATATGATATACCTATTATTCAGGGAATTATTGTGCTCCTGTGGATTGCCAGCTACCAAAAGTTTTGCAATTTTTACCCACTGATGTGAATAGGCTCCCTGATCATGGATATATTCATGGCTTTGACACCTGGATGAAGCATTTCATTGCGAAACACATGTCGGGTGTGGTGGGTCCTGGTTTCATACACTGCAGGTAACGTTACCTTTACTATTAGTCCCATATGTGTCATCTATATGCTGTTAGATAGATTTGTGTTATGCAGGATTGTCACTATGACTTATTAACACTTCTTTTTACTTTCCATATGGACACTATGTTTTTACTGGCATAATACTTTTTTGTATTTTACTGATTTCATATGAACTATACAGTGTATTATACGCTATACTACCCTTTGCTTCCTGTATTTGTTTCTCTCATTCGTGTTGATCTATTGTGATATTGGTTTTATATATATATATTTTTAATAATTTATACTAAAGATGGTTTTTTAGCCCTCTGCAAAAAGTTTCATATCTTTAAGTGTTTTTGGTTGTTTCATGCTTCTTTTTGGCAGTACTGTTAGTGGATCAAGAAATTTTGGTGTAGTTATTCATGGATTGTGTCAAACTTGGATTTTATACTGTACATATGGCATGGAAAATATTTTACTTCCATTGTGATATGAGGCTTTTGACATGATAGGCACCTGTTTTGTAATATGAATGTGTAAAGTAGGTAAATGGATGCAGTAACACAGAGGTGCAGAGCAAGGGTTAACAAGGGTGTGGTTTAATTAACACAATAGGGGTTCTCCTCGCAGGGAGCCAATAAGGGGTTAAACAACTTAAACAGTGTAAGGGTTATTTTTAACTCAACAGTCTTTTTATCAGGTTCAACTTGACTCCGCTGTCCTTTACACGCTTGCAGTCCGATGGGTGATGGGATGCCTGCGGAGGCTGCTCCTGCGTCTTCAGGCTTCCCCATCCAACACACGGTCCCGCTTCTGGTGGCAGCAGGCGGTCACCGGTTTTGCCCGCTGAGCCCCTAGTCCATTGAACTGCAGAGCTGAAGAGTGCTTTCCTGTGCACCCGCCAATACCTGGATGCCCGCACCACAATGCTTTACTTGGCGCCCGACTCTCGGTACATCTGCTGGTATTTGGTTAGCCGCACTGCGACGCTTCCCTCAGAGCCCGTCTCTAAGCGCACTCACTGGTACCCGGAGTCCCCACTGTGCCTGTCCTGGGTGTCTGCTCTGCAGTCTGTTTTTTCTCCGTGGCGCGCAGCATATTCCTGCTCTCCCTTCCTCTCATCCCTACGGCGGGAACGCTCTGCCTTTTCCTGCGCTTGACTCTCCCTCTTCTCCTCGCTTACCACGCCCCTTCTCTCTAGGTCATTGGTCCTTTCCGACTCCTATTTCCTTCCCCCCTGCAACACTGGACGCGGCCTCAGCAGTTCTGGACCCGGTGTCTCATAGGTGCTTACAGCCCGGTCTCCTTCCTTACAAATGTACACAGTAACATTTTCCCTTTCAACAGCTGTCAGCTACTGGTTAATTACTCTGTGTACACACTCCATGTCTACTCTCCATCAGATAACCTGCTTCAATTACCTGTTCACAGCGGGTGGGGTGAGAAGTACATGATCCAGTGACCCCTGCCAGTATAACTCACATCTCTATTTATGACAGGCATAATTATGACTCTGTGTTTTTTAAGGGCACTGTGTTGTGATGTACTGCAGAAGACCGGAGAAGAGGAAAGTCAGCAGAGATAACCTGCGGCTGTGAAAATTCACTCTGATGTGAGAACCAGATGCAAAAAGGGGAGAAATTAGAAAAACTCCAAACAGCGAAGATGTCATCAATAAGGTACTTGGATCTAAGAGTTCATTTACACTGGCCAATTTCTACCACAAATTGACCGCTGACTACCTATACAAGACAAATCAGCAGTTGTTTAATAGAATATTTTTATACAGACCTATGGAACTGTCATGTGTGCACAGCAATGTTAACATGATTATAATAGCATTGTTCTAAGCACTACATGTGTACACAGAACCATCTAATGCCGAGTGATGATATTTAAGCAAGCTTCAAAATCATCCAACGAATAAACATCTTTCTCATGCACTTGGGATTGGAGGCTTGCTTAGATAGGCCAATAATCAAGAAAAGATTGTAGGCCAGTGTAAATGCACCTTAAATAGTAATTAATCTTTTGGGAGATTTTTTTATTGCATATTTTAGGCCCTTTAATTTTGAGTAGATTGGTTGAGGATGGGTGCTGTATTCATGTACTGATGGTGGTTCTGGTGAAGTATTCCTGCACTGATGGTGATTGTGATGCTGTGTTTCTGTACTGATGCTGGTTCTGGTGCTGTATTCATGTACTGTACTCATGGTGGTTCTGGTGCTATATTCATGTACTGATGGTGGTTCTGGTGAAGTTTCCTGCACTGATGGTGATTGTGATGCTGTGTTTCTGTACTGATGCTGGTTCTGGTGCTGTATTCATGTACTGTACTCATGGTGGTTCTGGTGCTATATTCATGTATGATGGTGGTTCTGATCATATATTTATGTAGATATAGTAATCATTAATTGGTTAAACTTGACAATTGATTATTATAGGGTCAGCATGATGTCTATGAAACACATGGACATCACAAATATTGAAATGCAGCAATCTAAACAAGGCTATAAAAGTTAGCTAAACTAGTGATTAACAAAAGCCCCCATACACATTAGATAGCTGATGGCCAAACTATGTCAAACAGCTATCTCATCCAATTCTGCAATACACAGGAGCGCTCGCTCTGTCAAGCGGTCTCTACAAGTAAGTCACTGCCAGATATTTCTGATGGCTTATCTCTTAGAGGACAAAAGGATGGGCAGTTTGAAATCGGACATGCCGTATCCATATATCCCCAACAATTATCTATCATGGGCCCCCATGCGAATTAGAAGGTCGGCTGAACCCATTGATATAGGTGAATTCAGCTGACATTAGTCTAATGTGCACGAGATCCTTAACTCCTATCTAAAGGATATGGGCACTTTTACCCTTATTTACGAGTAGAGGTTAAAGTGCTAGGGCAGCATGAACACCAAATATGGCCCTGTCTATTAGCCACAAAGAGTGTGTCATTAATATAAATGATATTTAATTCTATAATTCGCCTGTGGTGTTCTCTGCAGGAGGAATGTCTGGTTGAATGTGGTTTACCCAGAGAGATCAACCATCGCTGCGGGCTATTAGGAGCCAGATCCAGGCCACCAAATTTGAAGTACGGTAAGTTGTTTATAGTTAGAAAAGCCCTTTAATTACAGCTGTTAAGGAGAACAGAACAGCATAATGTAATTCTGTAGTGATTATTAAACTCCTTTGGCCTATTTTCCCATAGAATGCAACTGGGATGATCCAGAAGCAGGATCAGTTTACAAACAGGAGACCCCTTTAACAAAAACAGATGGTAGTTGGCAACTTCTTTGCCCTCCTATGTGCCAAGACTAAAGGCACATTAAAAGAAAGTCAGCTGAACCTGCCGATATCTGTAGCATTGGCCGACAGTCTTATATGTATTGGGGGTCTACTATGTCTCTGACATATAATGTAGGGGCAAAGAAGGGACCAGCCAGTGGAATTTTAATGACTAATCCTTTTGTTCTGGTGGCTAATCCTTTTGTTCTGGTGGGAGCTAAACTCCGGGAAGAGGAATTTCTCTCATACGGGATGCAGAAGTGCTCAACCAAGCCAAGTATTCCTGTATATGGGGGAGCTGGGAAAATATAGCTTTCAGACGAGAGCTATCTGATGTTTATAGGGACCTTTAAGGGGTTGTCCGGTCTAAATTGATAAATCTGCAGTCACTCGGTGAGGCTGCAGACTTTTGAATCCCCCAAGTACAGGCACTTGTCACTGCAAGGATTCATCAGATCCTCAGCCGGGATCGGCAGGTATGTATTGTGCGATGCATACTAAGTCCTGGCCAGAGACTATTTACTGGGCCTGGTCTTGCTCCATACAGATGGGCACTGGCTACAAGTATGCATAACACATACATACCTGCCGATCCCGGCTCAGGAACTCGCAAATCCTCGTAGCGCACATTTCATGTGCTGGAGGGATTTCATAAGTCACAGAGTAACTGCAGATTTCTCAATTTAGACCAGACAACTCCTTCAATGGAAAGGTAGCCTCAGAAAATGACCTATTGCTTAAATCAGTTTTTTCTGTTACAGTTGACTCGACCACGCACCACAATAGTGGATACCAGGGCTATGGGGTACTCGGAGCCGAGCCCATGGAAGTCTATGGGAGTTGTCACTGGCAGCGGTGGCTCGGTCCGTGGCCCTGGCGGTCAATGCGATAGGGGATATTTACAGGGGATTTGAAATAGTTCGTGACGCCACCTGCGGTTTCTGGTAAATTGTACCAGCGCTGCTCTAAGGACTTTCACAGGGGATGTTATGGGGCAGCTTGGTAGTAAGTCTCCCACAGGTGAGACGGGTCCCTGGAAGTCTATGGTGGTGATGATGCAGGGTGCAATAAGAATTCAATCACACACAAGGTAGCTTCCCTTCATACCTTTTACTGATGATGGTTCAAGCAGATCCCGGGGAGCTGGTCGGGGTGGAGAGTGCACTTTCAGGTAGCAGCCGAGCAGGTTAGAGGCCTCCTTAACTTCCATATAATGTGAGTCCAACTTGCCTGAAGCGAAGTTAACTCTAAAACTCCAGCTTTCTCTGTAGCTGTACTGCCCGGCCAACGTTGTGGTGAAGCCTTCTAAGTGATGGAACTAAGTCCTTACTTTTGCTTGGCCTAGCTCAAAGTCCCTGTTCCACCTGACTCCGGTTACGTATTGACACTTTGGGCTGCTCTCTGCGACCTGTAGTCCAGATGCCTCCGGTTGTAAGGTTCTATGTATATATTCCTGAAACTCAGTTTGTTCGTCAGCCATTTTACTTTCTGTCTTGCTGCAGCTATCTTGCCCTCAGTCAAAATGGAGTTTCCAGCTTGCATGTTCCCGCCCTGATTCTCTCCTTTGCTTCTTAAGCAGCCACAGCTGAGCAATCAGTGCTTCAGAATCTAGCCTGCAGTGAACCTGTGACTTGACTCCTGTAAGCCTTGGACCTTGTACTCCAGCTATTCCTACTGAGGAGCTCTGAAGCACTTGTGGACTCTGAACCCTGCTCTTTGAAAGACCCACGTTTGCATGGACTTACGGTAACAGAGAAGAAGATCCTGAATCTGTATTGGAGAGTGATTGCTGAGCTTGGATTACTCTGGCCTGCTGTGTCTCCTGTTTCTGTGTCTGCAAACTGTGTGACTATTTCTGCCAACTTGTATGAAGTAATACAGGACTTTTCTATATCAAACCTGTGACTCCTGTGTTTTCATCGCACCCAAGCACAAGACGCTATATGAACTGTACTACATACATTACAAGATTCTGAAGCCAAAACGTTAGTGTCTGCTGGGTCTGGAAGGCTGTGTCTGCTGTACTGTGGATATCAGACGTCCGGTTGTACTTTCTGTGATGACAGTGGTTGTGACTTCTCACAACCATTCCAGGTGAGCAATTCCCTTAAGTTTTTTCTTTTTGCAGTGTTACCACAGGTAAACACTATTGTTTTTTTTTTTTTCCTTTCTTTTTCTCTTTTTTGTCTGCTGTAACTCTGGATATCAGATGTCTGGTTGAAACTTTCTGTGATGATAGTGGTTGTGACTTCTCACAACCATTCCAGGTGAGCAGTTCCCTTAATTTTTTTTTCTCTCTGCAGTGTTGCCACAGGTGAACACTATTGTTTTTTTTCTCTCCTCTTCTTCCAGTAATCCTGTCTTAAAAGATCTGGAAAATGGAGGCCCGCATAAAGGAACTTTGCGGAGTGACTGATAATATCCTTGCAGATTTGCAGAATATAAATGTGTAGCCCTGGTATGTAAGGCACACAGGATCTGGAGAATGCACTGATACTCCAACAGCTCGCTGAGATTGCCCGACCAAGGCAGAAAGGAGTAATCCAAAGAGAGATCCGGGCCCTGGTGTGTCAGCAGCAAGCGAAGCTTACAGATGGCGAAATTGGTAATGTACGGGTCACTGACTCGAATCCCATTGTGATACCCCCAATGAGTGAAATGATAATCTGGTGCAGGGCAGCCATAGGTCTGAGAGGACAGAATTACCAAGCTGTAGTAGAACCCCACCATTCAGAACATAGACCTACACTTATGACTGCTAGGGGAGTAGTGGAAGTGGTGAATGGAAGAGTACCGGTACGGCTTCTCAACTGGGGAGATGATGAGGTAAACTTACCCCGTTATGCAACCATTGCTAAACTACATGCTGTTGACAATAATTCTATTCTCCCGGCTGAGTCCTTAGACTCCCGCTAAATAGCGGAGGACAATGACCCGGCAACCCAGGTGGCGGAATGGTGTCAGCAACTCCATGTTGGGATGGACACCACTCTCGCTCACCAGAAGCAAGGGGTATTACGGGTGGTGCAAGAGTACGCCCAAGTATTTAGCAAGAATCCACTTGATTTTGGGATAATTAAGGGAGTACAACATCATATCCCTACAGGCAGTCATCCTCCCATCAAAGAGCGGTATAGGCCTATACCCCCAGCCCATTATCAGAAGGCTAAGGAAATGTTGCGAGATATGAAAGAAGCCGGAGTAATCAGGGATAGTTGTAGTCCCTGGGCAGCACCTCTAGTCCTGGTTAGAAAGAAAGATGGTAGCTTGAGAATGTGTGTGGATTACAGGCAGGTGAACCGCATAACACACAAGGATGCATACCCGTTACCACGTATAGAGGAGTCATTAGCTGATCTGACTAGTGGATACTGGCAAGTGGCTGTGGCTGAGGAGGATCGTGAGAAAATGGCTTTCACCACCCCAATGGGGCTCTGTGAGTTCGACAGAATGCCGTTTGGGCTCAGCAGTGCCCCAGGAACATTTCAGAGAGTGATGGAGAACTGCCTGGGACATCTCAATTTTGAAACCGTGCTGCTATACTTAGACGACGTCATCGTGTACTCCAAGACATATGAGGACCATCTGAAGCACCTGGCAGAAGTATTTGAGTCCCTGTCCAGGTACGGGATGAAGTTGAAACCCTCAAAATGCCATCTACTCAAACAGAAGGTACAATATTTGGGGCACATCGTCAGTTCGGAAGGAGTAGCGCCGGACCCAGAGAAAGTCACTGCCATCCAGAAGTGGCCGGAGCCGAAGAACCTCAAGGAAGTGCGACAGTTCCTGGGACTAACGGGTTACTACAGAAGGTTCATGAAAGATTACATGAAGAAGGCAGCGCCTCTACAGGACCTCCTAGTAGGCCAATCCCTAAAGAGCAGAAATCCTCCCTTCAATTGGGGTAAGGAACAGGCTGAAGCATTCCAAAAGATGAAAGAGATCCTTACAGGCGATGAGATCTTGACGTATCCTGATTACAGCCAACCGTTCCTGCTGTACACCGATGCTAGTAATGAAGGTTTAGGAGCAGTTCTCAGTCAGAAGCAGAATGGCCAAGAAAAAGTCATCGCTTATGCCAGCAGAAAACTCAGGCCAACTGAGAGGAATCCGGAAAATTATAGCAGCTTCAAGCTGGAGTTTCTGGCGCTGGTCTGGGCCATTACTGAAAGATTTAAGCACTATCTGGCCTCCAACAAGTTCACGGCGTACACAGACAACAACCCGCTAACGCACCTGGAAACGGCCAAGTTGGGCGCCATGGAGCAGCGTTGGATGGCTCGGTTGTCTAATTACCAGTTTACTATCAAGTACCGGGCAGGCCGAAAGAATGCTAATGCTGACGCATTGTCCCGAATGCCGCATGACTCTGACACGGAGGAAGAATCGGACGACCTGGAAGAAATTGAGCTACCTGCGTTCCATCGAAATGGGGTAGTCCACGAGCATCGAGTCTACAGAAAGCAGTATGGTGCAACGTTAAATCCTTTACCCCATCACAGCTGGAAAGAGACTCAGGACAGCGATCCAGTGGTCAGCCGTATCAAGGAGTTGTTAAGACAGGAAGGTTCCTCCTTGGAAAAAGATGCACCTATGTCAGCAAAGCTCCTGTGGAACGAGAGAAGCAGGTTATTCCTATACCGTGAGAAGTTGTGCAGGAGATACGTCAATCCCAGGACCCACGAGATGGTCTGGCAAATAGTGGTCCCCAAGGCAGACGTCCAAATGGTGTTGGAAGCATACCATGATCAAGCAGGACACTTTGGCTGGAGAAAGCTGGAGACCCTGTTGAGGTGCCGGTTCTACTGGGTAGGGATGCGCAGCTCCATTGAGAGGTGGTGTCGGAACTGTGGACCCTGTGGTCTCAGAAGAAAGGACTACGGTAGTCAGAGGGCACCCCTGCAGCCTATCCGGACGACTCGTCCCTTGGAGATTGTGGCCCTGGACCACGTCAAACTGTCGCCAAGTAGATCTGGATACTCATACGCCTTGACCATGGTGGACCATTACTCTAGATTTCTGGTGGTTGTACCAGTTAAGGATCAGACAGCAGTGACGGCAGCAAAAACCTTTCAAGCAAGCTTCTGCAGACCGCATGGGTATCCGGAGCAAGTATTAACCGATCAAGGACCTGCTTTCGAAGCTGATCTATTCAAGGAATTCTGTCACATGTATGGGTGTAAGAAAATTAGAACAACACCATACCATCCTCAAACCAACGGTCTTTGCGAGAAAATGAACCACATTGTCCTTGATTTGTTGAAATCCATACCGTTGGAAGACAGAAATCGATGGCCGGACTTACTACCTGATTTGGTTGACTTGTATAACCATATACCTGTAAGTTCCACTAACTGCACTCCAGCCTATCTTATGAGAGCAAGGCCCGGAAGACTACCAATGGATTTAGAACTGGGAGTGGTAGAACCAGAGGCAGATGACGCTATTGAAAACTGGGACATCAATCGGCAAGAGCAATACAGAAGAGTGCAAGTCTGTGTAGAAGAAAGTCTCAACAAGGTACGGGAAAAACAGGAAGATATTTACAACAGGAATGCTCCTGCCAAGCCTTTGATGCCTGGAGAAGTGGTATTGAAAAGGAAAAGGAAAATGCACAAATTGGATAACCAGTGGGAGCAAGAACCCTACGTCGTACAAGATTCCAAATATGACAATAGAAAAGTTTGTATCATCAGTAAGGACGGAGGAAGAACAATATCCACTGTGTCCAGAGACCATTTGAAATTGTGTCCAGAACCCTTAAAGTTTTGTGAAGAGAACTCTGTCATCAATCAAGAAGAAAGAAAAGAAGAGGTCATACACACGGATCTGGGAGATTTCCCTGCAGATTGGCCGAGACTGGGAGATGCTGTAATAATTCCGGTGTTGCAATTTTATCAGCCACAAGAGGAAGTTCTACCTCCAGTTGTGCCCATGGTGCCAGTTGAGCCAGTTCAGGAGTTACCTACTCCAGCAGCACCCCAACCTGCGGAACCTCAAGAGGAAGAATCATCGGAAGCAGCGCCCATGCTATGGGAACCCCTGGTGAAGCTGACTCACACCGCCCAGCCATCAGTACGCTTGGTAGATCCATAGAAAGATTGAGGCAGTTCTATAGTTTGCCGTTACGTAGAACAGTTGGGTTAGAGATTAATATACCTGAAGCTACTCCACGTAGATCAGAACGTACAACGAAAGGGAAGATACCTATTCGTTATCAAAAGTAGTCCTAGCAAACTAGTTTACTAAGTATGGATAATTGTATAAAGTATTGTTATGATATGTAAATTACTTGAAAATGTTTCATGATGGGCTCTGAGGCTGAGGACTGAGCCAGCCCAAGAACTGATCTTGTATATAGTTGCACTTTGTGCATTCTCTACCAGCACACCTACCTCTGAACATAAAACCCGTATGGTGAGGCACTGAGTGAGGTCTGCATTCAGATGTCCTGCAGCCCACCCAGGACCCACGTTGAAGGTTTGGTGCGGGTCCTTCACAAGAATATTGTCATCTATTTATATGAAAATGTCTATTTAGTATTTTGTATTTTTCTATGCCTATTGTTATAATGCAACGTTCAAGAAATCCGTACCTCCCTGATGGGAAGAGTTTAAAATGTTACTTGTTTAAATGGAAAACAAAATGTCTTTCTTCTTATATTTCACAGCCCGGGAGTGCTGTATTTTACCAAGGGGAATGTGTAGCCCTGGTATGTAAGGCACACAGGATCTGGAGAATGCACAGTAAGGTAACAGTTAAAGCTTGACACTCACTTACACTTCAGACACACCCACAGGGGTGTATAGGGGAGTGACGTGTAGCACAGGAGAGAGTCGGTCTAGCTTCCTGTCATCGTACAGAGCAGTCAGGGCTAGTTCTTCTTAGACAGTGAGGATTCCTGTCAGAGCTCTGGGTGAGCAGAAGATTAGTTCCAGTCAATTCAACGAAGTGGAGTCTAGTAACGGATGACTAGTTATCATCCCGAGTCTAGTCAGAGTTACCTTTTACTCAGTCTGAACTTTGAGGAAACTGAGAGTTACTCAGTGAGACCAAGGAAGAAAACTGACTTTCTATCTTCACGCTTCAGTGCTACATTGAAAGCAGAAGCAGGGCGAAGGGCATAGTGGGAAGGATTCAGAAGTGCCTTAAGGATCGGATTATCCTGCACATTGTCACCGGTCACTGGGGACCGAAGCGTCACTATAGCTCCAGGCATAGTGATAGAAAAGCCAGAGTCTTACTGGACCTTAGGTTGCAGAAAGCCGCCCTTAGAGTGCCAGTACGTAACCGAGTCAGGAGAACAAGACTTCTGAGTCCGGCGCGCGGCAAAAGAAAGTACTTAGTTCACCACTTATAAGGCTCTATCACAAAACCGGCCGGGCAGTACAGCTAGTGGGAAAAGCTGAAAACTATAGAGTTAACTTAGCTACAGGCAAGCTTGGACTCACTCATCATTTGGAAAGAGAAGGAGGCCTGTAACCTGCTCAACTGTTACCGCTACGTGCATTCATCCACCCCGAACAGCCTCCCTGGGACCTGCCTGAACAACTTGAAGTAAAAGGTATGGAAAGAAGCTTCTATGTGTGAGACTGAGTTATTTGATTGCATCCCTGCACAACCCCACCATAACTATCGACCTGAGGGAAGAGTCCCACCTGTAGGGGACCCGACATCTAGCTGCCTCACCATCCCCTCAGAGATCTACAGCAGCGCTGGTCTTAGTGATCAGAGAACTACAGGTGGCGTCACGAACTGTATATATACCTATCCCCTGTAAATATTCCCCCCAACATACGCCTGACCGCCAGGGCCACAGACCGAGCCACCGCTACCTGTGACAACCCCATAGACTTCCATGGGCTCGGCTCTGAGTACCCCATTGCTCTGGTAAACCACAATTGTGGTGCGGGTCAAGACATAAAGACCCGTTTTACAAATCTACAGGACCTCAATAATCACAATTTGCAAGTGGTTGGACAGACTACCCAGGATTTCCGAGCCAGGATTGAGGTTCTAGAGGGGCGAGTCCAGGCTCTGCCGTAGCCCCGAGTGCTGGGATTCCCAAGTTGCCCCCTTTTCGTTTTGGCGGTGAACGTGAGAAATTCAGGGGATTTATTAATCAATGCAATTTTTTTTTTCTGCACATGCTTCACAATTTCCCACTGAACGATCTAAGGTGCTTACTATAATTATGTTGCTTACCAACAAGGCTTTAATGTGGGCAAACCCTCTGATTGAGACTGAGGATGATTGTTTGAATCACCTTGATGATTTTATTTCAGCCATGGGGCAGGTGTTTGATGACCCCAATCGAGGTGCAACAGCTGAAGCAGCCATGTTAGCTTTGCGCCAAGGTAAGCACTCGGTAGCTGAATATGCCTTGGATTTCAGGAGATGGGCCCTTGATACCACCTGGGACAGTTCCGCCAAAAAATCTATTTTTCGAAAGGGGTTATCTCCACTGATTAAGGATGAACTTGCTCGTGCCGACCCTCCCACTGCGTTAGGTGACTTTATTAACTACTGCATCCGTATTGATACTCGTCTGACTGAACGCAGGCAAGAGAGATGGTTCGAAAGCAATCGTACTAACCTTTTCCTACCTTCCTCTCCAGCTAAGGAACCTTTGAGTAGGATTACACGGGAACCTGAACCTGAACCCATGCAGGTAGACTCTTTACAACGACGGGTTAGTGATGCACGCAAGGAACATCGTTTTAAGGAGAATCTATGTTTCTATTGTGGTAAGTCAGGGCACTTCATTATAAACTGCCCCAGCCGTTCTCGTAAGACTACTGCAGCACTCATTCATTGTGAGTGTTGCGAGAGGGGATCTGTCAGGTCCGAGCCTCAGGCTCCAGAGAGATCTGCAGCAACAGATCTTGATTTCTCGGACTTAAACTCCGTTACCTCTGAGGACGTTGACTGTGTAAACGCTGCCATTTTTCAAGTTTCCTCAGCGGTGTCCCAGCTGAGTTGTAAGAAAAACAATTCTCATTGCTTTCTTTCCATCAAACTCTGGGTTGACTCAGCTTGGGTGTCTAGCTCTGCTATGATCGACTCAGGGGCAAGTGGAAATTTTATGGATGTCTCCTTTGCTCTGAAACAGGGAATACGTTCAGTGAAGAAAGCTACTCCAGTACAGATGGAAACTGTGGATGGCTCCCTGCTGACCTCTGGACCAGTGGATCAGGAAACAGAGCCTTTGAGGGTTCTTATGGGTAAAGATCATCAAGAGAAACTGTCCTTTATGCTTATCTCTTCTCCCCACTTTCCCATTATTCTAGGGCTACCATGGCTGCAGGCTCAGAATCCTACCATTAACTGGGAGACCAAGGAATTACACTTTCCAGAGAAACAGATGAGTCCAAAAGTTTCAGCTTGCTCTGTTCCTAAAGGAACCATGTCAGTCCCTGAACTACCAGCTGTATACCAGGACTATGTGGATTTATGTGACAAGAAGAACGCTGACCAGCTTCCTCCTCACCGTCCATATGATTGTCCAATTGAATTATTGCCTGGAGCAGAGATACCTTTTGGTAAGATCTACCCCCTGGCGGGGCCCGAGCTAAAGGCTTTAAAGGATTACATAGATGAAAATCTAGCCAAGGGCTTCATACGCCCCTCTTCATCTCCTG
Source organism: Oophaga sylvatica (assembly GCA_033576555.1). NCBI lineage: Eukaryota > Metazoa > Chordata > Amphibia > Anura > Dendrobatidae > Oophaga > Oophaga sylvatica. Next base: position 22,925,031 of record JARQOD010000009.1, on the reverse strand, counting down.
CAGGTGCACCCATCTTCTTTGTAAAGAAGAAAGATGGATCTCTGAGACCATGCGTAGACTATAGGGAACTCAATAAGGTTACTATTAGAAACCGTTATCCATTGCCTTTAATCCCTGAGTTATTGGAGAGAGTGCGACATGCCAACATTTTTTCTAAACTAGATCTTCATGGGGCCTATAACTTAGTCCGTATTAGACCTGGGGATGAATGGAAGACTGCATTCAGGTCACGCTATGGACACTTTGAATATCTAGTTATGCCTTTTGGTCTGAGTACCGCCCCAGCCACTTTCCAACACTTGGTGAATGACATCTTCAGGGATCTCCTAGATACATTCGTGGTAATTTATTTGGATGATATTCTAATTTTTTCTAACTCCACAGAGGAACATCATGGACATGTGAGAATGGTCTTGGAACGTCTAAGACAAAATCATCTTTACATCAAACTTGAAAAGTGTGAATTCCATAGGACCGAAATTCAATTTCTGGGGTATGTACTGTCTACACAAGGAATTAGTATGGATGGAAGCAAAACCCAAGCCATCAAGGATTGGCCAAGTCCTAGAAATGTGAAGGAGGTACAGCGCTTCATCGGGTTTGCCAACTTCTATAGACGTTTCATTAGAAATTTCTCTGAGGTAGTGTCACCTATCACTCAACTTACCCGGAAAGAGTCTAGGTTTTCCTGGACTCCCCAAGCCCAGGGAACATTTTCCCGTCTAAAAGATAAATTTACCACTGCACCTATCCTAGTACATCCCAACCCCGAGCTTGCCTTCATAATAGAGGTGGATGCTTCAGACTGTGCCGTTGGAGCTATACTCTCTCAGAGAACAGGTGAGAAGAATGTCTTGCATCCCTGTGCCTTCTTTTCCCAGCAGTTGTCTTCGGCTGAGAGGAACTACGATGTGGGCAATAGAGAGTTGTTGGCCATTATTGCCGCCTTCAAAGAATGGAGACACCTTCTTCAGGGAGCTGCACAGCAAATAGTCGTCCTGACAGACCATCGTAACCTTGAGTTTATCAGGTCGGCTAAGTGCCTGACTCCTCGCCAGGCTCGCTGGAATCTTTTCTTAAACCAATTTAATTTTATCATTTCTTATAGACCAGGATCGCGCAATGGAAAGGCTGATGCACTCTCTAGGATTTACTCAGCAGAGACACGTCCAATTACTCCTCCTAAGACTATTCTTCCTGACTCTAGATTCCTAGGAGTAATTCATAATCAAGACCTACTTAAGGACATCAAGGAAGCATACCATGCAGATTCCTTTTTGGCACAACCCCCAAGGGACGTAAGTCTTGTCTTTAAGAATGGTGTGTGGATTCAGGGACAACGTCTGTATATTCCTGAAACAGTCAGATTAAGAGTATTGCAACTCATTCACGATTCCAAGATAGCTGGGCATAGAGGAATTCTAAAGACACAGGAATTTCTTTCTCGTTTCTTTTGGTGGCCCACTTGCAGGAAGGATGTTTTGAATTATGTCACTTCATGTGAGGTCTGTGCAAGATGCAAAACACCTCGCTCCTCACCAACTGGTCTGTTACAGCCTCTTCCCACCCCGTCCCGCCCGTGGGGATCCATTTCTATGGACTTCATTGTGGAGTTACCAACCTCTCAGGGGAAGAACACCATTCTAGTGGTGGTTGACCATCTAACAAAGGCAGCTCATTTTATCCCTTGTGTCAGCTTACCCACTGCAAAACAGACATCAGATTTGATGATTAAAGATGTGTTTCGCTTACATGGAGTACCGGATGAGGTTATTTCGGATCGAGGGGTGCAATTAACTTCTAGGTTTTGGCAAAATTTCTGTGCAGCATTGGACATTAAAGTAAACCTTTCTTCTGCTTTTCATCCCCAGACTAATGGACAGACCGAACGAACCAATCAAACCCTGGAGCAGTATCTCCGCTGCTTTATCTGCCACCTACAGGATGATTGGGTGGATCTACTTCCATTAGCTGAGTTCTCGTATAACAACTCTCAGAGTGCCTCCACTAAACAGTCTCCCTTTTACTCTAATCTAGGTTATCATCCTAACATTCTACCACGATTTCCCATAGAAACGCCTTTACCAGCAGTGGCTGAAAGAATCACGTCTTTACAGAAGAATATGGATCTTCTAAAGGAAAATCTGGAATCGGCTCAAGAAAGGTACAAGAAAGCAGCAGATAAATTTCGTAAACCTGCACCAGCTTTCAAGGTAGGAGACTTGGTCTGGCTGTCAACCAGAAATCTTAAGTTAAGGATTCCATCGTCTAAGTTGGGACATAAGTACATTGGACCCTATAAAATCAGTAAAATTATAAGTGCCGTTGCTTGTCGTCTTCAACTGCCCAGAACTATGAGAATTCACCCTGTCTTTCATGTATCCCTACTAAAGGCTGCGACACCCAATACGTTTCCTGGACGTTCCTCTCCTTGCCCTGACCCAGTGCTAGTCGATGGTCAGGAAGAATTTGTGGTGGAAAGGATTTTAGATTCCAGGTTGTATAGAAATCAGTTACAATATCTGATTAAATGGCAGGGCTACCCAGTGGAGGACAACTCATGGGAACCGGTCAATAACGTTAATGCTCCTCGCTTGCTCCGTCAGTTTCATCAGAGGTACCCACACAAGCCTGGTCTGAGGTCATCCGGAGGTTGTCCTTAAGGGGTGAGTAATGTAAGGTTCTATGTATATATTCCTGAAACTCAGTTTGTTCGTCAGCCATTTTACTTTCTGTCTTGCTGCAGCTATCTTGCCCTCAGTCAAAATGGAGTTTCCAGCTTGCATGTTCCCGCCCTGATTCTCTCCTTTGCTTCTTAAGCAGCCACAGCTGAGCAATCAGTGCTTCAGAATCTAGCCTGCAGTGAACCTGTGACTTGACTCCTGTAAGCCTTGGACCTTGTACTCCAGCTATTCCTACTGAGGAGCTCTGAAGCACTTGTGGACTCTGAACCCTGCTCTTTGAAAGACCCACGTTTGCATGGACTTACGGTAACAGAGAAGAAGATCCTGAATCTGTATTGGAGAGTGATTGCTGAGCTTGGATTACTCTGGCCTGCTGTGTCTCCTGTTTCTGTGTCTGCAAACTGTGTGACTATTTCTGCCAACTTGTATGAAGTAATACAGGACTTTTCTATATCAAACCTGTGACTCCTGTGTTTTCATCGCACCCAAGCACAAGACGCTATATGAACTGTACTACATACATTACACCGGTTTTCTTGTTACTATGCCTGAAACAGTAGCAACGCTTCGGACCCCGGTGTCCGGCAATTCAGTGCAGGCAATCCAATACCTAAAGCACTTTTCTATCTTCTCCACTGTGCCCTTCGCCCTGCTTTCCGCTCTTAACATAAGCACTGCTGCATAGAAGTCGAATCACAGATTCCCTGTTTGGGCTCGCTGAGCAGCTCTCAGTATTCTCCTAGTCCAGGACCTCTGTCGACTGAACTTCACTGTCCTGGGACAGGCGGCTGAAGTCTCTGCTCTGAACTCAGCAGGAAACCAATCTGACTGACTAACTCAGACAGGTAACTATCCAAGGGATGACTCACTCCTGAGCCTCCCGGAGCTAACTGACTGAATCACTGTCCTAAGACAGGAAGCTGAAACACACTCTATTCTATGCTGACACCCACCAAACTTATATACCCCTATGGGTGTGTCTAAATGTGAGTGACATGAGTGAATGCATATCAAGCTTTGGCTGTTACCTTCCAGTGCACTTTCCTGGATTTTCATGTGTGCCTGCGAAGCTGGGCTACACATCCCCCCTTGGTAAAACACAGCACTCCCGGGCTGTAAAAGACAAAAAGAACATTTTTGTTTTGCATTAACATAAACATTATAACTCTTCCCATCCGGGAGGTAAGGATTTCTTGAACGTTACAATATGTACAGTAAGAAAATACAAAAGTATCAAAATATCAAGACATTTTTATATATACAAGATACTTGTGGAGGACCCGCACCAAAAACCTCCCACGTGGGTCCTGGGTGGGCTGCAGGACTTCTGACTGCAGACCTCACTCTAGGCCCACCATACGGGTTTTTCTTCAGAGGTAGATTGTATAATAGTGGCTTCGTGTAAAACCAATATAATGCACCGAAGCGCAACTATGTACAAAGATAAGTTCTGGGCTGGCACAGTCCTCAGCCTCTCAGTCCATGACATAATAAAAGACACATATTGGTAACTTCTGAAACTCACATTATACTTTAACTTTCATATTCACATTATACTTCAACTTATGCAATCAACACATTCTTTTAACTTCTTTTACCCAACCAGGGTATTTTATGCAAAACTATGCAAAATAGGTAAACATCATTTTTCTTATCTTTTCTTTCTGGTACCCAGCCGGGTATTCTACTCCCTATAAGAAACTTCAATAGACAATAATAAAGTGCAATTGGCAAGTTATGTAAACATTACATACATTTCAAGTGCAATTATGCAAACTTTCCTTTTCAACTTTATACATGCTTCAATACGGTAAACCCCTGTCTGGGTCCTACCGGTCTTCACATTTTCTTGCAGACTTCAATTACGTCTTCCACCCCAGGGGCTGGAACCACGCGATGCTCCGTAGAGCGCATTACAAACAGGTCGTGACCTGCTATCAATGTCTGGGTCGCTACAGTCCTTGTGCGAACCGCTAGGGGCACGCCGGGTGCTTCCTCCTTGTGAGACGCCGATTGCGTCGCTACAGGTGCCACAACATTTTGCGATACTAACTTGGTCGCAGTTTGCGGTTTAGGCGGCAGCGCTGGCTGAGACCTGGGCTGCTGTACAGATTGCGACTTGGTTTGCGTTGAGTAAGCAGGAGGCGATGCCGATTGCGACATAGATTGCGATGGGCCGGCAGGGGGCGATGCTGGAGCACGGCTTGGTGCTGTGGGCGCTCGAGACGGAGACGCTTCGGTAGTGTTGACGTTACCGGCGTCGGGGACGGGGTCACTGACGATGGACACATTGAGGGCATACCAGCCCTTTAAACCTCAGTGCCGTGTATAGCTCACTATGTCCCCGTTTACTAGGTCCCTTCCCGGATGACCGATGGGCAGGTGGGACTCTACGTCCCGGCGGCTCACAAATACCCCCGGATAGAGTCCCGGTTCCCGGATGAAACCCCAGCCCTTGCGGAGCTGGAATTCTACCACGCACCCCTGCCGCCGCGGTTCCCTTCGGGTACCTTTGTCGTTGCGGACCATCTCCTTGTCAGCGACCAACTGCTCATACTGCCGTTGTCGGTTCCGCTGCACCTCCCGCTCTTCCTCCTGCCGGCGTCGCTGCTCCTCTTTGCGACACTGCATCTCTCTTTCCCACTGGACGGCATACGTGATGTCATCAATACGCTCCATCTCGTCCCAGTTGACTTCTGGCAACGATGGACAGGAACCCTCCGGTGTCCCCGCCGGGGAACGGCAATCCTCTGCGGCCTCCTGACCTGGCTGACCCTCAGGGACGGGCAGGACCTCCTCAGCCTCCTTCGCCTCCACCGCTCCATCGGTGGGATCAGGTACAGCATATCTGGTGTCCGCCTCCAGTCGCTCCGCAGCCTTTTTCATCAGGGCCTTTGGATAATCCAGTGATAGAGGGGTATCAAGAGACGGTATTTCACTTGTGGAAGAGAACACTGCGTCCCATAGCAGCCGCTGTTTCCGGGCACGCCAGTGTCTCTCCGTCTCTTGTAGATCTGCACGATTCTGCAGCTTCTTCTTCAGCTCTGCGTTCTCCCTCCGCAGCTCCATCATGGCGGGGTCGGTGTCCCGATCTGGGGACAGCTCCGGCACAGGCAGACAGTCCTCCGGTACTGGGCACTGATTCTCCTGTCCATCCGCCATCTCGGTCCAGGTCTCACTGTGGTATCCAACAGGAACATTCTGTCCTTTCCGTGGAGGCGGGACTTGCGTCTCCTCCTCTTCGCATAGAGGATGAAGAGGAGGCGTATTTCTTTAGCAGTGGGGCTGGATCTCACATTGTAGTAGGCCTTGGAGAGGGCGGCCATAACTTTTCGCGCTTCAGGGGGGTACACGCCCACGAAGGTACGCCCACCTTCTTCACCAGCGCCTCAGGGCGCCAACTTGGCGGCAAAATGGCGGTATTTTGGCGCCAATAGTGACATACAGCAAACAGTTCAATTTAGGCACACAGGGCTTATGATCTTGTAAGTTTCGGATCCTGTTCGTGACGCCAAGTTGACTCGACCACGCACCACAATTGTGGATACCAGGGCTATGGGGTACTCGGAGCCGAGCCCATGGAAGTCTATGGGAGTTGTCACTGGCAGCGGTGGCTCGGTCCGTGGCCCTGGCGGTCAATGCGATAGGGGATATTTACAGGGGATTTGAAATAGTTCGTGACGCCACCTGCGGTTTCTGGTAAATTGTACCAGCGCTGCTCTAAGGACTTTCACAGGGGATGTTATGGGGCAGCTTGGTAGTAAGTCTCCCACAGGTGAGACGGGTCCCTGGAAGTCTATGGTGGTGATGATGCAGGGTGCAATAAGAATTCAATCACACACAAGGTAGCTTCCCTTCATACCTTTTACTGATGATGGTTCAAGCAGATCCCGGGGAGCTGGTCGGGGTGGAGAGTGCACTTTCAGGTAGCAGCCGAGCAGGTTAGAGGCCTCCTTAACTTCCATATAATGTGAGTCCAACTTGCCTGAAGCGAAGTTAACTCTAAAACTCCAGCTTTCTCTGTAGCTGTACTGCCCGGCCAACGTTGTGGTGAAGCCTTCTAAGTGATGGAACTAAGTCCTTACTTTGCTTGGCCTAGCTCAAAGTCCCTGTTCCACCTGACTCCGGTTACGTATTGACACTTTGGGCTGCTCTCTGCGACCTGTAGTCCAGATGCCTCCGGTTTCTTGTTACTATGCCTGAAACAGTAGCAACGCTTCGGACCCGGTGTCGGCAATTCAGTGCAGGCAATCCAATACCTAAAGCACTTTTCTATCTTCTCCACTGTGCCTTTGCCTGCTTTCGCTCTTAACATAAGCATGCTGCATAGAAGTCGAATCACAGATTCCCTGTTTGGGCTCGCTGAGCAGCTCTCAGTATTCTCCTAGTCCAGGACCTCTGTCGACTGAACTTCACTGTCCTGGGACAGGCGGCTGAAGTCTCTGCTCTGAACTCAGCAGGAAACCAATCTGACTGACTAACTCAGACAGGTAACTATCCAAGGGATGACTCACTCCTGAGCCTCCGGAGCTAACTGACTGAATCACTGTCCTAAGACAGGAAGCTGAAACACACTCTGTTCTAATGCTGACACCCACCCAACTTATATACCCCTATGGGTTGTCTAAATGTGAGTGACATGAGTGAATGCATATCAAGCTTTGGCTGTTACCTTCCAGTGCACTTTCCTGGATTTCATGTGTGCCTGCGAAGCTGGGCTACACACATGTATTCTTAAAAAATGGCAATGCGTATTTTTATATTACAATCTTTAATAAAAATAATAATAAAGCTAGTAATCTTTCAATTTCAACACTTCTTAGTCTTCCTTTCAGGAAGAGTTTACAGCAGTTTCCTTATCAGCAGAGGCAGGATTACAATGACAGGTAAGACCTCTATACAGCTGATACCACAGGATCTACCAATCACAATAAGTGATGTCACAGCTGACCTTCTCCTCCTCCCGTCACAATGACGTTTGCAACACTCTTTAGATGCTCCAGTACCAAAGTTACGGTCGGGGTCTAACCACTAGGACTGATATTCAGATGGATTTCCTGTAATTAGAGTCTAAAAGCCCCAGTGATCATTGTGTAAATTGCAAAAGTCCTATTTTTATTTTAACTCAGATTATGATATGGAAAAAAAGGTCAAAAATTGTTAAAAAAAAAGTACATTTAACACAAAGCCTGTCAGGCCAGGTCATTTTCTGATGCTAAAGTAGCTTCCCTTTAAATCTGTATCTAGGCCACAACTCATCACTAATCCTTTGCAGTATTGTAGTCTTCTTATGTAACGGAGGAGCTCCCCTCAGAGATCTGGGCTCCTGTTTGATAGGTACTGCTGAAGCCCCTGTAAGGCCCTGTGCACACGTTGTGGTTTTTGATGCGTTTCCGCTGCATTTTTCAACGTGCGGAAACGCACCCAACCCGCAGCACAGTGCACTACCAATGTTAACCTATGGTAACCGCAGGTCTGCTGTGCACATGCTGTGGAAAAAAACGCACGGATTGGCCGCGCTTTATTTTCCGCAGCATGTCAATTCTTTGTGTGGAACTGCAGCGTTTCTGCGCCCATTGACTTGCATTGAGTCGGGCATTTGCGCATCAAAACCGCAGGTCTAAAAAAGATCTGCAGTTTTGTTGCGAGTGAAAACGCTGCAGTTCGGGAGGAGGGAAGTGTGTGGGCGGTGTGTGGGCGTGTATAGTGTGCGGCGCTATATGTGTGGGCGGTGCGTGTGCGTGTATAATGTGCGGCGCTATGTGTGTGGGCGGAGTGTGGGCGTGTATAGTGTGCGGCGCTATGTGTGTGGGCGGTAATTGTTTGCGGGCCTGTGTCTGCGTGATCGGTGTATGTGCAGCGGTGTGCAGGCCTGTGTGCGTGATCGGTGTATGTGTGGCGGTGTGCGGGGCTGTGTGCGCGATCTGTGTATGTGCGGCGGTGTGCAGGGCTGTGTGTGTGTCTCCGTGTATGCAGGCATCGTCGGATGGGACTACAAGTCCCATCCGGCTATGCCTGCTACAGTGACAGTGACTGACACATTAGCCAATGATGGGACAGTAGTAGTCCCATTATCCAGCTAATGTGCTGAATGTAAAAAAAAAAAACACATACATTACATACAACATATAACATACAATGACATACAGAACATACAATGACATACAACACATAACATTGAGCACATACTCACCTATTCCCCGACGCCATCGATCTGTGTATTGCTCTGCCGCCGGGAGAGAATGGCGTCACTACAGTTCATTCTCTCATGGCAATGCTGGGTGAGAAAATTTCCACGCAGCATTGCCATAAAGTGAGAGAATGAACTCAGTGATGCACTGCAGGAGCCATTGCCTCCTGTCAGTGCATCACTGGGAGGCCCTACAGAGCAGTGGCATCACCTGATGTCACTGTTCTATAGGTGAGACCGTTGTGGGACATTCGTTATTAATTGGACTGCGTCGGACAGGGAGTATACGGTTGTTTTATTTTTTTACGTTTTATTACAGGAGATCGAGGGCGTCGCTTGGATCTGAGCGTATAATAAAGATATGAAAACTGTGTTGTGTTTTCTTTCATTAAAATAATTTATTCTTATGCGTGTGTTGCTTTTTTTAACCCTTTATTAATATAAGATTAATAATGGATAGGCGTCTTATTGACGCCTTTCTATTATTAACCGGGCTTAATATCACCTTACAATAGCAAGGTGATATTAACCCCTTATTACCCCATATCCCACCGCTACAGGGGAGTGGGAAGAGAGGGGCTAAGTGCCGGAATTGGCGCATCGCAAAGATGCGCCAATTCTGGGGCGGCTGGGTGCTGGTATTTTTGGCCAGGGGGGGCGCCAATATCCATGGCCCCTTCCTAGGCTATGAATATCAGCCCGCAGCTGTCTGCCTAGCCTTTCTGGCTATAAATTATTGGGGGACCCCACGTCATTTTTTTGGGGGTCCCCCTATTTTAATAGCCAGTGAAGGCTAGCTGCGGGCTGATATTCATAGCCTGGGAAGATCCATGGGTATTAACCCCTTCCCAGGCTAGAAATATTGGCCCCGGCTGTCGGCTTTCGTCCTCTGGCGCAGAAAATTGCTCGGGAGCCCACGCCATTTTTTTTCCTATTTTTTTTTATTAACTATATTGCGTTAAGATTTTGTATGTGTGCACGTGTGTCTTTAACTATTTATGTAACATTTTATCTTGGTCCAGGCCGATATCATGACTTCTCCAGCCACGACTCGTCTACAGAGATTATAACAAAGACACATCTGTCTTCTCACTTTTTCAGCCCCATCCCCATCTATTCCCAACCTGTACAATCTCCTCATCCTGCGGCCACCCCAATAGTGAGCTGCTGCTGTATGTATCCCTATTACTGATCCTCTTAGCACCCCACATGATAATGCAAACTACATAGTAATAAGGTCTTGTTTGTGTCCTTTAAATGGTAAAATTGTGCCCTATTAAATTTTACTGCTCTGTGCAAATGCCCTTGAAAACAGTGCCCAAATTTTGCCCCTAGAATGCAATAATGCCTCCAGTGTGCACGTTAGACATTCACAATACCCTGAGTGCCCCTATAACAATTATGCTTATTAAGTGCAAAATTAACATTTAATAATCTCCAAGTCCTCCCATATATAGTTCCCCTCTACACAGCATGATACCCCCCACAGCTCCAACATACACAGCATGTTGGTGTCATGGGTGTATCGCCACGAGGATCGTCGCGATTACACACTCTGACTTCTCACAGCTGAGTTGCTGTTTCTTTGTGTTTGGTAATGAGGGAGTTAATTTTACCTAGCTCTTTGCTAAGACTAGGTCCAGCCTCGCCCGGCTGCTTTTGATTATGTTCTAATTAGATTCCTTCATATACCTGCCAGTCTGCTTGTTAGATGCCGGTGAAAGCATTCATGTAGTCTAGCAGACTGGATCGGTTCTGAGAATACTTAAGCTAAGAGCTCCTTAGTTGTTTTAACTCTTACAGCTTATAGTTTATCTCTGAGACCTTAGGTGTTCCTACTGTGTGTGAGTGTTGTATGTAAGACTTTATTTACTTTATTTCTTGTCTTTCTTGTATGTCTTTCTGTTCATTAACCGTTACCTGTTCATTCCCTTTGGTGGTAATCAGGGTCCTTCTTAGGACTAGATTACAGTTGGCAGGGATTGATAGGAGACAGGGTTTACGCTGGTGGCCTGGACCTCTGTACCTTCAACAGTACCTCCAGGTAGAGGGATTAGTTAGGACCCCAGTTTAGGGTCAGCATAGACCCCGGTCACCCTCTAGCCGGAGACAGCGTATAACGGATTCCGTATTGACCCACTGGACATTCTGTCAGGTAATTCTATGTTATCATATATCTATGCGCATGTTATATAGTATGTTGCCCTTTTAATATAGATTACTGACATCACATATATATATATCTGCTATACAGCGTGACATTTTCACCGGCCCATACTAAAGATTCTCCCCAGCTGTCATGGATCCAGTAGCCCAGCTGGCCCGGCAGTTGCAGGGGTTGTCCATGGAGTTTGCAGACATTAAGTCCAAGGTTTTGTCCCCCCGGAGCAAACCAGATCTGAACCTAAGGTTGCTCTCCCGGACAGGTTCACTGGTGGGCGGGACAAATTTTTTACTTTCCGGGAGGCATGTAAATTGTACTTTCGGCTGCGGCCTCGGTCATCTGGGAGTGAAGAGCAGAGGGTGGGAATTGTTATCTCGCTCTTACAAGGGGACCCTCAATCTTGGGCGTTCTCTATCCCTCCAGGCTCCCCAGATCTCCAGTCAGTGGATCGATTTTTTACTGCCCTGGGTCTGGTATATGATGATCCGGATCGAGTTTCCCTTGCTGAAACAAAGTTACGTAAAATACGGCAAGGAAATCGTCCAGCGGAGGAATATTCTTCTGAGTTCCGTAGATGGGCAACAGATACTCAGTGGAATGACCCAGCTCTTAGGAGCCAGTTTTGTCAAGGGTTGTCTGACAAATTAAAAGATGTGTTGGCTCAGTATGATTCTCCTCCATCACTGGAGGCTGCTATGGCCCTCGCTATTCGCATTGATAGACGAATTCGGGGAAGACGCGAGGTAACTCCGCCTCCCGTGATGACTCCACCTACTACTAAAGTCCCTTATACTGAGGTTCCCCTGGTCTGTTCTGAGGAACCCATGCAGTTGGGAGGGACATCTTTTTGTAGGAGGGAATCGGCGGTGCGCCGCAAGACTAGAAGGTGTTTCTTTTGCGGGAGAGAGGGACATTTTGTTGGGGGGTGTCCATCCCGGGTCTCTTTGAGCAAAGGAGTTAACCTGGGAGTGTGTATTTCGTCCCCAAATCCTCTCAGTTTCTCGTGCCTGCGGAGGTGGTGATTGGTACTAGAACTGAGAGGATTTCTGTTTTTCTTGATAGTGGGTCCGGGGCTAATCTGGTGGACGCTCGGTTTGCCCAGGTGCATGGTATGCAACTGAGTGTATTGGCCAAACCGGTCCCTATAGTCTCTATTGATTCTAGACCTCTCGGTCAAGGTAGCTTGGTACAAGCTGTTCATAACATAGATCTTCGAGTAGGGGCAATACATAAAGAGCAATTGTCTTGTTATGTGTTGGAGGGTCTACCTACTCCTATTGTGTTGGGACTTCCTTGGTTGGCTAAACATAACCCAGTGATTGATTGGCAATCCAGAAAGATAAGCCAGTGGGGTGAATTTTGCAGGAATAACTGCATGAGCACGGTCATCGGTGCGGTTGTGCCTAGGACTTTGTCTCCTTTTCTGGAGGACTTTGGGGAGATGTTCTCAGAGGAGGGGTGTAAAGAGTTACCTCCTCATCGCGCATATGACTGCTCAATAAAGTTGCTTCCTGATGCCTTATCTCGTACTTTCCCAGGGGCCGGGAAGACGGATGATCCGGTTCCTATTCCTCAGGAGGGAGTTGTAGTGTCAGCTGTATGCTCTGAGCTTGAGGGGGAGGTATTGGGGGCTCAGGGGGAAGCTCCTGTGGGACTTCCAGGGAGACTGATAGTTCCAGATCAGTTAAGACTGAAGGTTACGGGGAACCGTTACAAACGGATGGCTGATAGGGGAGAGTTTCTGGTCTAGATCTGAAGGTGAACGATCTGGTTTGGTTGTCTACCAGGAATATAAAACTTAAAGTTTCCTCCTGGAGGTTGGGTCCCAGATTCATCGGGCCGTACAGGATCAGTTCCATAATTAATCCTGTGGCATTTCGTCTGGACCTCCCTCCTACGTTTAAAATTCATAATGTGTTTCACAAGTCATTACTTAAAAAGTATGTGGCACCAGTCATACCGTCACCTCTACCTCCTCCTTCAGTGGTGGTCAATGATAACGTGGAATTTCATGGGTCGAAAATCATTGACTCACGTCTCAGTCGCCGATCCCTTCAGTACTTGGTTCATTGGAAGGGGTATGGTCCTGAGGAGAGGACGTGGGTCCCTGCGTCTGATGTTAACGCAGATCGATTGGTTCGGACCTTTCACACAACTCACCCGGGCAGACCTGGCCCTGAGGGTCCGGAGTCCCCTCGTAGAGGGGGGGTACTGTCATGGGTGTATCGCCACGAGGATCGTCGCGATTACACACTCTGACTTCTCACAGCTGAGTTGCTGTTTCTTTGTGTTTGGTAATGAGGGAGTTAATTTTACCTAGCTCTTTGCTAAGACTAGGTCCAGCCTCGCCCGGCTGCTTTTGATTATGTTCTAATTAGATTCCTTCATATACCTGCCAGTCTGCTTGTTAGATGCCGGTGAAAGCATTCATGTAGTCTAGCAGACTGGATCGGTTCTGAGAATACTTAAGCTAAGAGCTCCTTAGTTGTTTTAACTCTTACAGCTTATAGTTTATCTCTGAGACCTTAGGTGTTCCTACTGTGTGTGAGTGTTGTATGTAAGACTTTATTTACTTTATTTCTTGTCTTTCTTGTATGTCTTTCTGTTCATTAACCGTTACCTGTTCATTCCCTTTGGTGGTAATCAGGGTCCTTCTTAGGACTAGATTACAGTTGGCAGGGATTGATAGGAGACAGGGTTTACGCTGGTGGCCTGGACCTCTGTACCTTCAACAGTACCTCCAGGTAGAGGGATTAGTTAGGACCCCAGTTTAGGGTCAGCATAGACCCCGGTCACCCTCTAGCCGGAGACAGCGTATAACGGATTCCGTATTGACCCACTGGACATTCTGTCAGGTAATTCTATGTTATCATATATCTATGCGCATGTTATATAGTATGTTGCCCTTTTGATATAGATTACTGACATCACATATATATATATCTGCTATACAGCGTGACATTTGGGCCCAAAACTCCCTATAGACAGCACGATGGGAATCACAGTAGCCCCCCCCAGACTGTATGATGGTCCCCAGTAGTCCCCTCACACTGTATTATTGCCCCCAGGAGTCCCAACACACTGTATAGATGGACCCCAGTATTTCACCCACAGTGTATGATGGCCCCGAGTATACCCCCCACACTGCATAGATGGCCCCCAGTATTACCCCCACAGTGTATGATGACCTTCAGAAGTCACCCCACACTGTATGGATGGCCCCCAGAAACCCCCTCCACACTGTATACAGAGCCCCAGTAGCTCCCAACACTGTATCCATGTGTCACGGGTGTGTCGCCACGAAGATCGTCGTGATTACACAACCTGACTTCTCACAGCTGAGTTTTTGGTTCTTGGTGTTTGTTGGCAGTGAGGGAGTTAATTCTCCCTCTCTCTGTGCTAGATGAGGCCCAGCCTCGCCCGGCTGCAGTTAATTATGCACTAATGAGATTCCTTCATATACCTGCCAGTCTGCTAGGGAAGTGTCGGTGAAAGCATTCATGCAGACCAGCAGAGCGGATCGTATTGAGAAGTCTAAAGCTAAGAGTACCTGTTGTGGTTTTCTCCTCTCCTCGCTTTATTATTTATCTCCTTACCCGTTGGTGTTCCCTCTGTAGTGGTAGTTTTGTATGCAAGGTGGTCTTTTATTTTACCCCTTGTACTGTCTCGTTCGTCTTATACTGTGTGTAGGCAGTTACCTTCCCGTTCCCTGTGGTGGTAATCAGGGTCCTTCTCAGGACTAGATTACAGTGGTCAGGGATTCACAGGAGATAGGGTTACGCTGGCGGCCTGGACCTCTGTACCATTAACAGTACCTCCAGGTAGAGGGATTAGTCAGGACCCCAGCTTAGGGTCAGCATAGACCCCGGTCCTCCTGTATACAGAGACAGCGTGACACCATGGCCCCCAGTAGCCACCCCCACATTGTATGCATGACCTCCAGTAGTCCCCCACACGCCCACACTGTATGAATGAGCTCCATTATTCCAATTGCCCCCACACTGTATGCATGGCCCCCAGTAGCCCTCCACACTGTATAAAGAGCCCCCAGTAGCCCCCCCATATTGTATGTATGGCCTCCAGCAGTACAGTAGTCCTCCACAACCCCAAACTGCATGCATGGCTCCCAGTAGCCTCCCACACTTTATGCATGGCCCCCAGTAGCCACTCCCATGCTGTATGCATGGCCCCCAGTAGCCACTCCCATGCTGTATGCATGGCCCCCAGTAGCCACTCCCACGCTGTATGCATGGCCCCCAGTATTCCAGTAATTCTGTAGACCATAGGCTTAAATCTACCTGCGGCCTGCAGAACGTGGAGGCAGAGCGATAGTGCAGGAAGATCATGTCTCCCTGCTCCACCACAGAGTTTAACTATTTCGGCCTGTTGAGCACGCTGATACAGTTTAGATTAGCGTAGCTCCGGGTGGAACCATCTGAGCGCGGGGCCTGGGGCAACTTCATCCTCTACCCTTCCGGCAGCTACAATACTGACTGTATTGACCAACGTTTCCACTTTTGGATCAGTCCTTTTCATGCATTTAGAGAAGTATATTAGACAAGGTTAATACTCCTTATTTTGTTCCCTACACATCAACCCAAAAACTATATCAAAAGTGTGAGCACCAGTTATTTGGGAAAGCAGCATATATCACCCACTGTAAACCTTTACAGAGCGCTCCTTTATCTTTCCTTATTCATTTTTTATGAGCTAAACCTTCTGACCTAAATTCTTCATCCATTCTCCCCTTGCTACTACAGGACTTCCTAACTTCCCTCCTTTCTGTCTCCTGTCGCCCTCTCTTCTCTGGATAGGCTCCTTCCCTGCTCGCTCTGTCCCAGCCTACTTTCCTAGCACTCTCTGACTCACTTTGTGGACCCTTCTTCCAGCTGTTATGGATTTCTCCTGAAGCTGTGCACTGGCAGCCTGGAACACAGACGGACGGACGGACGGACGGACCGGTAAGCCCTAGAACAGTCCATATGCTTTATACATATCTACTTCTGAGCAACTTTTTAGTTTCCTCTCGGAGGATCCTAAAACTTGTTGAAATCACAATAGGCTCGGAGTGACGTGACAGCACAGATATAAACCCCGTAAGCCTTAAATCCTCCTTCAATGTTTTATATTCACTCCTTACAATTCTAAATACTTAATCTGCTATAACGCTGATGGGTGTAAATGGATATCCATGGCTGCGGGTTATCTGCACACAGGTTCTTAGAATAAGGGAGAAAAATGAATATGTTTCATGAAATTTTGCAAATTTTATTACTAGGATTTAGCCAATTTCTGTTGATTCAAGTCTATTTGGAAGTAGACAACAAAAAGCACAAGGAGCAATGAACCAACTGACTTGAAGCGAGTCATAGAATGAGCTTATATCTTATATTATAGGGCAGCACTGTGGCTCAGTGGTTAGCACAGTAGCTGTGCAACGTTGGGGTCCAGGGTTCAAATCCCACCAAGGACAACATCTGCAAGGAGTTTGTATGTTCTCCCCGTGTTTGCGTGGATTTCCTCCATGTTCTCCGATTTCCTACCACACTCCAAAGACATACTGATAGGGAATGTAGATTGTGAGCCCCAATGGGGACAGTGATGATAATGTATGTACAGCACTGGGGAATATGATGGTGCTATATAAGGGACTCAGATAAATGTTATAAAGATGTAGCTACACCATCACAGGTCCTAGTCATCAATTACAACTAATATTTTTACCTTTTTTTTAAATCAAATGCATGTAGACTTTTGTCTTACTAAGTCAGAAACTGTAGAAACTAAAACAATATTTTAGGACTATGTTCACACAGCGCATTCAGATGTTATGATCTCTATGACTCCCATTGAAACCACTATGTGTATAATATCAGTGGGGAAATGGCATGAAGATCTAGTCTGGCAACGCTTATATAAAACATATACCAGTTTGGCATATTTATGCCTGATAAACATATTATATGTAGGAAATGGATATGCTCCCAGCATATATGCTACAGATGAAGGCCAAGCTTGGCAAGCAATGTGATATAAGTGGCAACTAGTGAAGAGTGAACTAAGGTGTTATCTGAGCATGCTCAGGTGCTAACCGAGTGTCTTTAGCGTGGTCCAAATATATGTTCGAGTCCCAGCGGCTGCATGTCTCCCCCGCGGCTGTTCGACAAGTGAAACACATGCACATGCCTAACAGACAATCCGTGTAAGTGTTGTGGTTGTCGAACATCCGCGAGACATGCAGCCGCGGGGACTCAAACATATAATCAGAGCACACCGAAGACTCTCAGTTAACACAGAGCATGCTCAGATGACACCTTATCCGAGGACGTTCGCTAATCACTAGTGGCATGAATCTGGCTTCATAAGCAACCTTCATGCCCTAATAATTATAACCTTTATATGTGTGGTAAGTGTATTTCATATGCATCAGGCAAGGCCAACGGAGGTTACAGCCTGGAGATTTGTCTTGTTGCTGCATTGGCCAAAGTAAATTTCCTGCACATGACGGACATTTGCGCTTTCCCACCCTGTGTCCCCCGCCGTTAGCAATGTCCTCTGTGTACTATGTTCTGACCGCTCTCTTATCTTCCCTGTATAAATAACTTTTACATTTGTTCAACTGTTTATTATTAATCTGTGCTGCCCTCTCTAAAAGAACTCGCTCCTCTCTACAGAATAGTACATAGTCCATCTACTCTCACTGTAGAAATGAAGCCACCAAAAATCTAGATAGAGATCAGGGATGTCACCATGTGGTGGAACAATCTGCTCCCAGGTCACTGCCCGATCTTAGACTTAGAAAGTCCAGAACAAATTACAAACTTATATATATATATATATATATATATATATATATATATATATATTGTAAGCTTTCCGGGGGTTTAGCTCTAGGATCGCTGTCTGGGTAGACAGAATGGCACGGAAACAGTTCATTCAGACAGCAGTTTGGTGAAAACTGGCCGCAACCAGTTTTATTAAAGTCCAGAGCACACAGATAAAAACAAATCATAAACAGAAAACCTGGGCTTGTCTAGCCACTAAATTACACTTAGATAGATGGCCCTCTCTATCCGGGACCCAGACTCTACCAGTCTGTGCCCAAAACAACACATATCACATATGTTACCAGTATGGAGTTTCACAGACACTCCTCTTTATGTCCGAAGGCAACTCCAATGTCCAGACTTGAGGAGGTCACCTCCTATTCAGTCGCTATTCGCACGGATTCTCACTGCGACTACTCCTGTGTCCGGGGTACTTCCTGCACCCAGACTGAGATAGCTCACACTCTTAGAGACTGCTTCCTTGTGCCAGGACACCTCCCTGTGTCCGGGCTAAAGACAGCTCCCACACTCTTGGAGACACCTTCTGTGTCTAGACCCCTTGTCCAGACTGAATGAGCTCTCTGACTGTGCTCCCAAGCACCTACTTCTGGCTTCCTAATCAACACCTGAGTGGATTCAGGTCTGAGCTGCAAGCGTGTACTGAATGGCAGGTGTAGTGACCTTTCTTTACCACCAGGTTTACAAAGCCACACATTTCGCTCATACCAGTCAGCAAGGTACTTAGGTGAAATATACACCTCATTCACCACATATTCCTTCACTGTCTCACATATCCCCTCCCTCTTCTCCAGACCGGAGGGCTGGTCATCCAGACCGGAGGGCTGGTCAACAATCCAACAGAGACAGTGAACTCTGGACCAGTCGTGGCCCTCATCAGCTTCATCCTCACCACTGTCATAGCCAACATCAGTTTTCCCTTCATCTGAAGCATCCGCACTACCCTGTACCCTCCCAGGCCTATACTCTCTGCGGGCCTCGGGTATCCTGCACGGTTTCATCTTCACTTTAGTGCCAGCCTCAGTCTCGGTATAGTGGCTCACCAGATAAGTACGACCAGGCACGTCAGAACAGCTCTGCTGATTCTTCCTCAGAAACTTTCGTACCTCCTGTTTTTGGGGCACTGACCCTGTGTCACCAACTGTCACAGGAGGTATAGGGGTTTTCTCTAATTCCCCCTGAACTTTCTTTAGCACATCTACTTTCTTAAATATCAGCTGATTCATAAATTCTATCTCACAGAACCCAAGCGCCTCTGTTATGGTCTCTGACCATTCCGAGCCACACTGGTCAAACGATTGGCACTGTAGAGGGAGCTGATCGTTTTTCTTGGTCGGTACACATAATTTATCCTCTTCTTGTACAGGCTCACTTTGCATAAGACTCAGAGCTCTTACTTCTTTCTCCAGGAGATCCTCATGGCTACGCATCTTCTCCTGTAGTTGTTGGACGTCCTTTACGTCTTCGGCCCCTTTTTCAGGCTCTTCTGGTAGGACATGCTCAGAAGCCCTACCATCAGTCTTCTTTTCCACCACGTTCTGCATCCCATCTGAGCTCCCGTGTATCGGCAGCGGCAACGGAGCGACACATCGCCCCTCCCACTCACTGGGACGTGGTTCAAGTGTAGACTCCATGAAAATGCGCCTGAGCTCACCAAGGCCAACCCGAGGTCTCAAAATCTCATCTTGGGATTTATCCAGATCCTTTGGGTCGCTCGGGAACTCCGATGGCGCACCGGGCGCCAAACTTCCGGCCCGAGCTTCGCGAGTCGCAGCCACGGATCCGGACAGTACACCGTCCACGCCGCTGTCTCCGGCAGAAACATATTCCGGGGCAGAGTCATTCCCCACATCTTCAGTCTTGTTCCTCACAGCTTCACTTGAGACATCAGCCTCTGGTGAGGCACCTGGCCTGGTGTCCACCACTTCCATGGCTTTCTCCACCTCTGCAGCATCACCTTCCGAGTCCTTGGCCTGATGCAGATCCACACCATACATTGATAACTTCTCATTTTCAACAGCATCCACTTGTGCTGTGTTCAGTTTCAGAGACCTGTCTTTCACCTTAGTCTTCGCCAGGGAACCGACCAACGGTACAACATCTTCAGATGCCATCCTCCGTCCGACTGCAAGGTCAGCCTCAGCCTTCCTCTCAGGACTCTCAATCTCCTCTGCCACCATGCCTTCCTCACTTGCACTGGTTGCTTTATTGTCATCAGATAATTCACTATCACTATCTGACCCCTTTTTCTCAGCCACATCTGGCTCACTGTCAGGGCTATACACTTCATTTTCATTCACATCCTGCTCACTGTCAGGGTTATACAATTCATTTTCATTCATATCCTGTTCACTGTCAGTGTCACACAATTCATTTTCACTCACATCTTGATCTGGAACCTGAGTTAACATGTCATCCACAATATTAACTGCACCATCTGGTCCCTCAAGTATGTGACTATGTGACAACCCCAGCACTACACTTCTATATAGCTCAGGCACTAGGAGCTGACTCACAACCTCTCCCTGGACTTCAGTGTTTATGGCAACATGAGAGAACCTCTCCTCAGAGTCAGGCTCCTGGGAAACCTCATTTAGAACAATCATATTTTCCTGTGCTGTTTTAAGAGAGGGTTCTCGCCACTGCTCACTCTCAAAACCGTCACAGGACACAGGCAAGTCAGGGACACTCGGTTCCCGAGAACCACCATCCTCGTCTCCCAACATCACCTGCAAAGGAATTTCATCACTATCACAGTCATCATTATTATCAACATCATCATCATGACTATGATCAGTATTATCATCACTATCATTATCAGCATCAGCACCATTTTCATGGTCATCATCATTATCAGGTTCATCATCATCATTAGCATTATCATCATCATTATCACATAATTTTAACATCCCACTAGCATTGTGTTCCGCCCCTCGGGACTGCGCACCCTCAGTAGGAGCTTCATCACACTGTCCATCAGAAACATTTTTCCCCCAGAGATCCTTAGACCGGGGAAAGTCATTACCCAATATAACGGGGTGCACCAGGGTCTTCACTACCCCCACTTCATATGAAACCTCCCCGAGTTTGGGGACCAAGTCCACGGCAGTCTCTGGGTAGACTTTGGTGTCTTCATGGATGTACACCACACTCAGGTGCTTATCAGGGATGAAGTCCCTATCACTCAGGCTGTCACATACGGAAGTCACTGGACTCTCTGAGTCCAAGAGGGCCTGTGCTGGGCAGTCACTTACAACCACCGGGGACCCCTGTGGTCCAGTCTCTTCGGCTGAGGTGGACACACACACAGGCTCTGCGCAGGGAGAGAGGGATCTGCCATCATCACAACACATAGGCTCCCCCTCTATTGGACAGTTGGCTGCAATTTCACGCCAGCTCCAACACTGTCCATCACACTCTCCCACCCACATGTCCCCTCGGGCCTGAACCCGCTTATCAGCATACCCCATGTCCCCAACAGCTGGAACGCTCTTACCGCGAGAGTTCAGCGTCCGGGAACTCCGAAGTGACGACCTCTCAGACGGCTGTACCTCAGGAGGACGTGCTTGGGTGTAGCGGTCCACTATCACCTTTTCAACTCCATAATCAGGCCTGCTGACTGCAGACTCCCAACTGTATCTCCATTCACGAACTCCCCTGGCACGGGCTGTCACCATAACACCCAGCCGGGTAAGAATCGCCGCTTTCAACTTGGCATAGTCTTCGCTGTCCTGCTTGCTCAGGTCAGCCCAGACTTTTTGGGGTTCCCCAATCAGATAGGGTACGACCGCCATGGCCCATTCAGATAGTGGCAGATTCTCCTTCTCTGCCAGTCTCTCAAACCTAGTAAGATATACCTCCACATCATCACGAGGTGTCATTTTTCTCAAGGACCGTCTTACCGCCTTCTTTATAGCGGACAACGCCGGTGCCTTCACAACATTACTTCGGGACGCGGCACCGAAATCCTTTTTTGGTGCTGTCATCTGCTCAATAAATAACCGGTTATTCTCCTGCTGCTGCTGCAGGAATTGCTGCTGGGCCTGCTGCATGTGCTGCTGGTGCTGCAGGCGCTGCTGCTCCATGCTCTGCTCCATGCTTCGCTGGGCCTGGGCCAGGTACTCAATGAGCTCCTCCATACTGCCGGACTCATCTGTCTCAACCACGGCAGTTTTATGTTTGCACATTAACTTGTGCCATTTGTTCAAACAGCGCCTCCATGCTGTCATCCATGCTGTCAGACTTCTCTGTCTTAACAACGGCAGTCTTCACTCAAGACATACACACTACACAGCTTTTTTTTCCACAGAAAATTCAGCCTTGCTGTGCAACCACTTTTTTTTTTTTTTTTTTTCTTTTGCAAAGTCTATTAGGGCTACTGTCTCTTTAAGACTGCTCCACAAACTTTTCTTTTGCTGCTGCACATTCCACAGTCATTTTCACAACAAGTTCAGCTTTGCTGTGCATACATTTTCTTTCTGCAGACCCTATCAGGGCCACTGTCTCTCCAAGACTGCTCCAAACAGACGTTTCTGCTGACACACTTTTTTTTTTTTTTTTCTGTTGCTATTTCAATAGACTTCACCTTTAATGCTGTCTCTCGCCCCTGTGCTGCATGCACACTCCAGCACTAACTGTACCAGGCCCTGCGCTGCCCCAGCATTCTCCGCCAATTGTAAGCTTTCCGGGGGGTTTAGCTCTAGGATCGCTGTCTGGGTAGACAGAATGGCACGGAAACAGTTCATTCAGACAGCAGTTTGGTGAAAACTGGCCGCAACCAGTTTTATTAAAGTCCACAGCACACAGATAAAAACAAATCATAAACAGAAAACCTGGGCTTGTCTAGCCACTAAATTACACTTAGATAGATGGCCCTCTCTATCCGGGACCCAGACTCTACCAGTCTGTGCCCAAAACAACACATATCACATATGTTACCAGTATGGAGTTTCACAGACACTCCTCTTTATGTCCGAAGGCAACTCCAATATCCAGACTTGAGAGAGGTCACCTCCTATTCAGTCGCTATTCGCACGGATTCTCACTGCGACTACTCCTGTGTCCGGGGTACTTCCTGCACCCAGACTGAGATAGCTCACACTCTTAGAGACTGCTTCCTTGTGCCAGGACACCTCCCTGTGTCCGGGCTAAAGACAGCTCCCACACTCTTGGAGACACCTTCTGTGTCTAGACCCCTTGTCCAGACTGAATGAGCTCTCTGACTGTGCTCCCAAGCACCTACTTCTGGCTTCCTAATCAACACCTGAGTGGATTCAGGTCTGAGCTGCAAGCGTGTACTGAATGGCAGGTGTAGTGACCTTTCTTTACCACCAGGTTTACAAAGCCACACATTTCGCTCATACCAGTCAGCAAGGTACTTAGGTGAAATATACACCTCATTCACCACATATTCCTTCACTGTCTCACATAATATATATATATATATACAGTACAGACCAAAAGTTTGGACACACCTTCTCATTCAAAGATTTTTCTGTATTTTCAAGACTATGAAAATTGTAAATTCACACTGAAGGCATCAAAACTATGAATTAACACATGTGGAATTATAAACGTAACAAAAAAGTGTGAAACAACTGAAAATATGTCTTATATTCTAGGTTCTTCAAAGTAGCCACCTTTTGCTTTGATGACTGCTTTGCACACTCTTGGCATTCTCTTGATGAGCTTCAAGAGGTAGTCACCGGAAATGGTTTTCACTTCACAGGTGTGCCCTGTCAGGTTTAATAAGTGGGATTTCTGGCCTTATAAATGGGGTTAGGACCATCAGTTGTGTTGTGCAGAAGTCTGGTGGATACACAGCTGATAGTCCTACTGAATAGACTGTTAGAATCTGTATTATGGCAAGAAAAAAGCAACTAAGTAAAGAAAAACGAGTGGCCATCATTACTTTAAAAAGTGAAGGTCAGTCAGTTTGAAAAATTGGGAAAACTTTGAAAGTGTCCCCAAGTGCAGTTGCAAAAACCATCAAGGGCTACAAAGAAACTGGCTCACATGAGGACCGCCCCATGAAAGGAAGACCAAGAGTCACATCTGCTTCTGAGGATAAGTATATCCGAGTCACCAGCATCAGAAATCGCAGGTTTCAGCAGCTCAGATTAGAGACCAGGTCAATGCCACATAGAGTTCTAGCAGCAGACATATCTCTACAACAACTGTTAAGAGGAGACTTTGTGCAGCAGGCCTTCATGGTAAAATAGCTGCTAGGAAACCACTGCTAAGGACAGGCAACAAGCAGAAGAGACTTGTTTGAGCTAAAGAACATAAGGAATGGACATTAGACCAGTGGAAATCTGTGCTTTGGTCTAATGAGTCCAAATTTGAGATCTTTGGTTCCAACCACCATGTCTTTGTGCGACGCAGAAAAGGTGAACAGATGGACTCTACATGCCTGGTTCCCACCGTCAAGCATGGAGGAGGAGGTGTGATGATGTGGGGGTGCTTTTCTGGTGACACCGTTGGGGATTTATTCAAAATTGACATACTGAACCAGCATGGCTACCACAGCATCTTGCAGCGGCATGCTATTCCATCCGGTTTGCGTTTAGTTGGACCATCATTTATTTTTCAACAGGACAATGACCCCAAACACACCTCCAGGCTGTATAAGGGCTATCTGACCAAGAAGGAGAGTGATGGGGTGCTACGCCAGATGACCTGGCCTCCACAGTCACCAGACCTGAACCCAATCTAGATGGTTTGGGGTGAGCTGGACCGCAGAGTGAAGGCAAAAGGGCCAACAAGTGCTAAGCATCTCTAGGAACTCCTTCAAGACTGTTGGAAGACCATATCCGGTGACTACCTCTTGAAGCTCATCAAGAGAATGCCAAGAGTGTGCAAAGCAGTCATCAAAGCAAAAGGTGGCTACTTTGAAGAACCTAGAATATAAGACATATTTTCAGTCGTTTCACACTTTTGTTATAATTCCACATGTGTTAATTCATAGTTTTGATGCCTTCAGTGTGAATGTACAATCTTCATAGTCATGAAAATACAGTAAAATCTTTGAATGAGAAGGTGTGTCCAAACTTTTGGTCTGTACGGTATATATATATATATATATATATATATATATATATATTTATTTAATATAAAATTTTAAAACTCTGCACACCCCTGTTAAATGCCAGGCCTAGTCAGGTAAAAAATACCAAGAACTAACATTTCAGAATTTTTTTCACCTTTAATGTCACCCATAATCTGTATAAATCCATTTAAAAATCTAACTGAAAACATTTCAGGTGGAAAAAGAAAAATGAAGAACTAAAATAATGTGGCTGCATAAATATGCACACCCTTAAACTAATAATTTTCTGAAGGACTCTTTGAATTTATGACATCATTCAGTATTTTTTCGCAGGAGTCTATCAGCATGGCACATCTAGAATTGGCAATCTTTGTCCACTCTTCTTGTATCAGCTCTCGTACATTTTGTCAGATTGCAAGGGCATCGCCTATGTATAGCGCCCTCTTCAGGTCACCCACAGATATTCAATTGTTTTCAGATCTGGGATCTGACTTGGCCATTTCAAAGCTTTGATCTTCTCCTGGCGTTTCCATTCTCTTGTTGATTTGGAGGTATTTTTAGGGTCAATGCCATGGTGAAAGGTGAAATTCCTCTTCATCTTTAGTTTTTAGTAGATACCTGAAGATTTTGATGTAAAATTGACTAATCTTTGGAACCGTTCAGAACTCCTTCCACCTTGACTAAAGCCCCAGTTCCAGTTGCCTAATAAACACCATGAAAACATAATTCTGCCTCCTCCATGCTTCACTGTGGATATGGTGTTCTTTTGGTGATGCAGTGCTGGCTTTGCACGAAAAACATACCTTTTGGAATTATCACCAAAAAGTTAACATTTGTTCTCATCAGGCTACAACATGGTTTCCCACATGCTTTTGGCAGACTTGATGTAGATTATTGGTAAACATAGCTGGGCTTAGATGTTTTCCTTTATAAGAAGCTTCCGTCTTACCACTATACCCCCAAGCCAGACATATGAAGAATACGGGATTTTGCTGTCACGCGCACTACAAAACCGGTACCTTCAAATCAGCATAAATTGCCTTTAAAACAGCATCAAAGCATTAATTCTTCAAGATACATAGTTTTAAAAGGAATTCATCAGGAAGGTTGTTATAAACATCTTGGAGAACAAACTGCAGATGTTCTGTGGATGTTACTTGTGCAAATTCTTATGTCTCTTCATATAATCCCACACAGTCTTGATGATGTTGACATCAGAGCTCTGAGGGGCCGTATTGTAATTTCCAGGACTCTTTGTTCTTCTTTATGTGGCAGATAGTTCTTAATGACATTTTCTGTATGTTCCGGGTTGTTATCATGCTGCAGAATGAATTTGGAGAAAATTGAATGCCTCCCTGACAATATTTCATGGTGAATAAGTATTTTCCTGCATTGAGGACCCCTTTAATCCAAATAAAAGCCCCAACTCCATTTGCTGAAATGTAGACCTAAACTTGCAAGGATCCTCCACCATGCTTCACTTCACTTCATAAACTACCTTCATGTCTTGTTTTTTTTGCCATTGTGTATGTGCATGAAACTTGTTATGTTTTGGTAGCTGAGGAGAGCAGGCAAAAACGGCAATACACCAGAGAGGTTGGAATCTACTGGATTGCAGTACCCTGACTAACCACCACAACTAAAGGCAGCCATGGAGCGTTCCTACGTTGGACCTAGACGCCTCGTCACAGCTTGAGAGGTTAACTACACCTAAAGATAGAAAGAGGAAAGCTATCTGCCCCGGAGCAGATCCCCAAAGAACATAGGAAGCCCCCAAACATGTAATGGCGGTTAGACAAGAGGAAATACAGACACAGACAGAAAATAGTATGAGCAAACGTTGGGGCCCAATCTGCCTAGACAGAAAAGGATAGGAAGGATACTTACTGCAATCCAAAAAAAAACCTAAAAAAAAAGCCAACGCTACTAATTGCAAAAACACCTGAGATCACACGACCTCTACCACCTAAATTAGTTCTCTGGTGTAACAAAACTAAGCCGCAGCCACTGAAAAAACTGGAAAAGGCAAATGAACAAACAACAGTGGCTCCAGAGGAACCAAGAGGAGCCCAAGCCCCCCGGGGAGGTGAACCTGGCCAACCTCACAGAAATGCAGAGAAATATGCAAATGGCAAGCACAAAAACAAAAAACAGAAAATATCTTATCTGAGAGCAGGAGAAGAGGCAAGACTCAGCAAGTGAACCAGGAAACAAAGTTGAGACAAGAACAATTGATCACCCGCAACCATGATGGGAGGAAACCTCCCTTATATCCAGTCAGTCCGTGATTCCTGATTGCCAATCCTAATTGAGTGGTTCAGTACTGTTTGTAACCACCAGAGGGAGTTTCTGCTCAGAATTCATTTCTAAAACATTCACAACAGAAACTATTATCTACCACAACTTCACCTTTGCTGCATAATTTGGCTGTTCCTCACCCAATTTTAAGTCTCCTATACAGCTATTTCCGTTAATGGTTGTGTTTCAACCTACATGTGAAAGTGATGATCATTATCACCTATTTGCTATAATTGGTTACTCATACATCTGACTATAATCCCTCAAAATCCCTGACTGTCACTCACTATACGTATTGATGCTGTTTTGAAACCAAGAGACGGTCACACCAAATATTATCGATGCGACTTAGATTTCTCTTTTGTTCATTCACTTTGCATTTTGTAAATTGATAAAAAAAAATTAACACTTCTATTTTGAAAACAGTTTTACTCTGCAGCATTATTTCCACACCTTCCCCAAACTTTTGCACTGCACTGTATAAAATAGACAGCAAAAGTGGGTGAGTGGGTTCAAGAAAATCCTACAAGGGTATAATGAATATGACAAATTATTGAAGTAATGATACATACAGTGGGTGAAATAAGTATTGAACACGTTGCCAGTTTACAAAGTAAATATGTTTCTAAAGGTGCTTTGACATGAAATTTTCATCAGATGTCGGTAACAAACCATCCAATCCATACAAAGAAAGCAAACTATAGATGTCCATAAATTAAGTTATGTGTTATCATGAGAAATGACACAGAGAAAAAGAATTCAACACGCTTACTGAACTTTAATTAATACTTGTACAAAAGTCTTTGTTTTTGATGACAACTTCAAGACGTCTCTAGTATGGAGAAACTAGTCGCATGCATTGCTCAGGTGTGATTTTGGCCCATTCTTCCACACAAGCGCTCTTCAAATATTGAAGGTCCCGTTGGGCTCCTTCTATGAACTCCAAACTTTAGTTCCTTCCTTAAATATTCTATTGGATTCAGGTCCGGTGATTGACTTGGCCATTCTAGCAGCTTTATTTTCTTTGTTTGAAACCAATTGCGAGTTTCCTTGGCTGCGTGTTTGGGATCATTCTCTTGCTGAAATGTCCACCCTCGTTTCATGTTCATCATCCTGGTAGAATGGCAGCAGATTTTTATCAAGAATGTCTCAGTACATTATTCCTGTGTCCTCTTGTGTATAAATATGTGATTCTTCAGCTTTTGTTTAGTCTTTGCCTGATGAATAGGGTTGAGCATTCCGATACTGCAAATATCGGGTATCGGCCGATATTGGCTGTATCGGAATTCCGATTCCGAGTTCCGATATTTTCGTCTTATCGGATACCGGAATCGGGATTGTCACTGTCACTGTCAGTGTCCGTCGGTCGGGTCTGTCAGGAGTCAGCGGCACTTACCTGGCAGAAGATCTCCGGCGGTCACGGCCTGGACTGCTTCATGGCCGCCATCTTCTTTCCCCGGCGGTCACATGCAGTTTCTCGCGATAACTGCAGTGACTGCTGGGTAATCCCGGCCGTAAAGCAGTCAGTCCGATGACGTCACCGCCGGGGAAGCAGGTAATCAGCTGTGCTGCGTTGCGATGACAGGCTCTGCCTGTCATTGCGATGTAGCAGAGTTGGATCGTCGTGGGACTGTCGTTACTATGGACTGCGTCGGACAGGTGGTATACTGTTGGTTTGTTTTTTTTTCTTTTTTTACAGGAGATCGATGGCGTCGCAGGAATGAGTGTATAATAAAATTAATGAAAACTGTGTTGTCTCTTTTATTTCATTAAAAGACTTTTTTCTTGCTTTGTCTTTTTTTTAAACATTTAATAACTTTGGGATTAATAATGGATCGGTGTCTTATTGACGCCTCTCCATTATTAACCGGGCTTATTGTCACCGTGCAATCAACGGTGACATTAACCCCTTATTACCCCGCTTGCCACCGCTACAGGGCAAGTGGGAAGAGCCGGGTAAAGTGCCACAATTGGCACATCTTTTGATGCGCCAAATGTGGGGCTGCTGTAGCCAGGTATTATCAGGCTGTTGAGGGCCAAAATCCATGGGCCTTGACAGTCTTTTAATACCAGGCCGCAGCAGTCTGCATTTTACTTGGCTGGTTAACAAAAATAGGGGGGATCCCCACGCCGTTTTTTTTTCGAGGGGATCCCCTATTTTTGTTAACCAGCCAAGCTAAGCAGACTGCTGTGGCCTGGTATTATCAGGCTGGCAAGGTCCATGGATATTGGATCCTTACCAGCCTGAAAAACCAGGCCTCAGCGGTCTGCTTCATCTGGCTGGTTAACAAAAATAGGGGGGACCCCACGCCAATTTTTTTCGAGGGGATCCCCTATTTTTGTTAATCAGCCAAGATATGCAGACTGCTGTGGCCTGGTATTATCAGGCTGGCAAGGTCCATGGATCTTGGCTCCTTAACAGCCTGAAAATCCAGGCCTCAGCGGTCTGCTTCATCTGGCTGGTTAACAAAAATAGGGGGACCCCACGCCAATTTTTTTCGAGGGGATCCCCTATTTTTGTTAATCAGCCAAGATATGCAGACTGCTGTGGCCTGGTATTATCAGGCTGGCAAGGTCCATGGATCTTGGCTCCTTAACAGCCTGAAAATCCAGGCCTCAGCGGTCTGCTTCATCTGGCTGGTTAACAAAAATAGGGGGGACCCCACGCCAATTTTTTTCGAGGGGAACCCCTATTTTTGTTAATCAGCCAAGATATGCAGACTGCTGTGGCCTGGTATTATCAGGCTGGCAAGGTCCATGGATCTTGGCTCCTTAACAGCCTGAAAATCCAGGCCTCAGCGGTCTGCTTCATCTGGCTGGTTAACAAAAATAGGGGGGACCCCACGCCAATTTTTTTCGAGGGGAACCCCTATTTTTGTTAATCAGTTCCCTCTGACGTCACTGATGGTGTCCCTGGCTGACCTGAAGTGAAAGTGGAAAGCAATCAATTAAGCTTTCCACTTAAGGGCCCGTCTCACATAGCGATATCGCTACCGAGATCGCTGCTGAGTCACTAGTTTTGTGACGCAGCAGCGAGCTCACCAGCGATATTGCTGTGTGTGACATTTAGCGACGATCAGCCCCCCTGCCGGGTATCGCTGATCGTCGCTGAAATGTCAGGACCTTTTTTTGATCGCTGGTTTCCCGCTGACAGGCACACATCGCTGCGTGTGACAGGCGGGAGACCAGCGATCCGCTGGTAACCAAGGTACACAGCGGGTTTCCAAGCGCTGCGCGGTGCCTGGAAACCCGCTGTGTACCTTGGTTACCAGCGGATCGCTGGTCTCCCGCCTGTCACACGCAGCGATGCGTGCCTGTCAGAGGGAAACCAGCGATCAAAAAAAGGTCCTGACATTTCTGCGACGATCAGCGATACCCGGCAGGGGGGCTGATCGTCGCTGAATGTCACACACAGCGATATCGCTGGTGAGCTCGCTGCTGCGTCACAAAACTAGTGACTCAGCAGCGATCTCGGTAGCGATATCGCTATGTGAGACGGGCCCTTAAGCGATGTTACCCGCAGTGTCGCTGTCCCAGATCGCTGCCTGAGCTGCCTGTTTGGCAGCTCAGCAGCGATCATGTAGCGATACACCAGCGATCCTGACAAGTGCATATCGTTGTCGGGATCGCTGGTGTATCGTTATGTGACACCCAGCCTTTACTCTCCTGTCAGCAGGAGAGGAACTCATTCATTTGGGGTTTACTGTGAGGCTGCAGCATTAGCTGCGGTCCCTGCAGTAAACATTAACCCTTTCTGAAGGATTACACCGTGGGACCTGACTGTGCATGGGATAGGTAAGAATAATTTTGCTTTTTTATTTTATTTTTATTACAGGAAATGGTTTTTGCAGTAAAATAAAAGATGGTCAAAAACATGTGTCTTTATTTCATTAAAATGATTTTTAATTAAAGTGTGTGTGTTTTATTTTTATTTCATGCAATAGGATTAATAATTGATAGTTGTCTAATTGACAGCTATCAATTATTAACCTGGCTTAAGGTCACCTTTCAATAGCAAGGTGGCTATAACCCCATATTAACCCATTCGCCACCGCTACAGGGCAATGGGAATAGACGGGCAAAGTGCCAGAAAGGGCGAATCTAATTATAGATTTGTCTTTCCTGGGGTGTCTGGGGGCAGATGTTAGTAGCCGGGGGGGGCAAAAATAATGGTCCCTCTCTGGGCTATTATTATCTGCCCCCACTCACTGGCTTTGTCTGTCTGGTCGCGAAAATAGGGCGGGAGCCCACGCATTTTTTTTCAGCAATTTTACACCTCATATATATATATACATGTCATTGAATTTGTGACACATATATATATATATTTATATTTGTAGTTCATACACTTCTACATAGTATAATAGCCGCTAATTCAATTGCCGGCTTTTGTGAAAATGCAGAACCCGACATGAAATGACACTTGGTGTACATAGGGTTAACCATGTCTTTTCATGTCCTTTGCTATCTAATTTGCACAAACAATTAAATCAGACTATGTGTGCAAAATTTCACACCTGTAGGGGTTAATTAAAGGTGTAAATTCGTAGCAAAAAAGTCGTTTTTTTTACAACGAATTTACACCTTTAATTAACCCCTACAGGTGTGAAATTTTGCACACATAGTCTGATTTAATTGTTTGTACAAATCAGATAGCAAACGACATGAAAAGACATGGTTAACCCTATGTACACCAAGTGTCATTTCATGTCGGGTGCTTCTGTCTTTTCACTGAAGCCGGCTTTACCCGGCAATTAAATCAGAGGATATTTTACTATGTAGAAGTGTATAAACTATACATATATGTATATATATATATATGTCACAATGACATGTATATATATATATGTATTCTATGTGTGTATATTTACTGTTTACAAGGAAAGAATGGGGTTTTTTTAGTTGCGATATTTTGTTCCCATAGACTTACATGGGACTTCCGGTATCGGTATCGGGTATCGCCGATATTTTAGTGATATCGGCGGTACCATTCCGATTCCGATACTTTAGGATATCGGAAAGTATCGCTCAACTCTACTGATGAAGAGACCTGCGTAGTCTCGAAAGCTTGCAATTTGTTACCATCTTTTCAGTTAGCCATTAAAAGGTATCAACCACTGAGGACTCTCAAGTCTAAATATTTTTCTATCTACTGGCTAACATGGTACGAAGATACACATCTTTCCTATATCAGTACATTTGTTCATGCATCCTTCCTTCAATTATATGAAGTCTGCAAGTGCAATGTGCTGAAAAACAGCCCCACACCATGATGTTCCCATCTCCAAACTTCACTGTTAGTATGGTGTTTTTGGGTGATAAGCAATGCCATTTGGCCTCGAAGCATTGTGTGTATTATGGTATTTAAAAAGTTCAATTTTGGTCTCAACTGACCAGACTATATTATATTCTCCCAGTATATCACAGGCTTTTCTAAATGCTGTTGCGCAAACTTTAAACATGCTTGAACATGCTTTTTGTTCAGCCATAGAGTTTTGCGTGGTGAGCGTGCCTACAGGTCGTGCAGGTTGAGTGCATTATAGTTTTCTTTGAAACAATTTTACCTGTTGATTCCTAGTCTTTCTGTAGCTCTACACAGGTGGTCCTTAGCTCTTGGACTACTCTTCTAATAATTTATTTCACTCCTATGTCTGACATCTTGCGAGAAGCACCTGGTCATGGCCCTTTATGGTGAAAAGATGTTCTTTCCACTTGCGGATTATGGTCCCAACAGAGCTCACTGGAACTTTCAGTAGTTTAGAAATTCTTCATTAACCAATGCCATCAGTATGTTTTGCAACAATAAGGTTGCAAATGTCTTGAGACAGCTCGCTGGTTTTACCCATCATGAGATGTTTCTTGTGTGGCACCTTGATAATAAGACATCATTTGATAAGCTATCAGTTGAACTAGCTGGTGTTATTTTTCACTAAGTGGCAAGGATTTCTTTCTTATGACTGATAGATTTTAACTGGTGTCATGACTTCATGTGTTCAATACTTTTTCCCTGTGTCATTTCTTGTTAATAAACATAACTTAATTTATTGACCTCTATGGTTTGATTTCTTCACCTGTATGGATTGGATGGGTTGTTACCGACATTTGTTGAGAATTTCATTTCAATAGCACCTTTACAAATATATTTACTTAGAATATTGGTGACGTGTTCAATACTTATTTCACCTGCTGTATATATAATTAAGAATTAGTTAGTTTGTATCATTTATGTTTCTTGTTTTCCTCTCTACAACTAATAATTCTCTGCTTCATTCAGTGTATTGACCTGGTCCTTATGCTCTTTATTCTGTATTTTTCCCATGCACTGGTAATAGAAGGGTGGATCTTCTGGACAAAGCCAAATATGCTGCAGAAACTGCTGATTATACCAAATTTATCTCAGCCTCAAAATGAAAACTGCTACTGAAAGCAAAGAATGAGAAAGTGAGAGTGAACGAGGGAGTGACTTCAGGCGAGAAAGTATCTGGTGGGCATGAGAACTGTACTTTTGGCAGAACTTGTATATTAATGTAACCCTTTCATTGCTGCAAACGTCTGGAATGCAGCAGTATAAGTGTCCGTCCAATTTGGCAGCATATATCCTAGCTTTTTTTTTTTTTATTAGATGCAGATAGTTATAAAGCTGTTATCACATTCTTATTACTATGTGCCCACTGCCATTTTACTAATGGTTTTGGCACGCACACACAAGTTAGTGCCATAATAATATATAGGAATGAATGTAATGGCTCAGGCATTATGTCGAATATAGTAAGAATGTAAATAATATACGGACATAAAAAGATATGCAGTATAGACACATTGCACATTTTTTTTTTATTAAATAACAGCAAGAAACACCAGAGCCGTGTCTCGGATTTTAGTACATTTCTGATTTGTGAGCAAATGTTTCCCGTAATTTGCTTTCCACAATTTCACAGCCAGTAGGATCCATTAGGCTATCTGATTTGTATGTTTAAGAATCACTTTTGGTAATTTTTAAAAACAACGAGTGAATATTTGTCCCTTTGCGTTCTATGGCTGGTTAAACATAAATCATTTATGCAGCATAGATTCACTTTCCTATGTTGCCTAACTCCAGCTGCTCAGTTTCTTAAAGAGAATCTATCACTTGCCATGAATACTTTATGTCATTTTTTTGACCTGGTGTAAATGTTGCTGTACTCCTTTATGTGCCTTTTTTTTTTTTGCTTTTTTTTAAAAAAAATTTTCTTCCGCCTCCATTTTTGAGATATGGAACCCTCTTTCTTATAACCCCAATTCCAAAAACGTTGTGACTCTGGGCTATATGTACAGAAAACAAGAATGAAAACTCTTATGGAGACAGTTTTTTTCAGAACAGAACATAGAACACTCATCAGAAGGTCAATATCACATGAAAAAATAAACTCATTTAGAAACTGATGGCAGCAACTCATCTCGAAAAAGTTGTGACAGAACCGTGTCTACCATTGTGTCCTCTCTTCTCACAACAAATTGTAAATGTCTGGGAAGTTAGGAGACAATCGCTGGAGCTTTGGGAAAGGAATGTAGTCCTGCTCTTGTCTGATGTAGGATTCTCGTTCCCCAACAGTCTGGGGGTCTTTGCTGGGTTTTTAATTTTATAATGACCCAAATGTCTTCCATTGGTGAAAGGTCTGGGCTGCCGGTGTCTGGATCATCACCTGAACTCTTCTTCTGTTAGGCCATGCTGTTGTAATGGATGCAGTATGTGGTTTACCATTGTCTTGCTGGAATATGCAAGGCCTTCCCTGATATAGACGTTTCTGGATGGATCAGATGTTGTTCTAACACCTCTATATAATGCTCAGCATTGATGGCACCCTTCATGTGTAAGCCGCCCATGTCATAGTCACTAATGCAGCCCCAACCATCAGAGATGAAGGAACTGTGCTCTGATAACAAGCTGGATGGTCCTTCTCCTCTCAAGTCCACAGTATGTGGTTTACCATTGTCTTGCTGGAATATGCGAGGCCTTCCCTGATATAGACGTTGTCTGGATGGATCAGATGTTGTTCTAACACCTCTATATAATGCTCAGCATTGATGGCACCCTTCATGTGTAAGCCGCCCATGTCATAGTCACTAATGCAGCCCAGCCACCAGAGATGGAGGAACTGTGCTCTGATAACAAGCTGGATGGTCCTTCTCCTTTTGAGTCCACAGGTCACGGCCTCCATGGTTTCTACAAAGAAATTTACATTTTGATTCATCTATCCTTGGCACAGTTTTTCATTTTGCCTCAGACCATTGTAATTAAGCTATGGCCCAGAGAAGATGGAAGTGTTGTGTTGTGTTGATACACGGCTTCTTCTTTGTACATTAGAGCTTTAATTTGCATTTGCGGATTGCACTGTGTTCACAGATAATGATCCCTGGAAGTATTCCTGGGCACATGCAGTGATGTACACAATAGAGTCATGTTTGTTTTAATGCAGTGCTGCCTGAGGGCCTGAAGATCACAAGTATCTAATTTTCATTGCTGTCTTTGTCCCTTGTTCACAAGGATTTCTCCAGAATCTCTGAATCTTTTGATGACATTATATCTGTAGATGCTTGAATATGCAGTCTTTCAAATTTTACATTGATTAATATTTTTCTGAAATTGTTTCAAAAATTTTAGATGCCCATAGCTTGTTCTCAGATTGGTGACCTCCGACCATCTTTTCTTCTGAGAGACTCTGCCTCTCTAACATGCCTCTCTAACATGCTCTTTTTATTTACCACTTACTTTTCTAGTCTTTTTCTAACCCCGTTTCAACTTTTTTTGAGATGTGTTGCTGCCATCAAGTTCTAAATGAGTTAACTTTTTCAAATGAAATAGAAAAATGGCCAACGTTCAACTTCTGATATTTGTTCTATGTTCTGTTGTGAATAAAATATGGCAGTAAGATATTTTCAGATCATTGCATTCTTGTTTTCTTTACATTTTATGCAAATTGGCATGTAAATGCAAATCTAGTCATATTAGGCAAGTGGGCGTGGTCCTCATCTTTTCTCTGTAGACGAATATCTGGAGTACCACACTCCCTTTGTCAACAAGACTAGATTTCCATACAGGGAAAAAGTGGCCATATTTCAGGAATGGAAAGGCACAGGATCAAAAAAGACAACAATACCAGATTCAGGAGAACAGCGGGATTTATACCAGGTAGAATAGTTACATATATATGGCAAGTAACAGGTCCCCTTTAAATATCCCATCATGCCCTTTAGACACTCCATCCTTTCAATTTTGAGACCAGGTCAATAATATCAACTATTCTGACTCCTGGCACACCCACTGATAAACTTTATTGTGGTGTGTAGTCATAAATAAGTTGAGAGAATCTCAAAATGGATAAAAGTTACAAACTCCCCATCAGACTGACATAGTGAACTCACTGACTCATTCTCAGTTAACTCATTCTGTAGCCAACATTGGACAATGCAACACAGAGGTTATCTACAGGCAAACTGTACAAAAATCTTAATGAAACCCAATTGCAAAAAATATTTTTTTTTAGTCCCAATTAAATGCATTTATGTAAAAAAAAAGTCCAAATAGTGGACATCTTCTTTAAGATTCATCCAAAACTGATCTGACACAGTCGTCACAGGACTATTATGAACAGACGTCATGTTGCTACCGTGAAGAGAGCTTTGTAAATAGTGGTGATCACAAAAAGTTCTTAATAAATCAACTAGTGAGTAAAGTACAAGTATACAGCTAGAACAGAACTAGCAGCATAAGTAGTGTGGCAATATATAACTTTATGTAGCACAAAGTGAGACTGTAAAATATCACTTGATTTAGTCTTTTTGCTATTATATTCATGTATGAGTTTGCAATAAACAGCGCATGATATCAATTGAATTGGTATTTCTTATGGTGGGCAAATAATTAGGATTTTTCACAATTTTGCAAACACGCAACAATTTTTAGAAAGCTACAAATTGGGAGAATTATGGAAGGGCTGCCACTGGAATTTCAGGGCCCCATACTGGCAAAATTTTCGTGCCCCCTTGAGACTCTGCCCAGGCTCCACCCCCAGCTCCACCTCCACCCCTTCAACCTTCGACAGTCCCACCACCCACTCTTGGAAAAACTCCACTTCTGCACCACGTCCGCAGAGGGGAAGAGGTGAGCTGTGACACTACCTACTGTGAATGGTAGATTATTTCACATTGTAATCCTGCTTGTTATGATAATGAAGTGACTGCTGGAAAGGGGGTCTCTTCTGGACATGGCAGTCTATTAGAAAAGCAGTTTCTGTTTATTATTTTATGATGTAAGGGGTGGGCCACAGAGTGGGGGAATGGGAGGTTGGACGGGCCATTGGACGAGTGAGTGGGCTGGAGGATTCGTGCACCTCATCACTTTCGGGACCTCAACTCCTGCATATAATGTGCCACAAGGGTCTGGGGCATGCTGGCAGCTTAGGAAAAGGAGGTGGGCCGAAAGTATCTGACGTCACTGATGCTGTGGCTGTCAGTGGCTGGGGATCCAAGGCTTAATAATACAAAGTAAAGTAATTAGCTCGGGACCCAGTATGCAACATAGTCTGCCAGACCACTTATGCAGTGGCTCGGATGTGCGGCCTCAGTGCAGGCTGAGCAGTATTTCTCTCCAAATCCGAGCCCCCTCTTTGCTTCTGCTCACCGGGCCCCATACACCAGTAATGTCAGTAATGTCCTGATGGCAGCCATGAATTCTGGTATTGGATAACAAAGCGGTGTCATATCCTAAGGATTCCATATAATTACACATATGGTAAAATCAAGAGGCACAGCTAAGAAAGACTGATGGGGCATGTGTCATGGATGTCATGTGTAAAGAGGGATATCTAAGGGTGAGTGATGGGACATGTACCAAGGGTGCTGAGTGCCAGGGACTAAGAGGCTTAGCTAAAGGGAATGATGGGACATTTGATCTGTAGACTGGGTACCATGGAGTAAAAAGCATAGCTAAGTGGGGTGATGGGGCATGTATTCTGGATACTGCGTGCCAGAGGACCAACAAGCTTTCTTGCGTTGGTGACTGTATCTAGATTTCTTGGAAGATTACCAATCTGTTTCTCAGGTATATATCCACCTCTCCTGTGGCCCTTTTCTATCCTGAAATGGTTTGACTATGATCGAAAAATATTAACCCATTGTCATGAGGGAAACTTGTGGGATCACTTTTTATAAACAAAGTTGTTAGGGTCTTTATTGCCTGAAAAGAATAGAGCCTAGAAAATGCACAATGTGGCTTCTATAGAGCAAATTGTAAAGGGGCATCCAAACAGTCTTGGCGTCATTCCCCTTCCCAGTGGGTGATATGAATTTGCACAAGGCTTTAATCTGCATAGGC
The DNA here is from genome assembly GCA_033576555.1 of Oophaga sylvatica. Taxonomy (NCBI): domain Eukaryota; kingdom Metazoa; phylum Chordata; class Amphibia; order Anura; family Dendrobatidae; genus Oophaga; species Oophaga sylvatica. The sequence continues at coordinate 22,886,449 of JARQOD010000009.1, read as the reverse complement.
ATGCCAGTGTTAGCAAAAAAGGGATGTAGGAACCGGAACAAAATGTTACAGAACTATTCTTTCATTCTTTCCTTGCCTTTTTGTAATGCAGTCTGTAAGTGTAATTTTCTCTTAAGCTCTGCTAACATCTGCTTAACCATTTCTATTAGAAGTCTCCATTGCCGATTTTGTAAAAAAAATGCTGGTTTAAAAGTGCAAGATGCAAATTGTATCCTTTGATATAACCTCACTGACCTTATTATAGTCAATGGAGTTGTTGCATGCTGTTGGCGAGGCTGAATCCATTTTTATGTGGGCCCTTACGCAGCAGTCCAAGTTGGCACCTCTTTGCTTTGGGTTTTTCCTATTCACTTTCCGAAAAATATAATTTTTTTTTTATTTTCCATGACAATGCCACTAGCTCCCCGCAATCATGTTGTGGGGGGTCAATGGGGTTCAGAATGTATAGTTTACCCCTCATTTCTAAGAGGTTAAACTGCTGCAATCAGAGCTACAACATATCCGAATCTATGCTATACAGAGTGGGATCTTACATATGTAAGCAGGTTGCAGGATGCAGTGACGCACGAGAGGCAGAGCAAGGGTTAACAATTTCAATTCAACAGTTGAGTACTCCACGCAGGGAGACAAACAGTTAAATGAAGGAATAAACAGTTAAGTTGTAGGGGATATGAAGGGTTAATAAACAATGAACAAGGTAACGGCAGTTCTTTCAAACACTTATTGTGTCAGAGGTTCCTCAGGCTGTAGATGATGCTTAGAAGTCAGTAGCACCAACAATGACTGGCGCGGTGGTTGTCCTATGAGGTCCTGCAGGCAGCGGTCGGTCTCCGGCACCTTCCGCTGGGCTCCTAGTCCATAAGTGGATGCGGCCAACGCAAACAAGGCCGCAGTAGTGTCAGGGTCCTGGTTGGGCAGCGTGGCAATGTCCGGCAACGAGGGCAGCAGTAAACAGTCCTGTGCACTGCCCTGGCTCTTAGGCTCATGTGCGGTGCTCAGCTGAACAGGGCTCTAGGCTCTCTCCCTGTTACTGTGTCGGGTCGGACACGTTTCTTTATGGCCCGGCTACGCACCTCGCGGAGCACACTGCGCATGCACCTTGCCTCTATCACTGCCGGCAGGAAACTGGCTGACGCTGTGCGTGCTTTCACTTTTAACCGCGCCCCTGACTTCCGGGTCAGGGCACCTGCCCGGGCCCTTTTGTCTTCCCCGAACAACATGGAACGCAGCCTCCACAGTTCCAGACCCAAGTTGGTGCAGATACCCACGGTCCGGTCTCTCTCCTTACACATACATGTGGCGAACACATCTTTCCTACATACAGTACTGTTCAAATGTTTTAGGTAGGTGTGGAAAAAATGCTGCACAGTAAGAATGCATTCAGATAAAAGAAATGTTAATAGTTTATTTTTTTTATCAATTAACATTCAAAGCACATGAACAAAAGACAAATCTAAATCAAATCAACATTTGGCATACGTCCTAACTTTGAAGAACAAATTGAGGGCAAATTTTGGCCATACCCCTGGCCATATCCTAATCCATGGTCATTTACCATTTCTTTCTCCCCTGACAGGAGGAGTTGTCAGAGGGGCAGTGGTAGATTGAGATTGCTTAAAGGGAATCTGTCAAGTTTTTTGAGGTGAGAGGTTCCTTTTAAAAATCATCTCACTTGAAAATTTAGCATTTTGCTAGTTCATTGAGTAGTTGCCGCTCTGACACACCTGTACAGGGCATCCCAGGCTCCACGCCCTTCTCTTGGGTTCTCTGCCCTGTATTGTGCTCCACGTTGGGTTTTGCAGCAAGTTTCCGGCTAGAATAAATGACATCACCTCCCTAGACTTATTTAAGGCCCATTGACACACACCTGTTTCTTGGGATTGAGACTCTATTGTTTCTTGTTTGGTATGTTCCATTATCTGTACTACTGTGTTTCAACTCGTATCCATCCCTGCTGGGTTCCCCTCCATCTGTCCGTCTACTAATGAGTTTCCAGTTAGTCCTAGTCTCCACGATATCATGTGTTCTCTGGAACCTGCAATAACGTCTGGGGTCCATGTGCTAAATTGTTCCAGAGACTTGGAGAATCCACGTCCCTTGGTGAGCCCTTACAGCCACGCTATTTTGACTGGTCTATAAGTGTGAAACGATTATTCCTAGGAAAGCTCATTCCCAATCATCAGATTTTAAAAATTGGCCTAAGCAGAGAAAAAACGCTTTACAAGCAATAATTTTGCATAAATCTACCTGAATTTTTAGATATCTTGCTGTACTTATAGAAAAAAAATATAAATTGTTATTTAATCTCTGTTTTGTGGGGGCCGTTATATACAAATGGACTATTGGAAAGTCTAAGGAGACGGCTCAGTTATGAATTTGATGTATCAGAAGACCGGATGTTGACTTCAAAGCATTCCATTTCTAGTGTTTTCAAGGCTCAATAGTTGTGTGATGTTTAGCACAATACAACTCAGTGTCTGGAGGCCATCGGTACAGTTGTTCCATCCATGCTCCAGAATACATTTTTCTAATTTACATTAATTTCCATGTGTCGTAATTTTCTGTGCTGAAGATAATACTGCCATAAATGATAGACCTTCAATAAAGGACGTGGAGATTTTTTTTTTCTTAAGGATTTAAAGGAAGGAAGTCCCATTAGGTTCTAAGAATTTCACTGGGGCCAGAGGGAGCACAGGAAAAGCAATGTAAACTTCCCCCTATTAACAGAGCATTGAGAGGGAAGAAAGAAGACAATGGGAACTTGGAGGGGAAGGGTGAGGGCATGAGTTGAGCGTTGAAGAATGAGAACAGAAACTGTTTCCACCTGTGCCAACAACGATATAAACAAGCAAGTCACCGAGTGACATTACAAGAGAGTTTAATTTTGGAGATGATCCAATTCCAGGACAAATAAGGTGTAATGAGCAGAATTTATCAATGTCCTCTGTCTCCAGGAGGTAGAATACTGACAGCTTTATCAGTGTACGTACAATAGTACTTTTCAACAGAGGATAGTTTGCACATGGATAAACCGAGAATGAGGAAAGCAGAACAAGATCTCATCAAAAGATACATTCATGAGCAGCCATTGATGGTTTTACCGGCCGAATAGGAAGAACGATGCCACAAAGGGTCGCTGATAAGTAATGAGTGTAGAAGAACTATTTAAAATGAACCTTTTGCTGAATATTTTTTAATTTAAAATAAGTTTTTCCTACAATTGCTGCTGCTCAACGGATTCTGGAACAGTTTTTGTTTTTCTTCTGTGCCCCTCTGTTCCAAAGTTAGGCCCCCCGGTAATGAAGGTGCAAATTTTACCTTCCGCCAACTAGATGTACGCCAAAAGAATTTCCCTGTGTTTGTTTGATTTTTGTCCTTTGGTTCTGACCAATCAAAACATAGCCACACCCACAGAGTTCTGTTGTATTCGCCCAGTTGGATGAAGGGAAAATTTGTTACCGGGGGTCATAACTTCGGAATGGAGGGGCACAGAAAAAAAAAAACTGTTACAGAATTGGTGGAGCAGCTCAAATTGAAGAGGTACTCTATGTAAATAAAAACTACAGTGAAAGGTCATTTTTTAAAACGATGTCACTTTTATCTTTGTCACTGTTACTTGACTTCTTGCATTCAGCTGTAGCTTATCTGTCAGAAAACAAAATGATTGACCATTGGAATTCCAAGAGGTTAGATCTTTCTCTATCCTATCATCATCTATCAAGAGAAAGTCACGAGACCTTGATACACTTTAGACTGTCAGTCAATCCCCCTTCTACTGGCAGGTTTGTCCCACTATAGCTCAATATCTATAGGGAATCTTCAGATTCAACAGGCACTGCTCTAAATTTGTCATAGTGGTTCATGCTGTTTGATAAATATGATATTTTAAACTGCGTAGTCTAAGTTTTTACTTCTTATTAGCCCCCTGCACACATCCATGTAAAACTGGTATGTAACAACCCTGCCAGCATCACTGCATGGCCTTCCATCCCCTACCTGCCTTACACACCAACTTACTCACTACTCTGGGCCATGCTGTGAGTTCTGTCTGTTGCCGGTCCCATGCTGTGTGCCACATGTCTCCTGTCTGCTCTGTGCATGCTTCCTGGTTTTGTGGGGGCGGCGCCGGCACTTCCTGGTTCTTATAGAGTCAGTGTTCACCTTCCTAACGAGTCCCCAGCCAAATGTCAAGAAGCCTCTGGTACTTAAGGCAGCTCCACCCCTTGGAGGCTGCCTGAGCAATCAATTCTCTCAGTTAGTATCTTGCTGCTGAGCTGCCAGGTCCTGTTCTGTTTTTCTCCTTCTCTGGAGGCTTTGTACCCAGATCTGTTTCTGTGCTTTGTGCCTTACTTGTTCCGCCCTCCAGGAGGCTGCATAACCTGGACTGTATCCTAGTCCCTGTACCCTATCCTGTACCTGACCCTGTCTGTATTCAGTCCTATTTCTGTGTCTGTCGTATCCTTGTCCGTAGCCTTCCTTACCCTGCTGTGTGTATCCTTGTGGTTACCCCTGCTCTGCTCGCCGCACCCTGTGGCTCTGCTTTGCTCTCGGCTCCGCTCCTTGTGGTTCCGTCCTGCTTTTGCTCCGCACTCTTGTGGTTCTGCCTTTGGCTCTGCACTCTTGCGGTTCTACCTTTGGCTCTGCACTCCTTGCGGTTTTGGCTATGCTCCGCACTCCTTGCGGTTCTGCCTATGCTCCGCACTCCTTGTGGTTCTGCCTGTGCTCAGCACTCCTTGCGGATGAATTTTTTTTTTGCCGGTATGACCAAGCGAATAAATTCTTTACCCGATCTGAAAATCAGACTTTCGTTGCACCACCCACCATCATAGTCTCTAATGAGCTATTTAATCGTCTTGAGGCATGTGCTCCTAAAGCTGAACTCCCAGCGGATCCGTCATATTACAATCGGGATCCAAAGCAGTGCCATACATTCTTAGAGTGGTGCCTACAATTCTTCAAATGGCATGCTCCTCATTTTGCCTCTGATCGGGTAAAGGTAAGATTCCTAATGTTCTACCTAACAGGAGATGCTTTGGAGTGGCTTATCCCTCTCTGGGAAGCAAGGGATCCCATCACCTCGAGTCTTCCGGCCTTCCTGGTGGCCTTCTGCAATGCCTTCGATATGCCTAGTACAGCGTCTCCTGAAATGTCTTCCCCCGCAAGCTTCCAGAAGCAGACCAGACGAAAGAGATCTGTGGGTAAATCGTCTCATCTGCTCATGACCGTCCATGACTCGACTGTTCCACAGCCTGCCAAGACGGCCTCCCGTGCAAGTGCCAAGGGATCTAATAAAAATGGGCTGGCAAAGCTGCAGCCAGAGTCTAGTCCTGAGAAGGAACATCCTGATGGTCTCTGCCCTGTGAAGCATATACTCCAGAACCCTCGGCTAGTAGGAGAGACTGCCCTGGGTAAGAGTACCTCCTCTCCATTAAAGTCTATGACTGTTTCTCTGCCTTCAGGGAGCTTTTTTGTATTCAAGCCGCCAGCCATACGGAGTCAGTGTGTGATCTCTGTTCTACAGCTCCAGAATCCGGTGAGGGCATTGTCTGGTGATGGTCGAGCCCTATTCAAGAACAGTCTAGTCCTGCAAGGACAACTACAGCTCCAAGTCGGAGCACTATACACGAAGAAGTTTGTCTTCCATATGCATGGTCTGGTCTGGTCTGCCCATGGGTCACTTTGAGCCAAGGATTCCTTTACCCGTTCAGGTCTGGAGACCCAGCAAGGTGCTTCAGTTGAAACAACCAAGTTGCAAGAGGTATCTGGTTCCCATGCATCAGAGTCAGTCAGCAGTCTCGTCTTCTTCCTCTGGTCTGCTAGTCAGCGAGTCTAGGTGTGATGACGTCTCCAATGAAGGGAAACAGTGGCGATCTCTCTACAAGGCTCCAAAGACTACACCACTGTTCTGTTTCCAGGAGCATCCCTGCCTCTTGATTGTCTTCCTCTGGGCAACGGGCTAAAGATGGATCCTGAGTATATGCCTTCAGCTCCCATGTGGCCGGTGGGTGAAGATACCGAGACAGAGGTTTTCTCATCTTCTAACTTGGAAGAGGTTATCCAGTTTTTTCAGGGTAACGGCTGAAGATGCTTCCTGAATTTATGCCTTCATCTTCCATGTGGCCGGTTAGTAAAGATACTAAGAGAGAAGTTTACTCATCTCTGCTTTCCACCAATCTGGAGGAAGAGGCCCAGGTTATTGAGGAAGTTGACCTCGTCAGGCACCAAGAGACTGGGCATTCTGTTTTTCCTGATGGAACGCTCACCTCTAGTGTTGAGCGATACGATACTGCAAATATCGGGTATCGGCCGATATTAGCTCTATCGGCCTTTCGATAATTCGTTTCGATATTTTCGTCTTATCGAATACCGGAATCGGATTTGTCACTGTCACTGTGAGTGTCCGTCGGTCGGGTCTGTCAGGAGTCAGCGGCACTTACCTGGCAGAAGATCTCCGGCGGTCACGTCCTGGATTGCTTGATGGCCGCCATTATCTTCTCCCTGGCGGTCACATGCAGTTTTTCGCGATAACTGCAGTGACTGCAGGGTAATCCCGGCCGTAAACCAGTCCGATGACGTCACCGCCGGGGAAGCAGGTAATCAGCTGTGCTGCGCCGGGATGACAGGCTCTGCCTGTCATTCTGATGTAGCAGAGCTGGATCGTCGTGGGACACTCGTTACTATGGACTGCGTCGGTCAGGTGGTATACTTTTTTTTTTTTTTTCATTTTTTTTACAGGAGATCGATGGCGTCACAGGATGAGACTGTAATAAAAGTAATGAAAACTGTGTTTTTTTTTTTTTTATTAAATTAAAAAACTTTTTTTATGAACATTCACCCGTCCGGGTACATCAACAATTTAACTATTTACATACAGGGACCCTGTCCGGGTTATTTATAATTCTTTGGCAGGGGTGTTCCAGGCACCACCTGGTACTCTTCTGATGCTTGCCAAACATCCGAGGCACCAAGGACCACCAGGACCTGATGACGTCGTGTGACCTGTACAGTCAAGTCGTGACCCGCTATCTGGGTCTGTGTGGCCATCTCTTTCATCTCCCTCCGGGTCTGGAACCCTATGTCCCGGACTGAACGAAACCCCAGGGGGCCTAACAGGCGCCGGGTACGGGCCAGCTATACTTATCATGTCCATAGCTGGGGCTGCTGAGGAGACCACTGAGGGAGGCTGGGGAGATTTACGGCGTGGGGTGGGCACTTTTGCAGAGGCCTGGATGTGGGAGGCTGAAGGCTCCGAGGGTCTCACAGGTTCCTGACACTCTGGGGAGTAGGGGTCGCACCTGGTAACATTTAGGGTGTACCATCCATTGTAACCCCAGTGTCGGGTGTAAGTCACCAAGTCTCCTGGCAACAGGTCCCTCCCCGGGTGTCCTTCTGGGAGGTGAGCCTCCACGTCCCGCCGGTTCACAAAAACTTCTAAATAAAGTCCAGGCTCCTGGATGAAGCCCCAACCACCTTTCAATTTAAAGCTCCGTACTGCACCCTTACGCCGCGGCTCCCACAGGGTTCCTTTATCTTTTCTCATCCGGTCCTTATCTGCCCGGTCCTTCTCCAGCTGACGTTGGCGAAGCTTTTGGGATTCTCGCTGCTCCCTTTGTCGCTGTGCTTCCCGCTCCCAACGTCTCCACTCTTCCTCCTGACGCCGGTTGAAATTCTCCTCCACCAGCAGCTCCATGTCTCCACCATCAAACTGCAGCTTACAGTGTCCGGTTTGCGGCAGCTCTCCTGGCGCCCCCCAGTCCTGGCGGCGCTCACCTGCGGAGGAAGCAGCCGGCTCTGGAACAGATGACAGTCGGGGCTCCGGTACAGGCAGGTAGACCTCTGGTGCCTGCGCGGCCTCCTCCATGAGGACCGGTGTCGCTTCTTCTGTCTCAGCGACGGGGGCAGACAGCGGGATCTGGGGTGCTGCCGGTGCAGAGTTTTTTGCAGGAACGGGTGCCTCCACTGCGACAACGTCAACCGGATCACATTGCAAGGGCTCCTCTACTAGAACGGGTGCCTCACCTTCCGGTACAGACACTTCAGGTAAGAGGGATTGGCGCCGCTCCAAGTTTATTTTTAGGGCACGCCAGCTGGCTTCCATCCTGGCGACCTCCTCCCGGTGCCGGGCCAGGCCTCTTAGGGTATCCTCCGCTTCTTGCAGCGTAGGAGGGTTTCCAGGCCGGGTGCCCAACGGTGGTTCCGTGGCGATCGGGTCGCTTCCGTGGGGGGAGAGCTCTGACTGCTCCATCCCTTCACACTTCTGCTCGTGTCCATTAGCCATCTCTGCCAAGTCACATGTGTCATTAGCATCTGGAGAGGGCCCCTCTTTTGTAGGGAGGCGGGACCTTCGTGTTAGTTTCCGCACACTGAGGAGGATGAGGAGGCGGAACTGAAGAGCTGTGGGGCACGATGTTATATTGCAGTACCATTTACAGTGGTCGGCCATCGTTTTCGCGCCACTGAGTGACACCCACGAAGAGCAGGCCCTTCTTCTTCACCAGTACCTCGTCGTGACGCAGATATGGCTGAAAAATGGCAAATACATTCTCTGATGATTTTAGCAATTCTCAAGCACAAAACCAGTTCAATTCAGGCACACAGGACTCGCTTATAGCGAGCTACAGAATCCTGTTCGTGACGCCCAAGTTGAGTCGCACAGAGCCAGAGGTTTTGGGGGTACTCGGCACCGAGCCCGTCGACTTCTATGGGGTATGTCACGGCTTTACCCGGCAATTGAATCAGTCTATTTTACTATGTAGAAGTGTATAAACTATAAATATATGTATATATATATGTCACAATGACATGTATATATATATATATATATATATATATATATTCTATGTGTGTATATTTTGTGTTTACAACGAAAGAAAGGTTTTTTTTTGTTGCGATATTTTGTTCCCATAGACTTACATGGGACTTCCGGTATCAGAATCGGATATCGACGATATTTAGTGATATCGGCGATACCATTTCGATACGATATTTTTAGATATCGAGCAGTATCGCTCAACACTACTCACCTCATGTTACCCGAAGGATGTTGTGATGGCCTGGACAGTGTGTAGTCTAATACTTCTTCTGCAGGTCATCCTGGCGAGCTTGAAGAAGAGGGGGCGTAAAGGGGGTACTGTAACAACCCTGCCGACATCACTGCATGGCCTTTCATCCCCTACCTGCCTTACTCACTACTCAGGGCCGTGCTGTGAGTTCTGTCTGATGCCGGTTCCATGCTATGTGCTGCATGTCTCCTGTCTGCTCTGTACATGCTTCCTGGCTTTGTGGGGGCGGCGCCGGCACTTCCTGGTTCTTATAGAGTCAGTGTTCACCTTCCTAAGGAGTCCCCAGCCAATTGTCAAGAAGCCTCTGGTACTTAAGGCAGCCCCACCTCTTGGAGGCTGCCTGAGCAATCAATTCTCTCAGTCAGTATCTTGCTGCTGAGCTGTCAAGTCCTGTTCTGTTTTCCTCCTTCTCTGGGGGCTTTGTACCCAGATATGTTTCTGTGCTTTGTTCGCTACTTGTTCCGCCCTCCAGGAGGCTGCATATCCTGGACTGTATCCTAGTTCCTGTACCCTAACCTGTACCTGATCCCGTCTGTATTCAGTCCTATTTCTGTGTCTGCTGTATCCTTGTCCATAGCCTTCCTTACCCTGCTGTGTGTATCCTTGTGGTTACTCCTGCTCTGCTCACCGCACCCTGTGGCTCCACTTTGCTCTCGGCTCAGCTCCTTGTGGTTCTGTCCTGCTTTTGCTCCGCACTCTTGCAGTTCTGTCTTTGGCTCCGCACTCTTGCGGTTCTGCCTTTTGCTCCGCACTCTTGCAGTTCTGACTTTTGCTCCGCACTCTTGCTGTTCTGCCTCTGGCTCCGCACTCTTGTGGTTCTGCCTTTTGCTCCACACTCTTGCAGTTCTGCCTATGCTACGCACTCCTTGTGGTTCTGCCTGTGCTCCGCACTCCTTGGGGTTCTGCCTGTGCTCCGCACTCCTTGCTGTTCAACTTGCAGCACTACAACCCGCGACTCTGTTCTGCTCTCCGCTCCACAACCTTGCGGTTCTGCTCCGCTCCCATTCCGCTTCATGCGGTCCTTTATCTGTCCCTGCTCCTCCAGACTGAACAGGTCCCTACCTGTTCCCACACACTACTCCTACCTGTTCCCATATATCTCTCATTCCAGTCTGTGTCTCTGTTCTTCCGGAACCAGCCCCAGCTTCTCCAGTTTGAAAAGGTCCCTACCTGTTACCATATACCACTTATGTCTGCCTGTGTTCCTGTCCCTACTGAGTCTGCTCCTGCCCCTCCCATGTGTACTGTACCCGCCTGCCTGCCAGTTAATCAGCCGTGCCTGCCTGCCAGTGTCTCAGCCGTGCCCACCAGTGTTATGTTACGGTAGCTGAGGAGTGCAGGTAAAAAAGGAAATACACCAGAGCAGTTGGAATCTATGAGATTGCAGTACCCTGACTAACCACCGCAACTAGAGGCAGCCGTGGAGCGTTCCTACGATGGTCCTAGACGCCTCGTCACAGCCTGAGAAACTAACTACACCTAAAGATAGAAATAGAAAAGCTATCTGCCCCGGAGCAGAACCCCAAAGATAATAGAAAGCCCCCAAACATGTAATGGCGGTTAGACAAGAGGAAATACTGACACAGAAAGAAAATAGTATGAGCAAACGCTGGGGCCCAAACTATCTAAATAGAAAAGGATAGGAAGGGTACTTACTGCAATCCCAGAAAACCCTGAAAAACACCAACTCCACTAATTTCAAAATCACCTGAGATCACACGACCTCTACCACCTAAATTAGTTCTCTGGTGTAACAAAAACAGCAGCCACTGAAAAAACTGCAAAAAGCAAAAGTACAAAACACAGTGGCTGGACTAAACTGAGAGGGCAAAAGCCCCCGGAGGGGACCCAGAAGGCCCCCACAGAAGTGCAGGACAAAATGCAAAAATATAGCAAAAACACAAAATAAGAAATTGTCTTATCTGATAGCAGGAGATGCAGACACGACACAGCAGGCTACAAGGGAAACTGGAAAGAAGGATTCAGACCAGAACAATTGATCACCGGCAACCTTGATGGGAAAATGATTCCCTTAAATAAGACCAATCAGTAACACCTGATTCCCAATCCTCACTAGTACCGCTTGTAACCACCAGAGGGAGCCTCTGTTCAGAACTCATCTCAAACCCATTCACAACAGTACCCCCCCCTTGAGGAGGGGTCACCGAACCCTCATTTGAGCAACCAGGTCGGTCAGGATGAGTTCTATGATACGCACGGATAAGTCTCCTAGCATGGATGTCCGAAGCAAACACCCAAGAATTATCTTCCTGACCATAACCTCTCCATTTAACCAAATACTGGAGTTTCCGTCTAGAAAAACGAGAATCCAATATTTTCTCAACCACATACTCCAGATTGCCCTCAACCAAAACAGGGTCAGGAGGCACAGCAGCAGGAACCACTGGCTCAACAAACCTCTTCAACAAGGACTTGTGGAACACGTTATGGATCTTAAATGTCCCTGGAAGAAGCAAACGAAAAGAAACAGGATTAATAATCTCCATGATCTTATAAGGTCCAATGAACCTAGGCTTAAATTTAGGAGATGCTACTCTCATAGGAATATTCTTTGAGGACAACCAGACCAAGTCCCCCACTTTAAACCGAGGACCATCAGTCCTATGCCGGTTAGCAAACCGCTGGGCCTTCTCCTGAGAGAGGGACAACCTCTCCACTACCTGGTCCCAAATCTGCTGCATACGCTCAACAACAGAGTCAACACCTGGACAGACAGAAGCCTCCGTCTGTCCTGAAGAAAATCGAGGGTGAAACCCAGAATTACAGAAAAACGGAGACATCAAAGTGGCAGAGCTAGCCCTATTATTAAGAGCAAACTCAGCCAAAGGCAAAAAAGAGACCCAGTCATCCTGATCAGCAGACACAAAGCATCTTAGATAAGTCTCCAATGTCTGGTTTGTTCTCTCAGTTTGACCATTGGTCTGAGGATGAAATGCCGAGGAGAAAGACAATTGAACACCCAGTTTAGAACAAAAAGTCCTCCAAAATCTGGAAACAAACTGGACTCCTCTGTCAGACACAATGTTCTCAGGAATGCCGTGTAAACGAACCACGTGCTGAAGGAACAACGGCACCAATTCAGAGGAGGAAGGCAACTTAGGTAATGGCACAAGATGTATCATTTGGAAAACCTATCACAAATTACCCAGATGGTGGTCATTCTCTGAGAAACAGGAAGATCGGAAATGAAATCCATAGAGATATGGGTCCATGGTCTCTTGGGCACAGGCAATGGCATCAACAAACCACTAGAGCGAGAGCAAGGCTTGGAGCGAGAGCAAGTCCCGCAGGACTGCACAAATTCCCTGACATCGCGAGACAAGGTAGGCCACCAAAAGGACCGACTAACCAAGTCTCTGGTACCAAAAATTCCGGGATGCCCAGCCAATGCGGAACAATGAATCTCAGACATCACACTCTTTTTCCATTGGTCCGGGACAAACAATTTTCCAACAGGGCAGCGCTCGGGCCTATCCTCCTGACACCCCTCCAGAGCAAGTCTCAAATTGGGCGAGATGGCGGAAAGAACTACACCCTCCTTCAAAATAACAGAGGGATCAGATAGCTCAGGAGAGTCCGCAAGGAAACTCCTCGAGAGGGCATCCGCCTTAACATTCTTAGTGCCAGGAAGAAAGGAAACCACAAAATTAAAACGTGTGAAAAACAAGGCCCACCTGGCCTGTCTAGGATTGAGTCGCTTGGCAGATTCCAGATAGACCAGATTCTTATGGTCCGTAAGGACCACCACCTGATGTTTGGCTCCCTCCAGCCAATGTCTCCACTCTTCAAAAGCCCACTTCATGGCCAATAACTCCAATTACCCACGTCATAATTACGTTCAGTAGGAGAAAATTTTCGAGAGAAAAAGGCACAAGGGTTACTTTTAGAGGTCTCTGGATCTTTTTGGGACAAAACGGCACCTGCCCCAATTTCAGAGGCATCAACCTCCACCTGAAATGGCAGAGAAACATCAGGCTGCCGTAGAACAGGAGCAGAAGTGAATCTCTGCTTAAGTTCCTGAAACGCAGAGACTGCCTCAGGAGGCCAATTCACCACATCAGAACCCTTTCTGGTCAAATCAGTTAATGGTTTAACAATAACAGAGAAATTACCAATAAATTTACGATAAAAATTGGCAAAACCCAAAAATCTCTGAAGAGCCTTTAATGAAGTAGGTTGGACCCAATCACAGATGGCCTGAACCTTGACCGGGTCCATTTCAATAACAGATGGGGACAAAATGAATCCCAGAAATGAGATCTTCTGTACGCCAAAAAGACACTTTGATCCCTTCACATACAGAGCATTCTCTCTCAAAATCTGGAATACAGTTCGAACATGTTTCACATGAGAGTCCCAGTCATTAGAAAAAATCAAGATATCATCCAAATAAACAATCAGAAACTTGTCCACAAAATCCCTGAAAATGTCATTCATGAAGGACTGGAAGACGGAAGGAGCATTAGTGAGCCCAAAGGGCATCACAAGGTACTCAAAATGCCCTTCAGGGGTGTTAAATGCCGTCTTCCATTCATCCCCGTGCTTAATGCGAATAAGGTTATACGCCCCCTGAGGTCAAGCTTGGTAAACCAAGTAGCGTTTTTCACCCTGGAAAACAGGTCAGAAATCAAGGGTAACGGGTATTGATATTTCACAGTAATATTGTTCAAGAGACGATAATCAATACACGGCCTTAATGAACCATCTTTTTGGCCACAAAGAAAAAACCGGCACCTAAGGGTGAAGAGGATGGTCTGATATGACCCTTCTCCAATGATTCCTTGATATAAGACCGCATAGCGTCATGTTCAGGTACAGACAAGTTAAAAAGGCGACCCTTAGGGAATTTACTACCTGGCACTAATTCAATAGCGCA
>JARQOD010000009.1:22829114-22872390 GCA_033576555.1 Oophaga sylvatica | reverse complement strand
TTTTTGTACCAAAACCTGATTAAGGCTAAGTTCACACTGTGCATTTTTGATGCATTTTTTAATACTTTTTTTTATGCTAATTTTTAGCTGTGTTTTACAGTACCAGCAATGTCTATGAGATTTCAGAGATCTCAGGCACACACATTTTTTTTTTCGTCAGTATTTTGTACTTTGCTTTTTTTGTGGACATAGAGCATGTCACTTCTTTCAGCGTTTTTTCAGCGTTTTTCACCCATTGAATTGAAAGGAAAAAACGCATGAAAGAAACGCACCAAAACGCAGCAAAACCTGTGATTTTGCCGCAGCTTCTTTCCTGCGAGCACTCGGGTTTTGCTGCAGAAAAAAAAGCAGCAAATACGCCCAGTGTGAACTTAGCCTAAATAGCATGCACAAGAGACAAATGTAGCATGACAAAACCGCAGTAAAAAAAAACACACAAAAACCGCAGAAAAATGAGTTTTTGCTGCAGCTTCTTTCCTGCCAAAAGATCAGTTTTTGCTGCAGAAAAAAAAGGCTGCAAAAACGCCTGGTGTGAACATAGCCTTAGTTGCATTTTTCATACGTGACTTCCACCAATAATAATAGTTACTTCTATCTAAGTTGGGTCTTGGATTGACCACCAGAATGGCCGCCCGAGATATGCAGCTCATTCATTTCCGATATTAATGCGTGTAGCTGATGTATCGTAGCCGCAGAGCTCTGACTCCTACATTGCACTTTCTCTCATTATCTCACATGCCACATTGTAAGGAGCGAGGGAACGTAATGTGATTTTCCTCCTTCCCTTTCAGTTTATTTGAGGTTGGCAATTGGCATTCTGCTGGGGGAACATTGTTTGTCTGCGGCATCAGATAAAATCCAAAGGAAATCTAAAATTCTCTCAACCAGTTCTGTCACAACTAAAATCTTTACTGAAGATCGCCAACGCCAAAGACAGACGCTATAATTCCCTTATATATAAAGTTTTTGGGGATTTTTTATAAGTGGATATCCCACCAAGGACATTTATAGCATGCCTCCGTAAGTAGAACCCTAGTGCCAGAATCGGGTTCTTCATCCCCCCATTCAGTGACGTGAAGTGACTGCTGCATCCAAGTGGAGAATGAATAATCAGCATGTTTTTCCAATGTAATCTGAGAGCAGAATAATGTAGGGATAGAGAGCCTGATTCCAGGGATGTGTCACCTGGTCAGCAGCTTGCTGTGGTGTCAATACAATCAGTGTTTTATCATCACTGCAGGACTAGATGCCTTGTGCCAAACAGTCCAGATAATCGGTGTAACCCCACCCCCACCACTGATTGATATTGGCTAACAACGAACGGGGTGTATACAGAAAGCTGCCAATCAGTGGTGTGGGCGGGGTTATACAGAGCTCTGCATTCAGAGCATTGATAGATCTCAAGCAGAGAAAACAGAGATTCTATCAGAACTGCACCAAATAGTCCAGTAAGTGACATATCGCTGGAATCAGGGTCTCTGCCTCGTAATCACCGACATTGTGCTGCTCTCACATGACAGATTACTCATTACAGATTATTCATAATCTCCCAATACATACGGTATGCTGAAATGGCAAATACACAGATTTCTATGGTAGTAAACCCCTTCATTAGTCTGCTATAAAGATTAGCAGGAGTGATGCTGAATTTCAATCCTTACAGTAGTGATGGGGGTTATCATGCATATAAACTGACCTGTAATCTCACATTTTATAATTATATGACGATTTGGGTGTATGGTGGTTGGGGCTAACACACTATTAAAAGGAATCTGTTGGCAGGTTTTTGCTATTTAATCTGAGGGCAACATGATGTAGGGGCTGAGATACTGATTTCCGGCGATCTGTCACTTATTAGGCTGTGCACTGTTGTTTCAAAACTGAGACACAGGTTTCAGCAATCTGTCACTTATTAGGCTGTGTGCTGTTGTTTCAATACAATGAATGTTTTATCACCAGGAGATTATCACTGCCTGGACTACAGCTTATGTGAACCCTGGTCTGACCGCACACCCCCAGCTCACTGTCAATATTCATTGTACACAGAAAGCTGTGGTGTGGGCGGGGCTAGCTTTCTGAGCTCTGCTGCATGCAACATCTAAAAACCCCGATTGTGTCACAACTGCTGCACCCAGTATACTAAGTAACACATCGCTGGAATCAGGGTCTCTGTACCTACATTGTGATGCTTTGAGATAAGGTAGCAAAAACCTGTTGAAAGATTCCCTTTATTTCTATAGTAGCAGCCATAAAACTTTGCCACCCAGCATTTCTTACTCTTACAGGAGACCAAGGTTGCGCAGAAACGGCAGAAAAGAATGTGAAAGACAAAAGCCAGCTGCTGCAATTTCTACATCAATTTCCGATTTGTGGCTAAAAGCTCTCTCCGATGTGTCGGCTCTGAAACAAACGTTCCCTTTAGGAATAAGCACATACCGCTGCCAGAAATAAAGGGATATTTCTAATATTAGAGGATATTAGCCGTCCATAGAATCCAACATACTGATGCTGCATACAAATAGGGACGCTGGTAGCTTTTATCAGCAGTTATAGTCCTTTTTAATGCAGGGTTCTCCGAGAAACCTCTAAATTGCAGCATATTTGAATTTCATAGCTTGGATTTTATCTATGACTGTGGGCATTGGGACTGATTGCGAAGGTGAGGGACCATGCATGAAACATTTACCAAATTGCTTTTCATGTAGGAACCTACTAAGGGCAAAATATAAAGCGCTCCGTCCTGTTAATTCTAATTTCTTGGCGTACAGTATGTGTTTTATTTATTCCCAGTGCCCTTTATGTACATTCGGTGGAATGCTTTGCTTGTGTGTCACGAGATATTTTAGGAAAACCTTACAATACCGTCTTTGTCTGAGTTTCTTGACAAGTGAATGGGGGTCATTTTGGAAATAAAAGGGGGTACATTACTATAGACTCTTTTTTTTTTTCAAGTCAGCGGAAATAAATGACCATTTTTTTTTATTTTTGTTCTTCTGAAAAATAAAATAATTTTGTAAAAAATATTTTAGACTTATATCACAATAAGTCTTGTGGTTTGTATCATTTATTAAAGGAAGTCTCTTGGCAAAAATAAATACACTGTTTTATGCCCAGGGCATGGTTTTAGGGGTCCAAGCATGACCCTATTGATTCTATTTGGGGTTTTTGAACCTCTTATATTGTATAGTGGAGTGATTACTAATGCCCAATACTGTTGATCAGCAAGCCTTGATAGCTATGGACCTAACGGTCATCATTTGCAGTTTTTTAAGTCATTTTTCTTTCTTTGTCTTATGGTATTTGCTGATGGTTTTTGCACCAAATTCATCAAAATGGTGCATGTGGTTCATGAATTTGCAAGAAAGTTAAAAAATATTGGCTTTTTTTACTGTCTTGAACCATTCTTTTCAAAGTTGTGAAAAAAGCGACTTTTGAACTAAGTGCTTAAAACTATATACCATAGAGCTAGTGGGGAGGAGTTGCGCCAAATTTTGTAAATTTTTGAAAATTCTCACTTGATGAATAAGGCAAAAATATCTAGAATATAAACCATTAAAGGGAAATATTTATTTATTTCACTCATTTATATAGCGCCATTAATTCCACAGTCCTTTACAAACATTATTGGCACAATCTAAATTCCCTATCAGTATGTCTTTGGAGTGTGGGAGGAAACCGGAGAACCTGAAGGAAACCCACGCAAACACGGAGAGAACATACAGACTCCTTGCAGATGTTGTCCTTGGTGGGATTTGAACCCAGGACCCCAGCGCTGCAAGACTAACCTCTGACCCACCATGCTGCCCCTATATAAACCCATATCAATATCATAAAACAGACCTATATTTCAATTATATCCCCCTTTAAGGGAATATTGTGCAAGATAGGAGAACACACTATACATACCATGTGCCTATAATTGGATCACACCACCCAGTACCTCGACGCGCGTTTCACGTTCAAATTCGTTAGGGGGGTCTCTGCTTTTTAAGGGTTTTTTATGGGGTCATTTTATTATTTGTATGTTGTGTCTAATCGATTTGATAATAGAGATTGAGATTATAAAAATGTACCTGACATGATAGATACGATTTATTATACTTGGTGGTAGTAATTGGTCTGATAGAAACATCTGGAATCACTACACTTGATCCAAAAAGTGAAAGAAAAAAAATAGGCGAGTACATATAAAATGAACTAAAATAAAACACAAATAGAATAATGAATCAGTGCAAAGAAAAAAGGCACAAAAAACACAAAGCTAGACTAAAACAGGGGCAAAGCCAGTTATGATATGGGGATGATATGTACATTGAGTTTTTATATGAGTCGATATCTGTTAACTAATATGTGTAACTCTTTCTGAACATCGGTACTCACAGAATAGCTTTACAAAGCGTTCAGTTAAAAAAATTCAGACAAAAAATAAATGAGACATAGACAGATCTTGATAAAGTTATTGAGAGAGCTGGATTCACAACCACACAGCTCAGTATTTCTGTATAAAGTCTTACATGCTGCTACTGCTGCTTCTGTCTGTGTGCTAATGAGGGAATGAAGAGCAGGACTCCCTCTCTGTGTGCCATGTTATGTTGTGTATGAGAGATATTATAGCAGCTAATCTCCTCCCACCAGCTCAGAGTCAACTGCAAAGTAGAGATAGAACCTGAAAAGGGGAAAACTGGTGAAAATGGCAGATACAAGTTACATAATGGCCAGAAATAGTTTTATTCCTCATATACGACACACAGTCGCTTATTCTGAGTGGTTACTTGAGGGTACAGTTTCTCATTAATTACTCATGTGTTACTCATGTGCTTTAGTGGAACTGAGCTGGATTTCTCCACTAGAAGCAGTTAATTGATGAGGTGCAGAGACCAGAACGTCTTATGATTAGTTTATTTTGGAGTACACCTATACTAAAAAATAATTATCCAAAATATGCCATATTCTGTATTGCCGGTAGCAAAGTATTAGATATATTGTATTGTAATACATGTACATTTTACAGTTTAACAATATTTGTTGCAAAGTATAAAATCCATTCTGAAAAATTAAAGGGAATCTGTCGACAGGATTTCAAACCCCAAAACTGTTTATATTTGCACGTAGCTTTTTCAAAGGCAAGTCCGGCAAAGCATTTACATGTCCAGTCTGTTCCTCCATTACTGAGAAATCAGCACCGGAATTGATAGCAAATGAAGCTGAAGTGCTATGGAAGATCTGAAGCCTCCGTCAATCCATCTCTATTCCCTGCCTAGCTCTGCATCCTACTGCTTGACTGACTGCTAATTTGCCTGCAGTCACATAGCACAGAGGCTGTCAGTCAAGTAGGAGGTACCATTTGGGCAGGGAATAGATCTGGAGTGTCAGAGGCTTCAGATCTACAAATAGATCTTTAGTCTAATTTGCATATTAATTCAAACACTGATTTCTCAGTAACGGAGGAACGGGCTGGCCATGTAAAGGGTTTGCTGGACTTGTCTTTGATAGAGCTTTATGCACATATAAATAGTTTGGGGGTGAAATCCTGCTGACTGATTCCCTTTAAGGATTTATTCAATATTATTATATAAACAGGCTCTGTGCATCATGGCATTGGCATCATCAGATTTCCATTCTTCATAAGGAGCAGACAATAGCAAAAAAGGCAAAAAGCAGAAGCCTGAGATCATAACCTGATCTGTTACAAGTCAAATGGAACCAATACAATCCAGCTCTGAGCTCAGATTAAGGCTCGTGCACACGACCGTTTTCTCTCCATCTGAGAAGAAACGGTCTGATTATGCAGCTCAGAGTTTGATCACAGTGGGATCAGTTTTTGTCGGAGATGGAGTAAAAAAATCCCCATCTTCTCCATTCTGTCAGTCTGTGAACAAAAAAAAAAATAACAATAAAAGTTGCACTCTGTAGTGCTAAAACACATCAATATGAAATGTATGAAATATGAATAGCAATACTGCTTCTGGATACTAGGAAAGAATGAGACGCTTAGCTCATAATTTGGCCAATTCATGCTTGCCCAACAACCAACAACAAGATTGTCTCAAAACTGTTGGGTCCTAACGAGTCTAGTGGGAGCACCTCTCTAACACTGAAGTCTGAATTCCTGGGTAGATGTGAATACTTCTCTTCCAAGTCTGTGTCAGTCCGTGAACATCAGTCCATGTTCAGATGTCATCCAAGTGCAATCCAATGTTCTCCATTGACCTATAGACTTGTACTGACGATTTTGATCTGACACTTGGATCAAAATCGGACATGTCATCAATATTTATCTCGTACTACGTCCGATATAATCTGTTGTGTGCACAAGCCCATGTTAAGACAATCTCATCAATGCCTACTGAGAACATAGTGCTCCAGTCCATAAGTGTGTCACCTTTGGTTTCTAGTGCACGTGTAATGAAGACCATTTCATTGTAAATTATAGCCTTTATCATGAACGTCTTGATTCCCCTATGCATTCACCAGGCAGAAAAATCATGCTAAGCCCCCTATATTAATTATTAAGTAGCTACATTTGCATTTTGAGGTTGACAGACTCTAGAAGAAAATTGAACCATTATGTATGTTGCTGCCAATTCTGATTGAGGCTTTCATTTGGCACAGTTCCTAGTCAGATAGCATTATTATATTAGGATTGTATATTCTACAGTCATGGCCAAAAGTTTTGAGAATGACACAAATATTATATTTTCACATGATCTGCTGCCCTCTGGTTTTTATTGTGTTTGACAGATGTTTTTATCACAGACAGAAATATAATAATTGCAAACATATGAGTAACAAAAGCTTATATTGACAGTTAGAATGAGTTAATTCAGCAAGTCAATATTTGCAGTGTTGACCCTTCTTCTTCAGGACCTCTGCAATTCTCCCTGGCATGCTCTCAATCAACTTCTGGACCAAATCCTGACTGATAGCAGTCCATTTTTGCACAATCAATGCTTTCATTTTGTCAAAATTTTTAGGTTTTTGTTTGTCCACCCGTCTCTTGATGATTGACCACAAGTTCTAAATGGGATTAAGATCTGGGGAGTTTCCAGGCCATGGACCCAAAATCTCTATGTTTTGTTCCTGAGCCATTTAGTTATCACCTTTGCTTTATGGCAAGGTGCTCCATCATGCTGGAAAAGGCATTGTTGATATCCAAACTGCTCTTGGAGGGTTGGGAGAATTTGCTCTTGGAGGACATTCTGGTACCATTCTTTATTCATGGCTGTGTTTTTAGGCAAGACTGTGAGAGAGCCGATTCCCTTGGCTGAGAAGCAACCCCACACATGAATGGTTTCAGGATGCTTAACAGTTGGCATGAGACAAGACTGGTGGTAGCGCTCACCTTGTCTTCTCCGAATGAGGCGTTTTCCTGATGTCCCAAACAATCGAAAAGGTGATTCATCAGAGAAAATAACTTTACCCCAGTCCTCAGCAGTCCACTGCCTGTACCTTTTGCAGAATATCAGTCTGTCCATGATGTTTTTTCTGGAGAGAAGTGGCTTCTTTGCTGCCCTCCTTGAGACCAGGCCTTGCTCCAAGAGTCTCCGCCTCACAGTGCGTGCAGATGCACTCACACCTGCCTGCTGCCATTCCTGAGCAAGCTCTGCACTGCTGGTAGCCCAATCCTGCAGCTGAAACACTTTTAAGAGACGGTCCTGGCGCTTGCTGGTCTTTCTTGGGCGCCCTGGAGCCTTTTTGGCAACAATGGAACCTCTCTCCTTGAAGTTCTTGATGATGCGATAGATTGTTGACTGAGGTGCAATCTTTCTAGCTGCGATACTCTTCCCTGTTAGGCCATTTTTGTGCATTGCAATGATGACTGCATGTGTTTCTTTAGAGATAACCATGGTTAACAGAAGAGAAACAATGATGCCAAGCACCAGCTTCCTTTTAAAGTGTCCAGTGGTGTCATTCTTACTTAATCATGACAGATTGATCTCCAGCCATGTCCTCATCAACACCCACACCTGTGTTAATGGAGCAATCACTGAAAAGAGGTTAGCTGGTCCTTTTAAGGCAGGGCTGCAA
Organism: Oophaga sylvatica; assembly: GCA_033576555.1. NCBI lineage: Eukaryota > Metazoa > Chordata > Amphibia > Anura > Dendrobatidae > Oophaga > Oophaga sylvatica. The sequence continues at coordinate 22,864,362 of JARQOD010000009.1, read as the reverse complement.
TGATGTTGAAATGTGTTTTGGGGGATAAAGTTCATTTTCTAGCCAAATATTGACTTTGCAAGTAATTGCTGTTAAGCTGATCACTCTTTATAACATTCTGGAGTATATGCAAATTGCCATTAGAAAAAGTGAAGCAGTAGACTTTGTAAAAATTAATATTTGTGTCATTCTCAAAACTTTTGGCCATGACTGTACTGCAGAAAATGTAAAAATCTTTAGAATATTTGTTAGAAAATATTATACTGAAAAAAGGGACTAAATTAAAAAAAAGGGTCCCCACAAGATTAGAGTCTACAAAGAATTCTATTTGACTAAAGTCATTCTTTCTTTTTCAGGTTGGACATCAGTCCTTGCTCTCAGGTTGCACAAATCTCATTTGAGCTAATTTTTCCAGAGTTCATTGATTTTTGTAAACAGCTACAATTTTCTCTTCCTTCCACCATCTGAAAAGCACAAGACTCTGAATTAGCTGATTTAAGATCTTCTCTACCGAGCTGTCTGGTGATTCCTTACATCTACTGCGTGGTTTCATTATTTCAATTTCGCAAGAGGCACATACGCCGGTTATAGAAGATAACTACTTGTCGTCTTTTGTAATACTATTGTCACTTTTGGTTTAGGAAACCTCAAGAGTTTCTTGTCAAGAATCTTATAATAAGTATATGAGACATTATTAGAAAAGACAATGGTGTAAGGATCTTCTTTAAGTGTTTCTTATTCAACAATTTCACATCGTTAAGAAGACAAAATGAGTCTTGGCAGTCTTCCGGTCATAAAAAACCTAGTTTCTCGATCCAGACGAGAGCGGGTATCATTAACACCAGAAATGATCAGTCCTCCTCTTGGTGACTTTAGGCACACAATGCATGTAGGACGAAAAGGAGAAGTCTTTGGGGACACCTCCTTTCTCACCCATTGCCATGAGAAGCACAGGCACCCTCGTTGGAACTACATCACCAAGAAATTACGCCAAGCACGATGGATGTCTCCTGAACGCCAGTCCCTTGGACATCCAATTTCACCCCCTCCACCTATTTCTCCAATTATTAAGAATGCTGTGTCCTTGCCGCTTCTTCATAAGCAAAATTGGAATGAAGAGATAGATGGGAACCCAGGAGAAGCCTGGAACTCTATGTCAGAGTCACAAAGTCATTATGGTGAGTTTGAAACCTAAAAGTACATTTAAAGCCTAAAACTTAAAATGTAAAGTGAGAAACCCTGTAATTATGATAGTAAAAAAGTTTGGATGTTTGCCATTCATAGGATGTTTTTCTTTAAGAGAGTATTATAGAAGACTCAAAAGGATTCAAGGAAGTTACTGGTTCTCCTCGTGGAGATCCATCTGGTATATGGAGTCATACAGCAAAACTCTCTGGGAAATGTATGTAAAATAGCTTTCTTCCAGAAGGATTATATGGTTTCCCTAATGCCACATATAGGTAGAAATATTTTAAGTAAATTTACAATCTGTTAAAGAACCTTGAAATATGAGGGATATCAACCAAACCAAGAGACATAACTGTGTAAAGTGCTGTTCAACCATCTTTGTTTTTCCTCTTTATTTTCACGCTGCTCTTTAGATGTTTTAAGGAAGTTAAGCTCATGTGGGGTGGCTAAAGGGGTTGTCCACATCCATAAAATTACTGTTTCATATGTTCCTTATGTTTCATATGTTCCTTATATGAAAAAAATGTACTTATACATTTTTTTTATTCTCAAAGATGCCCCATCTATCAACATTGGTCCTGGATTTGAGCAACTCCACTTCTGGTGTGTGTCTCACATATCGGAGAGCATTTCCTGTGTCTCCGTGTCATCAGAGCTGTGTGTGAAGGGGTCTGGGTGATTTCTAATTTAAATGGCTAAGCCATTCTTTATGATAAACAATACATAGACAGAGAAGGAGTTAGCATCACATATAAAAATTAGCAGCCAGTCTGCTCCCTTCACACACAACATTAATGATGTACCATCACAGGAATCACTCTGTGATTCGGGAAGCTCCTGAACTTAGTTATCACGACTCTGTTGTCAAGAGTCTCGGGACCAGGAGCTCCTACCCTGTCCCTATCGCTTGGGGCACTCTAGCTCGCCCTGTTCCCTGGATTACTTGTGATGGTGAAGATGCCGGGGCCACGCACTTTGCCTTAGCTCCTGAATTTGCCCTCAGTCTGTACCCTTCCCCCAGAAGGGGAGTAGTAAGTTACCGTAATACACCAACCAGACTTACAAGGTAATACGAACAGGGATAAAGGAAAATACCAATCATACAAATATACACACATAAACAACAGAGTTAAACACCGGGAGTAGAGGAGGGGGATAAACCAAAGTAGGAAAGGAAAAGGAATTATGACACACTCAAAACCTAGCAACAGTCACAGATAAATCCACCAAACGCCTTCTCCAATAACAACCACCAACTACCAGCCATGCAGCAAAAGCTCAATCTCAATGAGTGCTAGCCAGGACCCAGATTATATAGGAGATGGAAGTGGCTAACAGTGCACAGCTGAGAGCCTTAACGCTCCAGGAGATCTCATGTGGGCAGGTTAACCCCTGCACTGCCCCCAAAAAATTTACATAGTTTAATAAGAAGACGAGTGCTTCTAATCAGTGCAGGAGTAGGAGAAATCAGACGCTGTAGGAGAAATCAGACGCTGCGATATTCTGGTTCCTCTCTGTCATGGTAACTCTGTGACACTGGTGCCAGAGGAGATATCTAAGCATCAGGATATTTTTTTAAAATAAACATATATTGATAAATTCTATGTAATCATATAAAGAATATATCTAAAAGTAGTACCTTTGAAGTTGGCAAACTTTTTAAAGGCAGTATAATCTCTTTCTCTGTGTTCCCTAAACTGCTTGGTGTAATCAAACACCTGCATCCTAATTTTTATACCCCCCTAATTTGAACTGAAGAAATATTGAGTAAACATAGGGCACATACAGATAACCACGTAGACCACAGGAGATGGTGGATAAAGAGGCATTTCCTACTTTTATTGACTACTATTAGGCCAATATTTTTATGTATAGTACAATCCGTTATTGGGTAAATCTGACAGAGATGGCCTTCGAGAACAAGTGTTAGAAAGACACAAACATTTGTCTGTGAGACATAGACATTGAATCAAATTTGGCTGACAGGACATAGTTATTTTTTATTCAGTCTGTAGCCCAATTCTCTGATCTTAGACTGCATATTTATTGCACTACAGCACTAAGTAACATTTTTGCATTTCTCCGTGCAGGTCTAGGATCTGAATTTTGCACCATGCCAAGGCTCTCATCCTCAGAAGATCCATCAGAGGATACTAGCTCTCAAAAACCTGATGAAGACTGGGCTAGCTCCGGATTTCCAGATACAGAGGATTGCAGCATCTGCACTGTTCCTTCTGAGCCTTCTAGCAGTCTGTGGCGCGCTGACTCTATGCAATCCTTGGTTATGGACTTTGGCCCATCACTGATGACTGAGATTCTAGAAGGTATAAGCTTCTCAGATAGTCCTAAGAAAACAGAAGGGGCAAGTGTTCTCCACGAACAAAGCATGTTATCAACAACCAATGACCCGTCCACTTTTGATGGAACTTTAGTGAAAAGTCAATCTGAAACACATCAATTCCATTGTGATATTCATGAACCCAAAGGTTTTGCAAGTTGGGAACCAACCACAATAGCTGAAGAAATGGAGATTGATACAGACAGTGGAATAACAGGATCTGAGCAGGGAAGCAGATGTATCACCGCAGAATTATATGATTCTGGTGATGGTTCTGAAATAGAAATGTAGACCTTTCCAAAATACCGAAAAAGACTTCAGGGATTTGTACTTAAATATATAAAGTTATATTTTTACTGATGAAAGTTAACATTTTAAGAGAATACAGTAGAATTGTTTATGAACTGAGAACACATCTATAACCTCATGCACAAAATATTTTGAACCTTTATACAGAAGGACAATATCTACCTGGAAGATATCAAGAGTCAAGACCTTCCTCAACTCTACCAATATGTAAAGGAGAGAGCTTTCATGTTCAAGACCAAAGAAGAACATTAGTTTCTGATCATTAAAACTCCATAATGGATCATGTAAAAAATGTGATTTTTGTATCTATACACAAGTCTTATCAGGATGTCTTCTGCGTTATAATATTTAAATATATATACAATATCGGTCAATAGTTTGGACACACCTGTTCATAGAATGGGTTTCCTTGTTCTTATTGGAATGATCACCACAAATGATAATGACAAGGTATACCTGTTCATTTGAAGTCATTCCATTTGACTACCTAATGAAGCTACTTGAGAGAATGCCAAGATGGTGAGTAAAGCTTTCTTTAAGAGTAGAAGGAGAGTACTTTGAAGAACCTAAGGTTTTACACATAATCTGGTTTATTTCACACATATTTCTTTACTCCTTGTTTCTATTTATGCTGCCTTAAGTCTGAATCTGCAATGTGGGCATTCCAATAAGAACAAGGAAAACCATTGAAAGAACATGTGTGTCCAAACTTTTGACTGATAAACAGTTTTGTGACAATCCTTACAAAATATAAAAATAGTCTACAGCCAAATTAATTGATAATTAAGATATGGAAAAAGAGTCATCCAGCCACATATATATTTTTTTATAGAAAATATTTATAAAATAAAAATAAATAATACCTTAAAGAGGTGATCCAAAGGTGAAAATAAATTTTATCTAAATTTCGATCTACTTGATGCTATAATCTAAGCTATTTTCTAATATACTTGCTTTAAAATTTTCCAACCATTCCCTATCTACACCATCTAACTGCTTGTCTATTTTTTTTTTTACTTCCTGTCTGATGACAAATCATTTTAGAGACCCCAGTGCATCCTGGGTACTCAAACAAAGCATCTTCGGAGCAGAGGGCACTTGCTGCGGTCACTGTCACAGCCTCTGTCCCTTCCCTGAAGCAAAGCATCATCGGTGACGGTTGTTCCAGGGGTAGGGCTTGTCCATGCTTTGTCCCTGCTCTGTGCACTATGTGATGTGCACAGTTACAGTGCCCGCTCTCTTGTCGACTCAAATCTGCAGTAATGAGCCAGCAATAGAACGTGTTGGAATACCTGGCATGAAGGAGATCAGCGTGGCACTCCCCAGGTGAGTCACTGGTCTCTGCCAGGTATTGTAACACCGCTGTATTGGCAGCTCATTACTGCAGATCTGAGCCGACAAGAGAGGGGCACTGTCACTATGCACACTTCACAGCGATCAGCCAGCAAACGAACAGGGACCAGCCCCACCCCTGAAACGATAGTCCCTGATGAAACGTCATTTCAAGGAGTGGGCAGAAGCTGTAACAGTGAACGCAGCTTCTGCCACCTGTTCTGATGACACTTCATTTGAGAATTCCAGGATACACTGGGAGTCCTCAAACGAATCATCATCAGACAGGAAGTAAAAAAAAAATAGACTAGCAAATAGTAGGGGATAGGGAATTTTTAAAGCAAGTGTACTAGAAAATAGTATAGACTATGGCATCAAATAGATAGAGACTTAGATAAAAATGTACTTTCGCCTTCAGACCACTTCTTTAAAAGGATCTTCTCTGGTGAGTCATGCTGCCTGTGGTTTGGGCATCATGAATCAGGGACAGGCTCCCTAATTGCAGATATCTATGTTTTGACTCTAAAAGGCTATGACGTTTCAGGGAAAATATACTTCATGGAGGAGCAGGAGAACAAGGAGACTAAAGGGAACGATACACATAAAAGGAGTCTTAAATCATGACTTTGACAATAATGAATGTCGGCTGTTTCATTGAATTGAACTATTGTTTGTTTTAACCCATGCCTGATCGATAAACAATGATCTTCCAAAAAACCTATCAGACATATTAGATTTTTTTCAAATGATGATAAGCACTGGCTGCATCACTAGCTGAAAAAAATGTTACAAGGCCGATGTTGTGTGAGATACATATTTTTTACATCAACGAGGTTGTTTGTCCTTTTCTCTAATATTTATAGGGACCTTAAATAACTAGTACCCACCTCAACCTGCTCCGCTCAGCAAAATGGACAGGTCTCTCCCAATATACACATAGCCTTATTAGCTTCCCAGCTTCCCAAAAACTCCACAAACTTACTCCAAGTAGACCAAAAAAACTTATCACCATCAAGCCCCAGCTTTCAAAGCATAGATGCTCCTTCTTCAGCCCTTGAGATGTACAGTTGAACTCAAAAGTTTACATACCCCAGCAGAATTTTTGCTTTCTTGGCCTTTTTGCAGAGAATATGAATAATAACACCAAAACTTTTTCTCCACTCATGGTTAGTGGTTGAGTGAAGCCATTTATTGTCAAACTACTGTGATTTCTCTTTTTAAATCATAATGACAACCCAAAACATCCAAAAGACCCTGATCAAAAGTTTACATACCCCATTTCTTAATATCATGTTATGCCCCCTCTAACATCAATGATAGCTTGAAGTCTTTTGTGGTAGATGTGGATGAGGTTCTTTATTTTCTCAGATGGTAAAGCTGCCCACTCTTCTTGGCAAAAAGCCTCCAGTTCCTGTAAATTCCAGGGCTGTCTAGCATGAACTGCGCGCTTGAGATCTCCCCAGAGTGGCTCAATGATATTGAGGTCAGGAGACTGAGATGGCCACTCCAGAACCTTTTCAGAGAGAAGAGAGAGAGAGGATTCAAAAAGATATAAATAAACTGGAGCAGTGGGCAGCAACTAACAGAATGGTTTTTAACAGGGAAAAATGCAAAGTACTACATCTGGGCAACAAAAATGAAAAAAGCATATACAAAATGGGAGGAATAGGGCTAAGTAACAGCACATGTGAAAAAGACTTGGGTATACTAATTGATCACAGACTGAACATGAGTCAACAGTGTGATGCAGCAGCAAAAAAAGGCAAATACAATTCTAGGATGTATCAACAGAAGCATACAGTCTAGATCACGTGAGGTCATTATTGCCCTCTACTCCTCCTTGGTCAGACCTCATCTGGAATACTGTGTCCAGTTTTGGGCACCACATTTTAAAAAAGACATCAACAAACTGGAGCAAGTTCAGAGGAGAGCCACCAGAATGGTGACCGGTCTGCAAACCATGTCCTATGAGGAACGGTTGCAGGATTTGGGAATGTTTAGCTTGCAAAAAAGAAGACTGAGAGGAGACTTAATAGCTGTCTACAAATATCTCAAGGGCTGTCACATTGTAGAAGGATCATCTTTATTCTCATTTGCACAAGGAAAGACTAGAAGCAATGGGATGAAACTGAATGGGAGGAGACACAAATTAGATATTAGAAAAAACGTTTTGACAGGGTGATCAATGAGTGGAACAGGCTGCCACGAGAGGTGGTAAGTTCTCCATCAATGGAAGTCTTCAAACAGAGGCTGGACAGACATCTGTCTGGGATGATTTAGAGAATCCTGCTTTGAGCAGGGGGTTGGACCAGATGGCCCAGGAGGTCCCTTCCAACTCTACCATTCTATGATTCTATGATTCATAGGACCTTCTCCAGAACCAATTTCATATTATTGATGGTCTCAGCCAATATTGATGTAGCGCAAAACAGTGAGAACATTGAATGTGTCATTAGATAGCATGTTGAAATGTTAGCTTGTCTTCAACATTTCAGAAAAAAAAAGTAAAATGTTTGTTTCCTATTTCAGTTGAGCTATTATTCCCAGATGTTACAAAATAGACCATTGGCTTAAATTCAGGTCTAAATCTGAACATAATTTACCCATGCTCCTAGACAAAGAAGAACTAAATTACACGTCTCAACGTTCCAACATTCCATGTTCCAAAAGTGAAATCGTTATGGTCAGGAAGCCAACATAGTTTTATTCTTGCCAAGGGTTGCCAAATCATACAAGAATTATAAAAGCAATGGATGACCTCCATACAAACCTAACTCGAGCTGTATTCACATGGATTTATATAAAGACCCACGAGAGTGATTTTTGGCTCTTGTTTGTAGCACCTTTATTTTGAGAAATGTCAAAGCAAAAATGTCCGGGGTGCAGCCGATGCAGCAGACAAACTGTTTTTTTCTTTTTGTATCTATGTAGTCTCTTTCAAGAGTGGTTATCGATTTACAATGGCGTGTTGTTTGGCATACAGTTTCATATCACTTTATTTTTCATGAACAAATACTGGAACATCCATTCACCCGTACCAGTTGTTCAAAGGTTAAAATTGCAACTGCTGAATAAGTTTTGGCCTTCAGAAAAATTCTCTGCGATGTGACATTTGGGCAAAACATCTTGTGGATTTTGTTGTTGTACATAGTATAGATAAAAATGTTTTGTTTTTATCTACCCTGAATCCTTGAGGGTCTAAACAACAGACTTATTTTATGTAGAACCAATTCAACTCATCACATCTTCAATATCCTCATTTTAATTTTAGATTTTTCAAGTTCAAGTTTAGATTTCTAGAGTCCACAGGAAGAGATGTAGTTTTTAAAATTGGGGGTGACACTCAAAAGTGATTGGTCACATATACAACTCCCTAAGCAGATGGATGACTTATGTAACCTAGACCCTATGGGACTGGTTGAAAAATATTCAGAAAACTTGCCCTTGTTACGGGTAGTTGATTTATGCTGTATAATAACAATGTGCACAATGTACCTATGCAATATAGATAATGTGGTGCACATAAGGAACATTGCAGAATGTAGATTTTCTATGTATCTAACATTATATGGCTTATGCGTGTATCAGTGAGAAGGCAAAAAAGACTAAAAAGAAAAACACAAATGCATTATATTGATCAATATGAACTTTGCTTCTTGTTATGTAACAGAATCAGCTTATCTTATAACAAAGAATAAATATTACTGTAATGAAAACTTGTAGGTTTTCTGCTTATGTTTTTCCAGGAATAAAACTCATGCATTAAAAAGTCTGTTTTCAGAAGTGCATGCACATGTGCTATTCATCAGAATAGGATGCATACATTATACCTGCCAGCCATGCGTGTTTCCTGGTCGATGTGATGATGATGTCACACTCTTGTTGCAGGCAACAACTCTAGTTCCATGACATCTGGGATTTGTAGCTCCATCCGGGCTGGCAAAATTGAGACTTAACTTATGTCAGTATTTGCTCACTGGTATGTGGCATGTGCAGAACTGCAAATTATTTAAGCTCCTGAAATCCTGCTATCCACTGCCAGTAATAACTTTACTAGTTTCAGTGAACTCCTGTGTGCTTTGCTTGCATTCCCAGTGGATACCCATATTTTGACCTCAGGTAATTTTCTGACTATTCTCCTGCCTTACAATATTGTCCCTGCACAAACCTCCTAGCCCTAATCCGTCTACCAGATCACTATTCCTGCCAGCCTGCACCACCCTGCACGCTCCTTCTAGTTCTGATCTGGCTACTGAATCATTATTTCTGCCAACCTGCACCACCGGCCAGCAGATGACTTTGTGGCCCCAACTAAGGGGTCCCTGTGTAAGTCCAGATTCCTGTGCAGGGATTAAAGGGTGAAGGCCAGAGCAACCCATGGGATCTGGTAAACAGAGTGGCTTGTGAGAAGTCTGCCCGAGGTCGCCATTTTTCTACTGCGAGGAGACCAATGACAGACTGGCGTTACAGTCAGTCAATTGTCGATACAGCAATCATCAGCGCTTCTCACCTACTATTTGGAAGTAGAAGGCACCAAAAAACCCTTCTAAGTTAATTATGGAGAGGTTGGAAAAAGGAAGAATTACATGGATTGTCTTTTCAAAACAACCCCCTTCTTAAATTAATCAACCAGTTGGTTTGTGGATCAGCAGTCCAGCATATAAAACTCTTCTCTCATGCAACACTCAATGTCACTGGGGAAAGAGTTATGAATGTGCTAGAGATGGTTTCTGAGCAGAGGCTCCCTCTGGTGGTTACAGACAGTACTGAACCTTTCAGCGAGGAATGGCAATCTGGGATCACTGACTGGTCTGATATAAGGGAGGTTCCCTCCCATGATGGTTGCCGGTGATCAATTGTTCTTGTCTCAATTGTGGTTCCTGGTTCATTTGGAAGTTTGCTGAGTCTTGCCTGCATTTTCTGCTATCAGATAAGATATTTTCTGCTTTTATTTTTGTACTTGCTTTTTGCATTGTTCCCTGCACTTCTGTGGAGGTCAGCCAGGTCCCCTCCAGGGGCTTGTGCTCCTCTCAGTTTATCTGAAGCCACTGTTATTTGTTCATTTGCTTTTTCCTGTTTTTTCAGTTGCTGCGGCTTAGTTTTGTTATACCAGAGATCTGATTTTAGGTGGTAGAGATCGTGTGATCTCAGGTGTTTTTGCAATCAGAAGAGTTGGTATTTTTTAGGGTTTTTTTTGGATTGCAGTGAGTATACTTTCCTGTACTTTTCTGTCTAGACAGATTGGGCCCCAGTGTTTGCTCATTCTATTTTCTGTCTGTGTCCATGCTTCTTCTTGTCTAACCGCCATTACATGTTTGGGGGCTTCCTATTTTCTTTGGGGATCTGCTCCGGGGCAGATAGCTTTCATCTTTCTGCCTTTAGGTGTAGTTATCTCTCAGGCTGTGACGAGGCTCTAGGATCAACGTAGGAACGCTCCACGGCTACCTCTAGTTGTGTGGTTAGTTCAGGGTACTGCAATCAAATAGGTTCCAGCCTCTCTGGTGTATTGCCGTTTTTGTTTATTCTCCTCAGCTACCATAACACAACAGTATCACCGGCCCAAACTGAAAATTGTATGGTACTCACAGAAGGGAAAAATAGTTTGGAAAGAAAAAAAAAGTTGTCAGAGATTTTTTTTTCTCTGTTTGTTGCATTTTTTCCCTCTTTTTCTCTGGGTGCTGAGGAGGATTTTTTTTTTCTCTCTCTCAATGGAGTTTGCACAGTTGTCTGGCCGTGTGGATCAGCTTGCCACTGAGGTTCGGAGTATTGCTACCTATCTTGCTGGGTTGCCGGTTGTGGAACCTAGGATTCCCATGCCAGATTTGTTTTTGGGGGATTGGGCTAAATTTCAAAAATACTGTAAGTTGTTTTTTTCCTTAAAGCCTAAGTCCTCAGGGAACGCAGCACAGCAGGTTCAAATTGTCATCTCTCTCCTGCGCGGCGACCCTCAGGATTGGGCTTTTTCCCTGACACCTGGAGATCCTGTTTTGAATGATATTGATGCATTTTTTCTGGCTCTGGGGTTATTGTACGATGAACCTAATGTCACTGATCAAGCTGAAAAAACCTTGTTAGCATTAAATCAGAGTCTTGAAGACGCTGAGTTGTACTGTCAGAAATTCCGAAAGTGGGCAGTCCTGACCAATAGAATGATGATGCTTTGGCAGCCCTTTTTCAGAAGGTGCTTGATTGGCCAGCAAACTCGTCTGACCTTAACCCCACAGAGAATCTATGGGTTAATGTCAAAAGGAAGATGAGAGACACCAGACTCCACAATGCAGATGAGCTGAAGGCTGATATCAAAGCAACCTGGGCTTCCATAACACCTCAGCAGTGCCACAGGCTAATCGGCTCCCTGCCACGCCGCAATGATGCAGTAATTGATGCCAAAGGAGCATCGACGAAGTATTGAGTGCATTTACTGAACATAATTTCAGGGAGACAACATTTCAGATTCTAAAATAATTTTTCAAGCTGGTGTTATAAAGTATTCTAATTTGCTGAGATAATGACTTTTGGGTTTTCTTTGGCTGTAAGCCATAATCATCAACATTAACAGAAATAAACACGTGAAACAGATCACTCTGTTTGTAATGACTCAATCTAATATATGAGTTTCACTTTTTGTATTGAAGAACTGAAATAAACTAACTTTTTGATGATATTTTAATTTTATGAGATGCACCTGTAGAGGCTTCAGCTATTTTTCTCTGTGCCTGCGTCTCTTGTAGGACAACTAGATTGTAAGTTCTGCAGAACAGAGACACGTGGAGGTCGCAGCAACGAGCAAGATGTACAGTGAGAGGCTCGCCATTGTACCCGTAGAGCGTGCACAGTCCCTCTGATGTCCTCCTGGCTCTGATTTACATCTCTCTGCTGTTTGGCACCAGGGGCCACACATAAAGTTAGACATCACAACCTTCATGTACTACGGGAACCTCCAGGAAAAAGACGCAGTAAATAAACTCTCACTATGTGTAGTAATATTGGAGGAAAACTATGGCCCCCTCTAATGAATCAGATTATGTCCCTCGAATAAACCCCAAGGGGCCAATTACAGAGATTTCCCTCCTTGCAGTTCTGGCTCTGGTAAAATTAGCTTTCCCAATGCCTGGGAGCAGCCCCACAAGGCTTAAAATTCTTCATTTCCTTCTGCCATCATAAAATGTTTTCTGGGGGCTCTCGGACACGGTGCGGGGTCGGTGTGGGGACTCGACACAAACTTTTACTTCCCCAGTGAATGTGGCAAAATATTTCCAGTATTGGAATAACAGAGCCGGTGTGACAAGGCCATAAATTATGTGACCACCACGTCCTTCTGGAGTAAGACCACTATTGGAGGAGGTCATGCGAGGCTGGAAAATGGAGACAAAAGTAACCGGTCTGCAGGAGATGAGATGGAAGCCAATCCTGGTATATAAAGAAGCATGGAGCGGTCCACAGCTGTGCCATATCCACGTATCTGCTGCACCCCAGCATCTATCCACATTTCTACTGCATCCCAGCATGTATCCACGTATCTGCTGCACCCAAGCATCTATCCATGTTTCTGCTGCACCACATCATCTATCCACGTATCTGCTGCACCACATCATCTATCCACGTATCTGCTGCACCCAGCATCTATCCATGTTTCTGCTGCACCTCATCATCTATCCACGTATCTGCTGCATCCCAGCATCTATCCACGTTTCTGCTGCACCCCAGCATCTATCCACGTTTCTGCAGCACCCAGAATCTATCCACATATCTGCTGCATCCCAGCCTCTATCCACATGTCTGCTGCATCCCAGCATCTATCCACATGTCTGCTGCATCCCAGCATCTATCCATGTTTCTGCTGCACCGCAGCATCTATCCACATTTCTGCTGCACCGCAGCATCTATCCACGTATCTGCTGTATCCCAGCATCTATCCAAGTTTCTGCTGCAGCCCAGCATCTATCCACGTATCTGCTGCATCCCAGCCTCTATCCACATTTCTGCTGCAGCCCAGCATCTATCCACGTATCTGCTGCATCCCAGCCTCTATCCACGTTTCTGCTGCAGCCCAGCCTCTATCCACGTTTCTGCTGCAGCCCAGCCTCTATCCACATTTCTGCTGCAGCCCAGCCTCTATCCACGTTTCTGCTGCAGCCCAGCCTCTATCCACGTTTCTGCTGCAGCCCAGCCTCTATCCACGTTTCTGCTGCACCCCAGCCTCTATCCACGTTTCTGCTGCAGCCCAGCCTCTATCCACATTTCTGCTGCAGCCCAGCCTCTATCCTCGTTTCTGCTGCAGCCCAGCATCTATCCACGTTTCTGCTGCAGCCTAGCCTCTATCCACTTATATGCTGCACCCCAGCATATATCCACGTTTCTGCTGCAGCCCAGCCTCTATCCATGTATCTGCTGCACCCCAGCATCAATTCACCTTTCTGCTGCAGCCCAGCATCTATCCACGTTTCTGCTGCACCCCAGCATCTATTCAAGTTTCTGCTGCAGCCCAGCATCTTTCCACGTTTCTGCTGCAGTCCAGCCTCTATCTACGTATCTACTGCACCCCAGCATCTATCCACGTTTCTGCTGCATCCCAGCCTCTATACACGTATCTACTGCACCCCAGCATCTATCCACGTTTCTGCTGCAGCCCAGCCTCTATCCATGTATCTGCTGCACCCCAGCATCTATTCAAGTTTCTGCTGCAGCCCAGCATCTTTCCATGTTTCTGCTGCAGCCCAGCCTCTAACCACGTATCTGCTGCAGCCCAGCCTCTATCCACGTTTCTGCTGCAGCCCAGCCTCTATCCACGTTTCTGCTGCAGCCCAGCCTATATCCACGTTTCTGCTGCAGCCCAGCATCTATCCATTTCCTGCACACGCCTGTGCACGGTGGCTCTGGATGTTTCTACACCAGACTCAGTCCACTGCTTCCTCAGGTCCCCCAAGGTCTGGAATCGGTCCTTCTCCACAATCTTCCTCAGGGTCCGGTCACCTCTTCTCGTTGTACAGCGTTTTCTGCCACATTGTTTCCTTCCAACAGACTTCCCATTGAGGTGCCTTGATACAGCCTATTTGTTGAGAAATTTCTTTCTGGGTCTTAAGGTACTGCCACACTAAACAATCCCGCTAGCAATCACAATAACGACGCATACTAATGCGATCGCTAGCGGGATTGTTTCTATATCGCTAAATGCGGCCACATTTAGCGATATAGTTAACGACGCTATCGCCGTTAGCGATCTTCTTAACGACTTTAGCGGTACAAAAGTACCGCTAAATCGCTAAGAAAAGGTGCCACACAGCGATAAGATACTTACCCAGCGGGAGCGCCGACGAGAAAATAGGGTCCGGAACGATTCCAGCGACGAGCGAGATCACAGCAGGAAGCTCGTCGCTGGAAGCTGCCGCACTGAACAACATCGCTAACGGGATCGCTAAATAGTGACGTTTTTTAGCGATCCCGTTAGCGATATTGTTTAGTGTGGCATACCCTTTACCCTCTTGCTTGAGGGTGTCAATGATGGCCTTCTTGACATCAGTCAGGTCGCTAGTCTTACCCATGATGGGGGTTTTGAGTAATGAACCAGGCAGGGAGTTTTTAAAAGCCTCAGGAATCTTTTGCATGTGTTTAGAGTTAATTAGTTGATTCAGAAGATTAGGATAATAGGTCGTTTAGAGAACCTTTTCTTGATATGCTAATTTTTTGAGACAGGTTTTTTGTGTTATCAGGAGTTGTATGCCAAAATCATCAGTATTAAAACAATAAAAGACCTGACAAATTTCAGCTGGTGTGTAATGAATCTAAAATATATGAAAGTTTAATTGTAATCATTACATTATGGAAAATAATGAAATTTAGCACTATATGCTAATTTTTTGAGAAGGACCTGTATATACATAGAATATATATATATATATATAATATATATAATATATATATTATATATATATATATATATATATATACACACACACACAGGGTGGTCCAAAAGTAGGTGGACAGTATGTGTAATAGGGTTATGAAGAGGGAGATTTATCAAACATGGTGTAAAGTGAAAATGACTCAGTTGCCCTTAGCAACCAATCAGATTCCACTTTTCATTCTTCACAGACTCTTTGGAAAATGAAAGGTGGAATCTGATTGGTTGCTAAGAGCAACTGAGTCAGTTTCACAGATCCAGTTTTTACAGATAAATCTCCCCCAAAATGGCAAATAATCAATGAAAATGGATTTTAAAAGAGTATTGGAAATCTCAAAATGCTGAAACTGTTAGAGCAAATTGGGCTGAAACATTTTGTACTCAAACCCCAAAGAGATAAACCATTTACCGCATTAGCGACAAATTCTATGCCACTGGCTCAATCCTTAATGCACCAAAAACTGGTCGACCCAAAACAGCCTGTACAGAAAATAATAAACTACTTGTAGTCGAAACATTTGTTCAGAGTCCAAAAAAGTCCACCAGAAGACTCTCTTTAGAATTGAGATTATCACAAGATTACATCATGCACATCCTGAAATCTATTGGGTGGAAAGCTTATCGTCCATGTCTAATTCATGGTTTATTGCAGGATGATCCAGACAGGCGGCTGCAATTTAGTGAGATTATGCTTAACGAAATTGAAGAAAATCCAGCATCCAGCCTAGCATCTAGCCCCCCCTTACCAGCAGCCCATCCAGGCTAGCATCTGCCCCCCTACCAGCAGCCCATCCAGGCTAGCATCTGCCCCTCCTACCAGCAGCCCATCCAGTCTAGCATCTGGCCCCCCTAACAGCAGCCCATCCAGTCTAGCATCTGGCCCCCCTACCAGCAGCCCATCCAGGCTAGCATCTGCCCCCCCCCTACCAGCAGCCCATCCAGTCTAGCATCTGGACCCCCTACCAGCAGCCCATACAGTCTAGTATCTGGTCCCACTACCAGCACCCCATCCAGTCTAGCATCTGGCCCCCCCTACCAGCAGCCCATCCAGTCTAGCATCTGGCCCCCCTACCAGCAGACCATCCAGGCTAGCATCTTCCCCCCTACCAGCAGTCCATCCAGTCTAGCATCTGGCCCCCTTACAAGCAGCCCATCCAGGCTAGCATCTGCCCCCCCACCAGCAGCCCATCCAGTCTAGCATCTGGACCCCCTAACAGCAGCCCATACAGTCTAGCATCTGGCCCCCCTACCAGCAGCCCATCCAGGCTAGCACTAGCATCTGCCCCCCCTACCAGCAGCCCATCCAGTCTAGCATCTGGCCCCCCTACCAGCAGCCCATCCAGTCTAGCATCAGGACCCCATACCAGCAGCCCATCCAGGCTAGCATCTGCCCCCCCCTACCAGCAGCCCATCCGGTCTAGCATCTGGACCCCCTACCAGCAGCCCATACAGTCTAGCATCTGGTCACACTACCAGCAGCCCATCCATTCTAGCATCTGGCCCATCCCTACCAGCAGCCCATCCAGTCTAGCATCTGGCCCACCTACCAGCAGCCCATCCAGCCTAGAATCTGGCTCCTCTACCAGCAGCCCATCCATTCTAGCATCCGGCCCACCTACCAGCAGCCCATCCAGTCTAGCATCTGGCTCCCCTAGCAGCAGCCCATCCAGTTTAGCATCAGGCCCTCCTACCAGCAGCCCATCCAGTCTAGTAGGGAGGCCAGATGCTGGAATGGATGGGCTGCTGGTAGGGGGGCCAGATGCTAGACTGGATGGGCTGCTGGTAGGGGGGCCAGATGCTAGACTGGATGGGCTGCTGGTAGAGGGTCCAGTTGCTAGACTGGATGGGCTGCTGATAGGGGGGGGCAGATGCTAGACTGGATGGGCTGCTGGAAGGGGGCCAGATGCTAAACTGGAAGGGCTGCTAGTAGGATGGGCAGATGTTAGACTGGATGGGCTACTGGTAGGGGGCCAGATGCTAGACTGGATGGGCTGCTGGTAGGGGGGCTAGATGCTAGACTGGATGGGCTGCTGGTAGGGGGGCCAGATGCTAGACTGGATGGGCTGCTGATAGAGGGTCCAGTTACTAGACTGGATGGGCTGCTGATAGGGGGGGCAGATGCTAGACTGGATGGGCTGCTGGAAGGGGGCCAGATGCTAAACTGGAAGGGCTGCTAGTAGGATGGGCAGATGTTAGACTGGATGGGCTACTGGTAGGGGGCCAGATGCTAGACTGGATGGGCTGCTGGTAGGGGGGCTAGATGCTAGACTGGATGGGCTGCTGGTAGGGGGGCCAGATGCTAGACTGGATGGCCTGTTGGAAGGGGGGCCAGATGCTAGACTGGAAGGGCTGCTGGTAGGATGGGCAGATGCTAGACTGGATGGGCTACTGGTATGGGGGGCCAGATGCTAGACTGGATGGGCTGCTGGAACGGGGGCTAGATATTAGACTGGATGGGCTGCTGGTAGGGGGCCAGATGCTAGACTGGATGGTCTGCTGGTAGGGGCGCCAGATGCTAGACTGATGGGCTGCCGTAGGGGGCCAGATGCTAGACTGGATGGGCTGCTGTTAGGGGGCCAGATGCTAGACTGGATGGGCTGCTGGTAGGGGGCCAGATGCTAGACTGGATGGGCTGCTGGTAGGGGGGCCAGATGCTAGACTGGATGGGCTGCTGGTAGGGGGGCCAGATGCTAGACTGGATGGCTGCTGGAAGGGGGCCAGATGTAGACTGATGGGCTGCTGGTAGGATGGGCAGATGCTAACTGGAAGGGCTGCTGGTAGGGGGGCCAGATGCTAGACTGGATGGGCTGCTGGTAGGTGGGCAAATGCTACAATGGAAGGCTGCTGGTAGGGTGGCCAGATGCTAGACTGGATGGGCTACTGGTAGGGGGCCAGATGCTAGACTGGATGGGCTGCTGGTAGGGGGCTAGATGTTAGACTGGATGGGCTGCTGGTAGGGGGGCCAGATGCTAGACTGGATGGGCTTCTGGAAGGGGGCCAGATGCTAGACTGGATGGGCTGCTGTAGGATGGGCAGATGCTAGACTGGATGGGCTACTGGTAGGGGGGCCAGATGCTAGACTGGATGGGCTGCTGGAAGGGGGCCAGATGCTAGACTGGATGGGCTGCTGGTAGGGGGCCAGATACTAGACTGGATGGGCTGCTGGTAGGGGGCTAGATGCTAGACTGGATGGGCTGCTGGTAGGGGGGCTAGATGCTAGACTGGATGGGCTGCTGGTAGGGGGCCATATGCTAGACTGGATGGGCTGCTGTAGGGGGGCTAGATGCTAACTGGATGGCTGCTGGTAGGGGGGCCAGATGCTAGACTGGATGGGCTGCTGGTAGGGGCCAGATGCTAGACTGGATGGGCTGCCGGTAGGGGGTCAGTTGCTAGACTGGATGGGCTGCTGGTAGGGCGGGCCAGATGCTAGACTGGATGGGCTGCTGGTAGGGGGGCCATATGCTAGACTGGATGGGCTGCTGGTAGGGGGGCCAGATGATAGACTGGATGGGCTGCTGGTAGGTGTCCAATGCTAGTACTGGATGGGCTGCTGGAAGGGGTCAGATTCTAGACTATGATGGGCTGCTGGTAGATGGGCAGATGCTAGACTGGATGGGCTGCTGGTAGGGGGCCAGATGCTAGACTGGATGGGCTGCGTATGGGGCCATTGCTAGACTGATGGCTGCTGGTAGGGACCATATGCTAGACTGGATGGGCTGCTGTTAGGGGGCCAGATGATAGACCTGAGGGCAGCTGTAGAGGGGCCATATGATAGACTGGATGGGCTGCTGGTAGGGGGGCCAATGATAGACTGGATGGTGCTGCGGTAGGTGTCCAGAATGCTAACTGGATGGGCTGTAAGGGGGCGAGATTCTAGACTTGATGGGCTGCTGATAGGATGGGCATATGCTAGACTGGATGGGCTGCTGGTAGGGGCCAGATGCTAGACTGGATGGTCGTTGGTAGGGGGCTAAATGCTAGACTGGATGGCTGCTGGTTGGGTGGCCAGATTGGCAAACTGATGGCAACGTTAGGTGGGGCCAGATGCTAGACTGATAGCTGCCGGTAGGGGGCCAAATGCTAGACTGGAGGGCTGCTGGTAGGGGGGTCCAGATGCTAGACTGGATGGGCTGCTGGTAGGGGGGGCCAGATGCTAGATTGGATGGGCTGCTGGTAGGGGGGGGCAGATGCTAGACTGGATAGGCTGCTGGAAGGGGGGCCAGGTGCTAGATTGGATGGGCTGCTGGTAGGGGGGGCCAGATGCTAGACTGGATGGGCTGCTGGAAGGGAGGCCAGATGCTAGACAGGATGGGCTGCTGGTAGGGGGAGCCAGATGCTAGACTGGATGGGCTGCTGGTAGGATGGGCAGATGCTAGACTGGATGGGCTGCTGTTAGGGGGCCAGGTGCTAGATTGGATGGGCTGCTGGTAGGGGGCCAGATGCTAGACTGGATGGGCTGCTGGTAGGGGGGGCCAGATGCTAGACTGGATGGGCTGCTGGTAGGGGACCAGATGCTAGACTGGATGGGCTGCTGGTAGGGGGGTCAGATGCTAGACTGGATGGGCTGCTGGTAGGGGGGCCAGATGCTAGACTGGATGCGCTGCTGGTAGAGTGGGCTAGATGCTAGACTGGATGGGCTGCTGGTAGGGGGGGCCAAATGCTAGACTGGATGGGCTGCTGGTAGGGGGGCCAGATGCTAGATTGCATGGGCTGCTGGTAGGATGGCCAGATGCTAGACTGGATGGGCTGCTGGTAGGGGGGCCAGGTGCTAGACTGGATGGGCTGCTGGTGGGGGGGCAGGTGATAGAATGGATGGGCTACTGGTAGGGGGCAGATGCTAAAATGGATGGTCTGCTGGAAGAAGGCAAATGATACAATGGATGGGCTGCTGGGACGGGGCAGGTGCTAGAATGGATGGACTGCTGGTAGCGGTCAGATGCTAGAAGGGATGGGCTGCTCATAGGGGGAAAATGCTGAAACTGTTAGATCAAATTGGGCTGAAACATTTTGTACTCAAACCCCAAAGAGACAAACCATTTACCGCATTAGCGACAAATTCGATGCCACTAGCTCAATCCTTAATGCTCCAAAAACTGGTCGACCCAAAACAGCCTGTACAGAAAATAATAAACTACTTGAAGTCGAAACATTTGTTCAGAGTCCAAAAAAGTCCACCAGAAGACTCTCTTTAGAATTGAGATTATCACAAGCTTCCGTCATGCACATCTGAAATCTATTGGGCGTTAAGCTTATCGTCCATGTCTAATTCATGGTTTATTGTAGGACGATCCAGACAGGCGGCTGCAATTTAGTGAGATTATGCTTAACGAAATTGAAGAAAATCCAGCATCCAGTCTAGCATCTAGCCCCCATTACCAGCAGCCCATCCAGTCTAGCACCTGGCCCCCTAAGAGCAGCCCATCCAGGCCAGCATCTGGCCCCCCCTACCAGCAGCCCATCCAGTCTAGCATCTGCCCCCCCTACCAGCAGCCCATCAAGTCTAGCATCTGGCCCCCCTACCAGCAGCCCATACAGTCTAGCATCTGGCCCCACTAACAGCAGCCCATCCAGTCTAGCATCTGGCCCCCCTACCAGCAGCCCATCCAGTCTACCATCTGTCCCCCCCTACCAGCAGCCCATCCAGTCTAGCATCTGGCCCCCCTACCAGCATCCCATCCAGTCTAGCATCTGGCCCCCCCTACCAGCAGCCCATCAAGTCTAGCATCTGGCCCCCCTACCAGCAGCCCATCCAGTCTAGCATCTGGTCCCCCTACCAGCAGCCCATCCAGTCTAGCATCTGGCCCCCTACCAGCAGCCCATCAAGTCTAGCATCTGGCCCCCCTACCAGCAGCCCATCAGTCTAGCATCTGGCCCACCTACCAGCAGCCAATCCAGCTAGCATCTGGCCCCCCTACCAGCAGCCCATCAAGTCTAGCACCTGGCCCCCCTACCAGCAGCCCAGCCAGTCTAGCATCTGGCCCCCCCTACCAGCAGCCTATCCAGTCTAGCATCTGGCCCCGATACAAGCAGCCCATCCAGTCTAGCATTCTGGCCCCCCTAACAGCAGCCATGCAGTCTAGCATCTGGCTCCCCTACCAGCAGCCCATTCAGTCTAGCATCTGGCCCCCCTACCAGCAGCCCATCCAGTCTTGTATCTGACCCCCTACCAGCAGCCCATCCAGTCTAGCATTCTGTCCCCCCTACCAGCAGCCCATCCAGTCTAGCATCTGGCCCCCTTAACAGCAGCCCATCCAGTCTAGCATCTGGCCCCTATACCAGCAGCCCATCCAGTCTACCATCTGGCCCCCTACCAGCAGTCCATCCAGTCTAGCATTCTGGCCCACCTACCAGCAGCCCATCCAGTCTAGCATCTGGCCCCCTACCAGCAGCCCATGCAGTCTAGCATCTGGCCCCCCCTACCAGCAGCCCATCCAGTCTAGCATCTGGCCCCCCTACCAGCAGCCCATCAAGTCTAGCATCTGGCCCCCCTACCAGCAGCCCATCCAGTCTAGCATCTGCCCCCCCCGTCCCAGCAGCCAATCCAGCCTAGCATCTGGCCCCCCTACCAGCAGCCCATCAAGTCTAGCATCTCGCCCCCCTACCAGCAGCCCAGCCATTCTAGCATCTGGCCCCCCCTACCAGCAGCCCATCCAGTCTAGCATCTGGCCCCCCTATCAGCAGCCCATCCAGTCTAGCATTCTGGCCCCCCTACCAGCAGCCCATCCAGTCTAGCATCTGGTCCCCCTACCAGCAGCCCATGCAGTCTAGCATCTGGCCCCCCTACCAGCATCCCATCCAGTCTAGCATCTGGCTCCCCTACCAGCAGCCCATTCAGTTTAGCATCTGGGCCCCTACCAGCAGCCCATGCAGTCTAGCATCTGGCCCCCATAGCATCAGCAATCCAGCCTAGCATCTAGCATCTGGCCCCCTACCAGCATCCCATCCTGTCTAGCATCTGGCCCCCCTACCAGCAGCCCATCAAGTCTAGCATCTGCCCCCCTACCAGCAGCCCATCCAGTTCTAGCATCTGGCCCCCCTACCAGCAGCCCATCCAGTCTAGCATCTGCCCCCCTACAGCAGCCCATCAGTCTAGCATCTGGCCCCCCTACCAACAGCCCATCCAGTCTAGCATCTGGCCCCCCTACCAGCAGCCCATCCAGTCTAGCATCTGGCCCCCTACCAGCAGCTCATCCAGTCTAGCATCTGGACCCCCTACCAGCAGCCCATCCAGTCTAGTATCTGGCCCCACTACCAGCAGCCCATCCAGTCTAGCATCTGGCCCCCTACCAGCAGCCCATCCAGTCTAGCATCTGGCCCCCTACCAGCAGCCCATCCATCTAGCATTGGCCCCTCTACCAGCAGCCCATCCATCTAGCATCTGGCCCCCCTACCAGCAGCCCATTCAGTTAGCATCTGGCCCCCCTACCAGCAGCCCATCCAGTCTAGCATTCTGCCCCCTCTACCAGCAGCCCATCCAGTCTAGCATCTGGACCCCCTACCAGCAGCCCATTCAGTCTAGCATCTGGCCCCTTACCAGCAGCCCATCGCAGTCTAGCATCTGGCCCCCTACCAGCAGCCCAATCAGTCTAGCATCTGGCCCCCTACCAGCAGCCCATCCAGTCTAGCATCTGGCCCCCCTACCAGCAGCCCATCAGTCTAGCATCTGGCCCCCCTACCAGCAGCCATCCAGTCTAGCATCTGGCCCCCCTACCAGCAGCCCATCCAGTCTAGCATCTGGCCCCCCTACCAGCAGCCCATCCAGTCTAGCATCTGGCCCCCCTACCAGCAGCCAATCCAGTCTAGCATCTGGCCCCCCTACCAGCAGCCCATCCAGTCTAGCATCTGGCCCCCCTAACCAGCAGCCCATCCAGTCTAGCATCTGGCCCCCCTACCACAGCCCATCCAGTCTAGCATCTGCCCCCTACCAGCAGCCCATCCATCTAGCATCTGCCCCCCTACTTCAGCCCATCAGTCTAGCATCTGGCCCCCCATACCAGCAGCCCATCCAGTCTAGCATCTGGCCCCCCTACCAGCAGCCCATCCAGTCTAGCATCTGGCCCCCCTACCAGCAGCCCATCCAGTCTAGCATCTGGCCCCCCTACCAGCAGCCCATCCAGTCTAGCATCTGGCCCCCTACCAGCAGCCCATCCAGTCTAGCATCTGGCCCCCTACCAGCAGCCCATCCAGTCTAGCATCTGGCCCCCCTACCAGCAGCCCATCCAGTCTAGCATCTGGCCCCCTACCAGCAGCCCATCCATCTAGCATCTGGCCCCCTACCAGCAGCCCATCCATCTAGCATCTGGCCCCCCTACCAGCAGCCCATCCAGTCTAGCATCTGCCCCCCTACCAGCAGCCCATCCATCTAGCATCTGCCCCCCTACAGCAGCCCATCCAGTCTAGCATCTGCCCCCTACCAGCAGCCATCCAGTCTAGCATCTGCCCCCCTACCAGCAGCCCATCCAGTCTAGCATCTGGCCCCCTACCAGCAGCCCATCAGTCTAGCATCTGGCCCCCTACCAGCAGCCCATCCAGTCTAGCATCTGCCCCCTACCAGCAGCCCATCCAGTCTAGCATCTGCCCCCTACCACAGCCATCCAGTCTAGCATCTGGCCCCCTACCAGCAGCCCATCCAGTCTAGCATCTGGCCCCCCTACCAGCAGCCATCCAGTCAGCATCTGGCCCCCTACAGCAGCCCATCCAGTCAGCATCTGGCCCCCCTACCAGCAGCCCATCCAGTCTAGCATCTGGCCCCCCTACCAGCAGCCCATCCAGTCTAGCATCTGCCCCCTACCAGCAGCCCATCCAGTCTAGCATCTGGCCCCCCTACCAGCAGCCCATCCTCTAGCATCTGCCCCCCTACCAGCAGCCCATCCAGTCCTAGCATCTGCCCCCCTACCAGCAGCCCATCCAGTCTAGCATCTGGCCCCCTACCAGCAGCCCATCCAGTCTAGCATCTGCCCCCCTACCAGCAGCCCATCCAGTCTAGCATCTGGCCCCCTACCAGCAGCCCATCCAGTCTAGCATCTGGCCCCCCTACCACAGCCCATCCATCTAGCATCTGGCCCCCCTACCACAGCCCATCCATCTAGCATCTGGCCCCCTACCAGCAGCCCATCCAGTCTAGCATCTGGCCCCTACAGCGCCTCCAGCATGCCCATTCCAGCCATCCAGTCAGCATTGGCCCCTACCACAGCCCATCCATCTAGTCTGGCCCACTAGAGCCATCCATCTACATCGCCCCTACCAGCAGCCCATCAGTCTAGCATCTGGCCCCCCTACCAGCAGCCCATCCAGTCTAGCATCTGCCCCCTACCAGCAGCCCATCCAGTCTAGCATCTGGCCCCCTACCAGCAGCCCATCCAGTCTAGCATCTGGCCCCCTACAGCAGCCCATCCAGTCTAGCATCTGGCCACCCTACAGCAGCCCCATCCAGTCTAGCATCTGGCCCCCCTACCAGCAGCCCATCCAGTCTAGCATCTGGCCCCCTACCAGCAGCCCATCCAGTCTAGCATCTGGCCCCCCTAACAGCAGCCCATCCAGTCTAGCATCTGGCCACCCCTACCAGCAGCCCATCCAGTATAGCATCTGGCCCCCCCTACCAGCAGCCCATCCAGTCTAGCATCTGGCACCCCTTAACAACAGCCCATCCAGGCTAGCATCTGCCCCCCCCTACCAGCAGCCCATCCAGTCTAACATCTGGACCCCCTACCAGCAGCCCATACAGTCTAGCATCTGGCCCCACTACCAGCAGCCCATTCATTCTAGCATCTGGCCCATCCCTACCAGCAGCCCATCCAGTCTAGCATCTGGCCCACCTACCAGCAGCCCGTCCAGTCTAGCATCTGGCTCCCCTACCAGCAGCCCATCCATTCTAGCATCTGGCCCACCTACAAGCAGCCCATCCAGTCTAGCATCTGGCTCCCTACCAGCAGACCATCCAGTTTAGCATCTGGCCCCCCTACCAGCAGCCCATCCAGTCTAGCAAGGGGGCCAGTTACTAGACTGGATGGGCTGCTGTTAGGGCGGCCAGATGCTAGACTGGATGGGCTGCTGGTAGGGGGGGCCAGATGCTAGACTGGATGGGCTGCTGGAAGGGGGGCCAGATGCTAGACTGGATGGACTGCTGGTAGGATGGGCAGATGCTATACTGGATGGGCTGTTGGTAGGGGGCCAAATGCTAGACTGTATGGGCTGCTGGTAGGGGGGCCAGATGCTAGACTGGATGGACTGCTGATAGGGGGGCCAGATGCTAGACTGGATGGGCTGCTGGAAGAATGGGCCAGATGCTAGACTGGATGGGCTGCTGGTAGGGGGGCCAGATGCTAGACTGGAAGGGCTGCTGGTAGGGGGGCCAGATGCTAGACTGGATGGGCTGCTGGTAGGGGGGCCAGATGTTAGACTGGATGGGCTGCTGGTAGGGGGGCCAGAAGCTAGACTGGATGGGCTGCTGGTAGGGTGGCCAGGTGCTACACTTGATGGGCTGCTGGTAGGGGGGCAGGTGCTAGAATGGATGGGCTACTTGTAGGGGGCAGATTCTAAAATGGATGGTCTGCTGGAAGAAGGCATATGATACAATGTATGGGCTGCTGGTAAAGGGCAGGTGCTAGTATGGATAGACTGCTGGTAGCGGTCAGATGCTAGAAGTGATGGGCTGCTGGTAAGGGCCAGATGCTAGAATGGGTGGACTCCTGGTAGGGGGGCAGATGCTAGAATGGATGGTCTACTGTTAGGGTTCAGGTACTAGAATGGATGGGCTACTGGAAGGGGGAAGATGCTAGAATGGATGGTCTGCTGGTAGCGGGGCAAATGCTAGAATAGATGAGCTGCTGGTAGGCTGCAGATGCAAGAATGGATGGGCTCCTGGAAGAGTCGCAGATGCTAGAATGGTTGGTCTGTTGGTAGGGGGGCATATGCAGGGGCGCAGCTATAATGAGGCAAGTTGAGCCTTTTGTCTCAGGCGGCGGCTCCTCACTGAAGCTAGGGGGCGGCAGAGCTGCACTCAGAACACGTGGTGCTGACTCTCCTTATCCATACCTCCCAACGGTCCCGAATTGACAGTCCCGATTCTATCCCTCCCACCAGCTGTCACGGTGGGGACACTATGTGTCCCGCAGTGAGAGAGGCCACCACGCCCCCCATGCCACTAGGGGCGCAGCTGTAATGAGGCGAGTTGAGCCTTTTGTCTCAGGCGGCGGCTCCTCACTGAAGCTAGGGGGCAGCAGAGCGGCACTCAGAACACGTGGTGCTGACTCTCCTTATCCATACCTCCCAACCGTCCCGAATTGACAGTCCCGATTCTAACCCTCCCACCAGCTGTCACGGTGGGGCCCCGCAGTGAGAGAAGCCGCCACGCCCCATGCACCCCTTCCTGCCCTCCCAGCTGTCCAGATTCTCACAGTGAGCATTTACCATTGTCCTCTGTAAATGTGGGAGCAGGACCTGTGATGAGGTGGCAGGAGGGGAGGAGTTAGGTGTCACGATGATCAGCGTGCCTCCGTGTGTGCAGGACGAGCATGCTTTGTGGTACGATGGTGCGGAGAGGAACGTTTTGTGTGAGGGTTAGGAGCGAATGTTAAGAGGTGTGGATGTAACAGCCATGTATGCGAGGTGTACGGAGCAGGAGCGTGTGTGCGAGGTGTAGGGAGCGGGCCCGGTGTGTACGAGGTGTACGGTGCGGGGCCGCTGTGTAGAGGTGTACGGAGGAGAGCCGTGTGTACGAGGTGTACGGAGCGGACTGCGTGTCTACGAGGTGTACGGAGCGGAGCCGTGTGTGTACGAGGTGTACGAGCGTGGCCGCGTGTGTGTACGAGGTGTACGGAGCAGAGCCGGTTTTGTACGAGGTGTACGGAGCAGAGCGTGTGTACGAGGTGTACGGAGCGGGGCCACATGTGTAAGAGGTGTACGGAGCAAAGCCGCGTGTGTACGAGGTGTACGGAACGGAGCAGTGTGTGTACGAGGTGTACGGAGCGGAGCCACGTGTGTACGAGGTGTATGGTGCGGGGCCGCGTGTGTACGAGGTGTATGGAGCGGGGCCGCGTGTGTAAGAGGTGTACGGACCAGAGCCGTGTGTACGAGGTGTACGGAGGGGACCGCGTGTGTACGAGGTGTACGGAACGGAGCCGCGAGTGTGTACGAGGTGTACGGAGCGGAGCCGTGTGAAGGTGTGCGAGTGTACAGAGCCGGGCCGCGTGTGTAAGAGGTATACGGAGCGGAGCCGCATGTGTAAGAGGTGTACAGAGCGGAGCCGCGTGTGTACGAGGTGTACTGAGCGGGGCCGCGTGTGTACTAGGTGTACGGAGCGGAGCCGTGTGTGTACGGGGCCACAAAGAGCAGGAGCCGCGCATGTACAAGGGTCCTGTTACTTGCGGGAGCTGTGTGCTTGGGGGCTGCAGGGGGGAAGGAGGGGTGCCATTATGTGCATGGGTCTGCGTGGGGACGGAGCGAATGCTGTTATCTACATAGGTCTGGGTCCCTGTCCCGGCTGGGAGGTTTACTTTCCCACATTAGAATCGTACATGCGGAAACCCCGGGGACCTCCCACACTGATGGGATTCAGTGGATAAATCTGCCCATTTAAAAGGACTTTTACTCATTAAGAAAGGAGGACGCTTTATTTTACTTCTAGCACAAGTATGGATTGTCTAAAATGGGGAGGCTGTTTAATAGTGGACGTTAGAGTCTCTAAGACTTAGGATGATGTACAGTATGCTCTTATAATATGCGCAGCACTGGTTTTTATTGGTGTATTCATTTATATCTTTTGTATATTTTTTCTATTGTCCAAGACCTTGAAGCTCTACGTGGCAAGAGGGTTTGTTGAACGATTTTGATTAAGGCCCAGCTGTTGATTTCTGAAACTGAACCATACAGTGAGTAGTATTCTTAATATCCTTTATTTTCTACTACTTATACAGAACTTTAACAAACATAAAAATCGATGTTTCAAAGATATTCCTATTTAAAAGTGTATGTATTTCACATTTGCGTCAGGTTAGGCTAGTAAGAGTAAACCAGATTTATTTGTACTGCTTTTACAATGGGGGGGGGCGCCATTTTGCAGTTCGCCTCAGGCAGCAGAAAGGCTAGGTTCACCCCTGCTTGCCCCCTCACAGGAGCTATGATTGCGCTATTGAATTAGTGCCTGGTGGTAAATTTCCTAAAGGTCGCCTTTTTAACTTATCTGTACCTGAACACGATGCTATGCGATCTTATATCAAGGAGTCATTGGAGAAGGGTCATATCAGACCATCCTCTTCACCCTTGGGTGCCGGTTTTTTCTTTGTGGCCAAAAAGGATGGTTCATTGAGGCCGTGTGTTGATTATCGTCTCTTGAATAAGATCACTGTGAAGTATCAATATCCGTTACCCTTGATTTCTGACCTGTTTTCCAGGGTGAAAAGTGTTAGTTGGTTTACCAATCTTGACCTCAGGGGGGCGTATAACCTTATTCGCATTAAGCACGGGGATGAATGGAAGACGGCGTTTAATACCCCAGAGGGGCATTTTGAGTACCTAGTGATGCCCTTTGGGCTCACTATTGCTCCTTCCGTCTTCTAATCCTTCATGAATTATATTTTCAGGGATTTTGTGGATAAATTTCTGATTGTTTATTTGGATGATGTCTTGATTTTTTCCAATGACTGGGACTCTCATGTGAAACATGTTCGGACTGTGTTCCAGATTTTGAGAGAGAATGCACTGTATGTGAAGGGATCAAAGTGTCTTTTTGGCATACAGAAGGTCTCATTTCTGGGATTCATTTTGTCTCCGTCTGTTATTGAAATGGACCCGGTCAACGTTCAGGCCATCTGTGATTGGGTCCAACCTACTTCATTAAATGCTCTTCAGAGATTTTTGGGTTTTGCCAATTTTTATCGTAAATTTATTGGTAATTTCTCCGGCATTGTTAAACCATTGACTGATTTAACCAAAAAGGGTTCTGATGTGGTGAATTGGCCTCCTGAGGCAGTCTCTGCATTTCAGGAACTTAAGCAGAGATTCACTTCTGCTCCTGTTCTACGGCAGCCTGATGTTTCTCTACCGTTTCAGGTGGAGGTTGATGCCTCTGAAATTGGGGCAGGTGCCGTTTTGTCCCAAAGAGATCCAGAAACCTCTAAGAGTAACCCTTGTGCCTTTTTCTCTCGAAAATTTTCTCCAAGTGAACGTAATTATGACGTGGGTAATTGGGAGTTATTGGCCATGAAGTGGGCCTTTGAAGAGTGGAGACATTGGCTGGAAGGAGCCAAACATCAGGTGGTGGTCCTCACGGACCATAAGAATCTGGTTTATCTCGAATCAGCCAAGCGACTTAATCCTAGACAGGCCAGGTGGGCCTTGTTTTTCACACGTTTTAATTTTGTGGTTTCTTTTCTTCCTGGCACTAAGAATGTTAAGGCGGATGCCCTCTCGAGGAGTTTCTTTGTGGACTCTCCTGAGTTATCTGATCCTACTGTTATTTTGAAAGAGGGAGTAGTTCTTTCCGCCATCTCGCCCAATTTGAGACTGGCTCTGGAGGGATGTCAGGAGGATAAACCTGAGCGCTGACCTATTGGGAAATTGTTTGTCCCAGACCAGTGGAAGAAGAGTGTGATGTCTGTGATTCATTGTTACGCGTTGGCTGGTCATCCCGGGATTTTTGGTACCAGAGACTTGGTAAGTCTGTCCTTTTTGTGGCCTACTTTGTCTCGTGACGTCAGGGAATTTGTGCAGTCCTGTGGGACTTGCTCTTGCTCCAAGCCTTGCTCTCGCTCTAGTGGTTTGTTAATGCCATTACCTGTGCCCAAGAGGCCATGGACCCATATCTCTATGGATTTTATTTCCGACCTCCCTGTTTCTCAGAGAATGACCGTTATCTGGGTAATCTGTGCTAGGTTTTCCAAGATGATACATCTTGTGCCATTACCTAAGTTGCCTTTCTCCTCCGAATTGGTGCCTTTGCTCCTTTAGCACGTGGTTCGGTTACATGGCATTCCGGAGAACATTGTGTCTGACAGAGGAGTCCAGTTTGTTTCCAGATTTTGGAGGACATTTTGTTCTAAACTTGGTGTTCAATTATCTTTCTCCTCTGCTTTTCATCCTCAGACCAATGGACAAACCGAGAGAACAAACCAGACCTTGGAGACTTATTTGAGATGTTTTGTGTCTGCTGATCAAGATGACTGGGTCTCTTTTTTGTCTTTGGCTGAGTTTGCTCTTAATAATAGGGCTAGCTCTGCCACCTTGATGTCTCCATTTTTCTGCAATTTTGGGTTTCACCCTCGATTTTCTTAGGGACAGGCGGAGGCTTCTGTCTGTCCGAGTGTTGACTCTGTTGTGAAGCGAATGCAGCAGATTTGGGACCAGGTAGTGGAGAGGTTGTCTCTCTCTCAGGAGAAGGCCCAACGGTTTGCCAACCGGCATAGGACTGATGGTCCTCGGTTTAAAGTGGGGGACTTGGTTTGGTTGTCCTCAAGAAATATCCCTATGAGGGTTGCATCTCCAAAGTTTAAGCCTAGGTTCATTGGACCTTATAAGATCATGGAGATTCTTAATCCTGTTTCCTTCCGTTTGCTTCTTCCAGGGACATTTAAGATCCATAACGTGTTCCACAAGTCCTTATTGAAGAGGTTTGTCAAGTCAGTGGTTCCTATGGCTGCGTGTTATGAATGTGCTAGAGATGGTTTCTGAGCAGAAGCTCCCTCTGGTGGTTACAGACAGTACTGAACCTTTCAGCGAGGAATGGCAATCTGGGTTCACTGACTGGTCTGATATAAGGGAGGTTCCCTCCCATGATAGTTGCCAGTGATCAATTGTTCTTGTCTCAATTGTGGTTCCTGGTTCATTTGGAAGTTTGCTGAGTCTTGCCTGCATCTTCTGCTATCAGATAGGATATTTTCTGCTTTTATTTTTGTGCTTGTTTTTGTGCACTTCTGTGGAGGTCAGCCAGGTCCCCTCCGGGGGCTTGTGCTTCTCTCAGTTTATCTGAAGCCACTGTTATTCGTTCATTTGCTTTTTCCTGTTTTTTCAGTGGCTGCGGCTTAGTTTTGTTACACCAGAGATCTGATTTAGGTGGTAGAGACAGTGTGATCTCAGGTGTTTTTGCAATCAGAAGGGTTGGTATTTTTTAGGGTTTTTTTGGATTGCAGTGAGTATCCTTTCCTGTACTTTTCTGTCTAGACAGATTTGGCCCCAGCG
Organism: Oophaga sylvatica; assembly: GCA_033576555.1. Lineage (NCBI taxonomy): Eukaryota > Metazoa > Chordata > Amphibia > Anura > Dendrobatidae > Oophaga > Oophaga sylvatica. Next base: position 22,833,142 of record JARQOD010000009.1, on the reverse strand, counting down.
TTCACTCATTCTATTTTCTGTCTGTGTCCATGCTTCTTCTTGTCTAACCACCATTACATGTTTGGGGGCTTCCTATTTTCTTTCGGGATCTGCTCCGGGGCAGATAGTTTTCATCTTTCTGCCTTTAGGTGTAGTTATCTCTCAGGCTGTGACGAGGCGTCTAGGATCAACGTAGGAACGCTCCACGGCTACCTCTAGTTGTGTGGTTAGTTCAGGTTACTGCAATCCAATAGGTTCCAGCCTCTCTGGTGTATTGCCGTTTTTGCTTATTCTCCTCAGCTACCAAAACATAACAGCTGCGACTCCTGACCATGTTTTGGTTGAGGGCAATCTGGAGTATGTGGTTGAGAAAATATTGGATTCTCGTTTTTCTAGACAGAAACTCCAGTATTTTGTTAAGTGGAGAGGTTATGGTCAGGAGGACAATTCTTGGGTGTTTGCTTTGGACATCCATGCTAGGAGACTGATCCGTGCCTATCACCGAGCTCATCCTGATCGGCCTGGTTGCACAAGTGAGGGTTCGGTGACCCATCCTCAAGTGGGGGGTACTGTTATGAATGTGCTAGAGATGGTTTCTGAGCAGAGGCTCCCTCTGGTGGTTACAGACAGTACTGAACCTTTCAGCGAGGAATGGCAATCTGGGATCACGGACTGGTCTGATATAAGGGAGGTTCCCTCCCATGATGGTTGCCGTGATCAATTGTTCTTGTCTCAATTGTGGTTCCTGGTTCATTTGGAAGTTTGCTGAGTCTTTCCTGCATTTTCTGCTATCAGATAAGATATTTTCTGCTTTTATTTTTGTGCTTGCTTTTTGCATTGTTCCCTGCACTTCTGTGGAGGTCAGCCAGGTCCCCTCCGGGGGCTTGTGCTCCTCTCAGTTTATCTGAAGCCACTGTTATTTGTTCATTTGCTTTTTCCTGTTTTTTCAGTTGCTGCGGCTTAGTTTTGTTACACCAGAGATCTGATTTTAGGTGGTAGAGATCGTGTGATCTCAGGTGTTTTTGCAATCAGAAGAGTTGGTATTTTTTAGGGGTTTTTTTGGATTGCAGTGAGTATCCTTTCCTGTACTTTTCTGTCTAGACAGATTGGGCCCCAGAGTTTGCTCATTCTATTTTCTGTCTGTGTCCGTGCTTCTTTTTGTCTAACCGCCATTACATGTTTGGGGGCTTCCTATTTTCTTTGGGGATCTGCTCCGGGGCAGATAGCTTTCATGTTTCTGCCTTTAGGTGTAGTTATCTCTCAGGCTGTGACGAGGCGTCTAGGATCAACGTAGGAACGCTCCATGGCTACCTCTAGTTGTGTGGTTAGTTCATGGTACTGCAATCCAATAGGTTCCAGCCTCTCTGGTGTATTGCCGTCTTTGCTTATTCTCCTCAGCTACCATAGCACAACAGGAAAGTAGAGACTGTTGCAGGATAATTGTACAATCACTTACAAAGCACTCAAATAATGGTGCACTTAGACATGCCGATTTCGAGCACCAATCAATTGTATAATATGTTGTTTGGTGCTCGTTTATTTAGGAACAATGATGGGGACAGAACAATCGCTAATGCGATTTTTCATGTTTATCGGGTGATCACTGGCATGTTTAAATGAGTTGATAATCGTGAACAAGGCTCCTAGGAATACTTCTTTGCTGATTTTCTCCTTTTCTAAATGCACAATGAGTGGCTGATCAGGTAGCACATGTATGGACTGGGTCTGCCAGAGAAGGAGACTCTTTTAGTTAGCCCTTCTTGCTGAGGGCTCATTCAGACTTATGTTTTTTGCGTACGACTGCTACCATTGTTTTTGTAAAGTAAATGGGGTCATTCACATGCCCGTCATTTTTTGCGGATAAAGTGTCGGATCAAAATCAGCAATGCAAGTCTATGGGACTTTGAAAAAAGTCGAACAGCACTTGGATGCCATCAGAATGTGGTCTGATTTTCACACACTGTTACATAGCAGAAGGTGGAGAAACATTTTTTTCCACGTATGAGAAAAACTGATGAAACTCGGACCAAACTCTGATGAAATCAGTGATAAAACTCAATAGAAAAATATTTAGACTTGAGAGTCCTCAGTGGTTGATACCTTTTAATGGCTAACTGAAAAGATGGTAACAAATTGCAAGCTTTCGAGACTACTTAGGTCTCTTCATCAGGCGAAGACTGATACAAAATCTGAAGAATCACATATTTATACACAACAGGACACAGGAATAATGCAATAGGTAAGACAAGTGACGTGAAGCAGAACTGTCATTATGACAGAGGGATGAACATAAATATTGGAACAGTTCATAGATAAGGAGTGAAAGTTTTATTGCCCTCTGATTGGAGTCTGCTATTGTGTTTTGATGCCCCTAGAAGGTCAGAGAAGCAGATTCCTTAATTGATGTAGAAAGACATGAAACCTTGGGATATATTCATCCCAGCACTAAGAGTGTCAAAGGTCATCATAAGTTTATATTCCCAAACCTTTCTATCTCTCTCAGATTTGAAGTTAGATTTTAATACAAGTAATTCCATATCCATCATGCTATGACCGGGCATACAAAAGTGTTTTGCCACAGGTAAATCCATTCTTTTTTCTCTTATTGTGTGGCGATGATAATTCATCCTTGTTCTCAGTTTTTGCCCTGTCTCCCCACATACAGACCCCCAGTTGGACATTTCATACAAATAATTAGGTACACCACATTAGATGTGATGCAGCTGAAAGTACCTGGAATCTTGTAGTCCTGATGGGAGTTGGGGATCTTTATCTTGTCCGTGGTCATTATAGATGCACAGGTTTTGCATTTCTTCTGGTTACAAGGAAAGGTTCCTGCAGCTGTTGGGGAGGACAGGGAGCTTCTGACAATGATGCTTCTTAGATTTGGGGGCTGCCTAAAACATAGTAGTGGGGGGTCTGGAAATATGGATTGTAATCGGGCATCTTTTTGTAGTAAAGGTTGTAGTTTCCGTGCCGCTCCCCTTAGCATCTCCAGATTTGGATTGTAGGTGACCACTAGAGGCACCCGGTTATTTTCTTCTTTAGCTTTGTAATGTAGCAGGTGATTCCTTGATATTCTGGTGGCTCTTGTAATTTGGTTTTCAATTGTTCTTGGATGGTAGCCCTGGTTCAAAAAGGTCTTTCTGAGGCGAATAAGGTGTTCATCTCTGTCCATGGGGTTGGAACATATACGGTTGTATCTGATGGCTTGGCTGTAGACAATAGAGTTTTTATGTGTTTTGGATGGAAACTGTCCCATTTAAGGTATGTTGGACGGTCGATTGGCTTCTGATACAGGGATGTCTCTATTTCATTGTTCTTTAGCTTAATGGTGGTGTCTAAAAAGTTAATTTCAGTGCTGGAGTAGTTAAGTGTTAAGTTGATGGTGGGATGAAATTGGTTGAACTGTTCATGGAACGTCTTTAGCTGTTGTTCAGACATTACAAAGCTAAAGAAGAAAATGACCGGGTGCCTCTAGTGGTCACCTACAATCCAAATCTGGAGATGCTAAGGGGAGCTGCACGGAAACTACAACCTTTACTACAAAAAGATGCCCGATTACAATCCATATTTCCAGACCCCCCACTACTATGTTTTAGGCAGCCCCCAAATCTAAGAAGCATCATTGTCAGAAGCTCCCTGTCCTCCCCAACAGCTGCAGGAACCTTTCCTTGCAACCAGAAGAAATGCAAAACCTGTGCATCTATAATGACCACGGACAAGATAAAGATCCCCAACTCCCATCAGGACTACAAGATTCCAGGTACTTTCAGCTGCATCACATCTAATGTGGTGTACCTAATTATTTGTACGAAATGTCCAACTGGGGGTCTGTATGTGGGGGAGACCGGGCAAAAACTGAGAACAAGGATGAATTCTCATCGCCACACAATAAGAGAAAAAAGAATGGATTTACCTGTGGCAAAACACTTTTGTATGCCACGGTCATAGCATGATGGATATGGAATTACTTGTATTAAAATCTAACTTCAAATCTGAGAGAGATAGAAAGGTTTGGGAATATAAACTTATGATGACCTTTGACA
>JARQOD010000009.1:22673941-22829014 GCA_033576555.1 Oophaga sylvatica | reverse complement strand
CAGCTGTTCAAATCAGCTACCTTGCTGAGATAGATGTGGGCTCAGCTCTGGAGCCCACATCAAAAGGAGAGACCAGCACATGTACGGCGCATGTTGTGATGTGGGAAAAGGGGGTTAATAATTATTTTGCATTTTATTGCATGGTATAGAAACCTTTGTTTGCAATTACAGAAGTCAAACATTTCATGTAGTTCTTGACCAAGTTTGCACACACTACAGCAGGAATTTTCATCCACTCCTCCATACAGATCTTCTCTAATCTTTGAGGTTTCAGGGCTGTCTCTGGGCAACATTGAGTTTTAGCTCCTTCCAAAGATTTTCTATTGGGTTCAGTTCTAGAGACTGGCTAGGCCATTCCAGGCCTTAAATGTTTCTTATGGAGCCACACAATAGTAGTTTCCCTTGCTATGTGTTTTCAGGTCACTGTCATCCTGGAAGGACACAGCCACAACCCATCTTCAATATTCTTATTGAAAGAAGGAGGTTGTTGGCCAAAAGCTTGCGATACATGACCCCATTCATCAACACTTGAATACGGTGCTGTATTCCTGTCTCCTTTGCGAAAAGCACCACCAAGGTATGAGTTTCCCCCACCATGCTTCACAGTTAGATGGTGTTCTTGGGGTTGTACTCATTCTTCTTCTTCCTCCAAACACAGTGAGTGGACATGTGCTGGCGTGAGCAGGAGGACCTTGCGTGCTCTGCAGAATTTTAATCCACAACAGCGTAGTGTGTTACTAACGCTAAAGTTTGAGACTGTGGTCCCAGCTTTGTTCATTTCATTGGCCAGGTCCTTCCATGTAGTTCTGGACTGATTCGTGAACTTTCTCAGAATCATCCTTACACCACGAAGCGAGATCTTGCATGGACCCCCAGACCAAGAAAGACAGTCATCTTGTGTTTCTTTCATTTTCTATTAATTGTGGCAAAAATTGTTGCCTTCTCACTAAGTTGCTTGCCTATTGTCCAGTAGCCCATCCCAGACTTGTCCAGGTCTAAAATTTTTGTTCTTGGTGTCTTTAGACAGCTCTTTGGTCTTGGCCATGGTGGAGAGGTTGGAGTGTGATTAATTGAGTGTGTGGACAGGTGTCTTTTATACAGGTAATGAGTTCAAACATGTGGAATTAATACAGGTGAGTGCAGAGTAGGAGGGCTTCTTAAAGAACAACTAACAGATCTGTGAGAGCCAAAATTCTTGCTGGTTGGTCGGAAATCAAATACTTATTGCATACAATAAATGTATTTAATTATTTAAAAATCATACAATGTGATTTTCTGGTGTTTAGTTTTAGATTCTGTCTCTCATACTTGAAGTGTACCTACGATAAAAATTACAGACCTCTCCATTCTTTGTAGGGGGGAAAAAACTTAAACTGAAAAGCGCTGCGGAATATGTTGGCACTATATAAATAAAGATTATTATTATTATTATTATAATCGGCAGTGTATCAAATACTTATTTTCCCCACTGTTTATAATTTCTGTAAGGTTCATTAGTTTCATGAAAAGGTCCAATTTGAAGGCAAAATTGAGCAATTTTTATGGAAAGAAAATGTAACCAAGATAGTTGCCCATATATCGGATTTATATGGGATTTATTCCTATGCAGCAAATGATATTTCCACCAGTATGTCCTAATGCAGCCAGGCTTGGTTACTAGAGTCTGGAAACAGTTTTTGTATATTTCTATACTTGCATCTTTTCCAACTCTCGGAAAGAGAAAGAAGGCTTTAGAGTGGTACGGAGATAAACATTTTAAGCTCATGACAATGAACATTTTGAATAAACATTCAGTTTTGTTCCTGTTCCAGGGCCAGCTTTATCATCTCCTGTAGAGCGACTCCGATGAACGTGAAGTCAGCGCGGTTTTACGCGAATATCTGAAGCAAGATGAGATATTTATGCACTCACGTGCTGTTTTCTCACATACTTGTTTCAGTATGTCAATGACATTTTGCATTCTGGGAGGGTTAACATTTAGACATTATCAAGTTCCGAAATTTTTTGGCACACTCTACCTAACATTCCATGTTCACAGTGAGAATATTATGCCTTTTGTCCTAGAAGGACATCAGACATTTATGCTTTGATATTGTTTAAAAGAGATAAAGAAATAGGCCAGCACAGACTGTATCTAATATCCCGGAAAGCAAATTCCTCACTACATCTGAAGGTAAAATACACATTGTGAAAAGAATATACATAAAAATTGTCAAAAAGATACAAACACTTAACCAGAATTAGTCTTTGAAATGTTATTAGCTTCACATTTCTCATATATACTGTATATATATATATATATATATATATATATATATATATAATATATTTTTATAATTTGGATACGGAAAGACCCCTTTAAATTTTTCCCTCTTTGTTTCATTACAGCCATTTGGTAAATTCAGAAAAGTTCATTTTTTTTTCTCATTAATGTACCCCATCTTGAATGAAAAAAAACAGAAATATAGAAATTTTTGCAAATTTATTAAAAAAGAAAACCTGAAATATCACACATGGTCATAAGTATTCAGACCCTTTGCTCAGTATTGAATAGATCACCCTTTTGAGCTAGTACAGCCATGAGTCTTCTTGGGAATGATGCAACAAGTTTTTCACACCTGGATTTGGGGATCCTCTGCCATTCTTCCTTGCAGATCCTCTCCAGTTCCTTCAGGTTGGATGGTGGACGTTGGTGGACAGCCATTTTCAGGTCTCTTCAGAGATGCCAATTGGGTTTAGGTCAGGCTTTGGCTGGGCCAGTCAAGAATGGTCACAGAGTTGTTCTGAAGCCACTCCTTTGTTATTTTAGAGGTGAGCTTAGAGTGATTGTCTTGTTGGAAGGTGAACCAGAGTGGCTCGGGAGTGGCTTGTGCCATCTACTCGGGCAGAACTGCAAAGCTTACTTGTTGGCTACAGTCCTGCCGACATGATGTCAGTACTGCAGATAATAGCTGACACTGGGAGCAACGACGGATACTCAGTTCTGGATCTAAGGAAAGGTAATTAAAGCGCAGTTTGATTTTTTTAAACATACTACAGTTGGGGGAGAGGTATGTGTCTAAACTGAAAAACACTTTCAGACTGGGATGGGGGGTCCTAAAGTTATTGTACATATTCTGACTCCATAACTGGGCTACAAGTGTGGGGCTCTTGAGGCACAGTTTCTATGGATGTCCGTATGAACTAGTTCCTAAATCAAAGAGATTACATCAGATAGCTTAACTCAACTGCAGAAGCACGTATGAAGATTACAGAAGAAAGTTCATTTTCAAGCTGAATTCTTGCAGTCAAGAACAAATACAGTAGGTAAAAAGATGATTCTGAACCAGAGCTGTATACATATGAACTTGCAACATGGCTGATATAAACTCCTTAAGGAAGAAAGGAGGGGTTACTGACATCAGAGATTACATCAGAGTTGGGGTGCAGGGAGAGGAAAAAAACTTCAAAAAGGGAAACTTATTACACACATGGTGAAAATTGTTGGTTCCCCTCGTTTTAAATGACAGAAAAACTGACAATGGTCACAGAAATAACTCGAATCTGACAAAAAGTAATAATAAATCAAAAATCTATGAAATGAACAAATGAAAGTCAGACATTGCATTTCACCATGGTTCCACAAATTTTTTTAAAAAATAAAACTCATGAAATAGACCTGGACATAAATGATGGTACCCCTGAAAATAATGTGACAAAATGGACATGTTAAATCACGGTGTGTCCACTAATTAGCATCAAAGGTGTCTACAATCTTGGAATCCGTGAGTGGCCTGTATAGAGGGCTACATATACTCACTGTGCTGTTTGGTGACATGGTGTGTATCACACTCAACATGGACCAGAGGAAGCGAAGGAAAGACTTGTCTCAGGAGATTAGAAAGAAAATTATAGACAAACATGTTAAAGGTAAAAGTTATAAGACCATCTCCAAGCAACTTGATGTTCCTGTGACTACAGTTGCACATATTATTCAGAAATTTAAGCTCCATAGGACTGTAGCCAACCTCCCTGGATGTGGCCGCAGGAGGAAAATTGATGACAAATCAAAGAGACGGATAATACAAATGGTAACAAAAGAGCCCAAAAAAACTTCTAAACAGATTAAAGGTGAACTTCAAGCTCAAGGAACATAAGTGTCAGATCTCACTATACGTTGTTGTATGAGCCAAAGTGGACTTCATGGGAGACGACCAAGGAGGACACAATTATTGAAAAAAAATCATAAGAAAGCCAGACTGGAATTTGCCAAACTACATGTTGACAAGCCACAAAGCCTCTGGGAATGTGCTATGGACAGATGAGACAAAAATGGAACTTGTTGGCAAGGCACGTTAGCTCTATGTTCACAGATGGAAAAATGAAGCATATTAAGAAAAGAACACTCCCTACTGTGAAACATGGAGGAGGCTCTTTTATGTTCTGAGACTGCTTTGCAGTATCTGCCACAGGGTGTCTAGAATCTGTGCAGGGTACAATGAAATCTCAGACTATTAAGGGATTCTAGAGAGAAATGTGCCGCCCAGTGTCAGAAAGCTTGGTCTCAGTCGCAGGTCATGAGTCTTGTAACAGGATAATGACCCAAAACACACAGCTAAAAACACCCAATGGCTTAGAGGAAAACATTGGACTCTTCTGAAGTGGCCTTCTATGAGTCCTGACCTAAATCCTATTAAGCATCTTTGGAAAGAGCTGAAATATGCCATCTGGAAAAGGCAACCTTCAAACTCGAGCAGTTTGCTCTTAAGAAGTGGGTCAAAATACCTGTAGAGAGGTGCAGAAGTCTCATTGACCATCACATGAATCATTTGATTGCAATTATTGCCTCAAAAGGTTGTGCAACAAAATATTAAATTATGGGTACCATTATTTCTGTCCAGGCCTATTTCATGAGTTTTATTTATTTTTTTTTAATTCTGTGGAAGCATGGTTGAAAAGCAATGTCTGACATTCATTTGTTCATTTTCATAGATTTTTTATTTATTATTTCTTGTGTCAGATTCAAGTTATTTCTGTCACCATTGTGGGTTTTTTTGTCATTAAACAAGGGGTACCAACAATTTTGACCACGTGTGTATATATCAGTAAACAATACAATGACAATACATTGCTGAATGATTCCTGTGAGGACACAGCATTGTATCTTAATTCACCAGACGTCTATTTTCAGCAACCAGGAAGAATAGACTGTTATACATATGTTGACTTTTAAATGTATGCATTTTTTTTCTGGTTGGTCAAGAAAACAGACTTTTTTCTTGTGTAAGCCTGTAATATTGACTTGTAAGTTGACAATTTGTTGTAACATATTGAGCTCTTATCCTGGATGTGTAGTGATAAGGGTCTTGGAACAATAATATAATAATAATAATAATCTTTATTTATATAGCGCCAACATATTCCGCAGCGCTTTACAGTTTAACAGTTTCAAAATATAAGTCATAAGTAACAACGTTAACAATACAATAATTAAAGCAAAATAAGCCGACCCTGCTCGTGAGAGCTTACAATCTACAATGAGGTGGGGGAGTACAAAGTACAGGTGTGTATATACAATGGTGCATTTACAATGATGGTCCAGCCATCTTGAGGGAGTGAGGGATGGATGGAGATAGTGAATGGGTTACACAAACACACACACTTACACATAGAACGACTTTGATTAGTGAATGAAATAGGCCACTCTGAACAAATGTGTTTTGAGGGAGCGCCTGAAACCATGCAAATTGTGGATAGTCCTAATTTCTTGGGGTAGAGCATTCCAGAGGATTGGCGCAGCGCGGGAGAAGTCTTGGAGTCGGGAGTGGAGGTACGGATTAGTGCAGAGGTTAGTCAATTGCAGAGCGCAGCAGTCGGTTAGGCCGATAGATAGAAATGAGGGAGGAGATGTAGGGGGGTGCTGCACTGTGGAGAGATTTGTGGGTGAGAACCAGTACTTTGAATTGGATCCTATAATTAATGGGCAGCCAGTGTAAGGACTGGCGAAGAGCGGACGCGTCCGAGTACCGATTAGCCAGATGGATGACCCTGGCTGCTGCATTAAGGATGTATTGGAGAGGGGATAGTCGAGTAATGGGGAGGCCAAGTAATAGAGCGTTGCAGTAGTCCAGGCGGGAGTGGATCATGCTACAGTGAGAGTTTTTGTTGTTTCCATGGTGAGAAAAGGGCGGATTCTAGAGATGTTCTTTAGGTGTAGACGGCAAGAGCGGGCAAGAGATTGTATATGGAAGGTGAAGGAGAGATTGGTGTCAAACATAACACCCAGACAGCGAGCCTGCTGCCGGGGTGTTATTATGGTGCCGCCCACAGAGAGGGAAATGTCAGATTTAGGGAGGTTAGTAGACAGCAGGAGCAGAAGAAGTTCAGTTTGGAGAGGTTGAGTTTCAGATAGAGAGCGGACATGATGTTGGAGACTGCGGACAGACAGTCGGTGGCGTTCTGTAGAACAGCGGGGGTAAGATCGGGGGATGACGTGTATAGTTGTGTGTCATCAGCATAAAGATGGTACTGAAAGCCAAATCTGCTGATGGTCTGTCCAATTGGGGCCGTGTAGAGAGAGAAGAGAAGGGGGCCAAGGACTGAGCCCTGGGGTACACCGACAGTGAGAGGAAGAGGAGATGATGTGGAGCCAGAGAACGAAACACTGAAGGAGCGGTCAGAAAGATAGGAAGAGAACCAGGAGAGAACAGTGTCCTTAATACCTAGTGACTGGAGCCTAGACAGTAGGAGACAGTGGTCAACAGTGTCGAAAGCTGCAGAAAGGTCGAGTAGAATGAGCAGAGAGTGGTCGCCGTTACGTTTTGCTGTCAGAAGGTCATTGGTCACTTTGATGAGTGCAGTTTCAGTCGAATGTAGGGGGCGGAAGCCGGACTGTGAAGGGTCTAGGAGGGAGTGAGTGGAGAGGTAACGTGTTGTGAATGGGTTTGAGATGAGTTCTGAGCAGAGGCTCCCTCTGGTGGTTACAAGCGGTACTAGTGAGGATTGTGAGGACTGGGAATCAGGTGTTACTGATTGGTCTTATATAAGGGAGTCATTTTCCCATCAGGGTTGCCGGTGATCAATTGTTCTGGTCTGAATCCTTCTTTCCAGTTTCCCTTGTAGCCTGCTGTGTCGTGTCTGCATCTCCTGCTATCAGATAAGACAATTTCTTATTTTGTGTTTTTGCTATATTTTTGCATTTGGTCCTGCACTTCTGTGGGGGCCTTCAGGGTCCCCTCCGGGGCTTTTGCCCTCTCAGTTTAGTCCAGCCACTGTGTTTTGTACTTTTGCTTTTTCCAGTTTTTTCAGTGGCTGCTGTTTTGATTTTGTTACACCAGAGAACTAATTTAGGTGGTAGAGGTCGTGTGATCTCAGATGATTTTGAAATTAGTAGAGTTGGTGTTTTTTCAGGTTTTCTGAGATTGCAGTAAGTACCCTTCCTGTCCTTTTCTATTTAGATAGTTTGGGCCCCAGCGTTTGCTCATACTATTTTCTTTCTGTGTCAGTATTTCCTCTTGTCTAACCGCCATTACATGTTGGGGGCTTTCTATTATCTTTGGGGTTCTGCTCCGGGGCAGATAGCTTTCCTATTTCTATCTTTAGGTGTAGTTAGTTTCTCAGGCTGTGACGAGGCGTCTAGACCAACGTAGGAACGCTCCACGGCTGCCTCTAGTTGCGGTTGTTAGTCAGGGTACTGCAATCTCATAGATTCCAACTGCTCTGGTGTATTTCCTTTTTTACCTGCACTCCTCAGCTACCGTAACATAACAGTATCACCGGCCATAAAAATTGTATGGTACTCACAGAAGGGAAAAAATATTTTGAAGGAAGAAAAGTTGTCAGAGATATTTTTCTGTTTGTTGCATTTTTTTTTTTTTTTCCCTCTGTTTCTCTGGGTGCTGGGGAGGATCTTTTCTCCCAATGGAATTTGCACAGTTATCTGGCCGTGTGGATCAGCTTGCCACTGAGGTTCAGAGTATTGCTGCATATCTTGCTAGGTTGCCTGTTGTGGAACCTAGGATTCCCATGCCAGATTTGTTTTTAGGGGATCGAGCTAAGTTTCAGAATTTCAAAAATAATTGTAAATTGTTTCTTGCCTTAAAATCTAAGTCCTCAGGAAACGCAGCGCAGCAGGTTCAAATTATCATCTCTCTCCTGCGCGGCGATCCTCAGGATTGGGCTTTTTCCCTGATACCTGGGGATCCTGTTTTGAGTGATGTTGATGCATTTTTTCAGGCTTTGGGGTTATTGTACGATGAGCCTAATGTCACTGATCAAGCTGAAAAAGCCTTGTTGGCATTAAATCAGGGGCTTGATGACGCTGAGTTATACTGTCAGAGATTCCGTAGGTGGGCAGTCCTGACCAAATGGAACGACGACGCTTTGGCGGCCCTTTTCCGGAAGGGTCTGTCGGATAATGTAAAGGATGTTATGGTGGGATTCCCTGTCCCTCTGGTCTCAATGATTCTATGTCATTAGCGATTCAAATTGACAGACGTTTGCGTGAGCGGAGAAGTATGCGTGGAGTGGTGTTGCCTTGTGAGCCAGCTGCTGAGCCCATGCAGTGTGATGGAGTGGTGTCTGGGGCACAGCGTCATGAGTTTCGAAAGCGCAGTGGGTTATGTTTCTACTGTGGTGATGCCTCTCATGCTATTTCAGTCTGCCCTAAGCGGGGAAGACATTTTGCACGCTCAGTTGTCTTGGGTAGTGTTCAGACTAAGTTTTTATTAACTGTCACTCTGATATGCTCTCTGTCCTCATTTTCTGCTCAGGCTTTCGTTGATTCTGGAGCAGCTATTAACCTGATGGATTATGATTTTGCTAAACGTTGTGGGTTTCCCTTGATACCCCTACAGAAGTCTATTCCTTTACTGGGGATCGATTCTACCCCTTTGGCTGAGAATAAACCCCAGTTTTCTACTCAGGTGATAATGAGGGTTGAACCTGATCACCAGGAGTGCTGCAAATTTTTGGTTCTATATAATCTGCATGACATTATAGTGCTGGGTTTCCCTTGGTTACAGTCTCATAATCCTGTTTTGGATTGGAAATCTGTGTCTGTAACCAGTTGGGGCTGCCAATGTGTTAATACCAACACTCCTGTTTTTTCTGCCTCCCCCCAGGCTGAGGATGTTCCTGACTTTTTGTTTGATTTTTCTGATGTGTTTAGCGAAAGTAAATCTGCATCCTTACCTCCCCATAGGAGCTATGACTGCGCTATTGAATTAGTGCCAGGTAGTAAATTCCCTAAAGGTCGCCTTTTTAACTTGTCTGTACCTGAACATGACGCTATGCGGTCTTATATCAAGGAATCATTGGAGAAGGGTCATATCAGACCATCCTCTTCACCCTTAGGTGCCGGTTTTTTTCTTTGTGGCCAAAAAAGATGGTTCATTAAGGCCGTGTATTGATTATCGTCTCTTGAACAATATTACTGTGAAATATCAATACCCATTACCCTTGATTTCTGACCTGTTTTCCAGGGTGAAAAACGCTACTTGGTTTACCAAGCTTGACCTCAGGGGGGCGTATAACCTTATTCGCATTAAGCACGGGGATGAATGGAAGACGGCATTTAACACCCCTGAAGGGCATTTTGAGTACCTTGTGATGCCCTTTGGGCTCACTAATGCTCCTTCCGTCTTCCAGTCCTTCATGAATGACATTTTCAGGGATTTTGTGGACAAGTTTCTGATTGTTTATTTGGATGATATCTTGATTTTTTCTAATGACTGGGACTCTCATGTGAAACATGTTCGGACTGTGTTCCAGATTTTGAGGGATAATGCTCTGTATGTGAAGGGATCAAAGTGTCTTTTTGGCGTACAGAAGATCTCATTTCTGGGATTCATTTTGTCCCCATCTGTTATTGAAATGGACCCGGTCAAGGTTCAGGCCATCTGTGATTGGGTCCAACCTACTTCATTAAAGGCTCTTCAAAGATTTTTGGGATTTGCAAATTTTTACTGTAAATTTATTGGTAATTTCTCGGTTATTGTTAAACCATTAACTGATTTGACCAGAAAGGGTTCTGATGTGGTGAATTGGCCTCCTGAGGCAGTCTCTGCGTTTCAGGAACTTAAGCAGAGATTCACTTCTGCTCCTGTTCTACGGCAGCCTGATGTTTCTCTGCCATTTCAGGTGGAGGTTGATGCCTCTGAAATTGGGGCAGGTGCCGTTTTGTCCCAAAAAGATCCAGAGACCTCTAAAAGTAACCCTTGTGCCTTTTTCTCTCGAAAATTTTCTCCTACTGAACGTAATTATGACGTGGGTAATCGGGAGTTATTGGCCATGAAGTGGGCTTTTGAAGAGTGGAGACATTGGCTGGAGGGAGCCAAACATCAGATGGTGGTCCTTACGGACCATAAGAATCTGGTCTATCTGGAATCTGCCAAGCGACTCAATCCTAGACAGGCCAGGTGGGCCTTGTTTTTCACACGTTTTAATTTTGTGGTTTCCTTTCTTCCTGGCACTAAGAATGTTAAGGCGGATGCCCTCTCGAGGAGTTTCCTTGCGGACTCTCCTGAGCTATCTGATCCCTCTGTTATTTTGAAGGAGGGTGTAGTTCTTTCCGCCATCTCGCCCAATTTGAGACTTGCTCTGGAGGGGTGTCAGGAGGATAGGCCCGAGCGCTGCCCTGTTGGAAAATTGTTTGTCCCGGACCAATGGAAAAAGAGTGTGATGTCTGAGATTCATTGTTCCGCATTGGCTGGGCATCCCGGAATTTTTGGTACCAGAGACTTGGTTAGTCGGTCTTTTGGTGGCCTACCTTGTCTCGCGATGTCAGGGAATTTGTGCAGTCCTGCGGGACTTGCTCTCGCTCCAAGCCTTGCTCTCGCTCTAGTGGTTTGTTGATGCCATTGCCTGTGCCCAAGAGACCATGGACCCATATCTCTATGGATTTCATTTCCGACCTTCCTGTTTCTCAGAGAATGACCACCATCTGGGTAATTTGTGATAGGTTTTCCAAAATGATACATCTTGTGCCATTACCTAAGTTGCCTTCCTCCTCTGAATTGGTGCCGTTGTTCCTTCAGCACGTGGTTCGTTTACACGGCATTCCTGAGAACATTGTGTCTGACAGAGGAGTCCAGTTTGTTTCCAGATTTTGGAGGACTTTTTGTTCAAACTGGGTGTTCAATTGTCTTTCTCTTTGGCATTTCATCCTCAGACCAATGGTCAAACTGAGAGAACAAACCAGACATTGGAGACTTATCTAAGATGCTTTGTGTCTGCTGATCAGGATGACTGGGTCTCTTTTTTGCCTTTGGCTGAGTTTGCTCTTAATAATAGGGCTAGCTCTGCCACTTTGATGTCTCCGTTTTTCTGTAATTCTGGGTTTCACCCTCGATTTTCTTCAGGACAGACGGAGGCTTCTGTCTGTCCAGGTGTTGACTCTGTTGTTGAGCGTATGCAGCAGATTTGGGACCAGGTAGTGGAGAGGTTGTCCCTCTTCAGGAGAAGGCCCAGCGGTTTGCTAACCGGCATAGGACTGATGGTCCTCGGTTTAAAGTGGGGGACTTGGTCTGGTTGTCCTCAAAGAATATTCCTATGAGAGTAGCATCTCCTAAATTTAAGCCTAGGTTCATTGGACCTTATAAGATCATGGAGATTATTAATCCTGTTTCTTTTCGTTTGCTTCTTCCAGGGACATTTAAGATCCATAACGTGTTCCACAAGTCCTTGTTGAAGAGGTTTGTTGAGCCAGTGGTTCCTGCTGCTGTGCATCCTGACCCTGTTTTGGTTGAGGGCAATCTGGAGTATGTGGTTGAGAAAATATTGGATTCTCGTTTTTCTAGACGAAGACTCCAGTATTTGGTTAAATGGAGAGGTTATGGTCAGGAAGACAATTCTTGGGTGTTTGCTTCGGACATCCATGCTAGGAGACTTATCCGTGCGTATCATGGAACTCATCCTGACCGACCTGGTTGCTCAAATGAGGGTTCGGTGACCCCTCCTCAAGGGGGGGGTACTGTTGTGAATGGGTTTGAGATGAGTTCTGAGCAGAGGCTCCCTCTGGTGGTTACAAGCGGTACTAGTGAGGATTGTGAGGACTGGGAATCAGGTGTTACTGATTGGTCTTATATAAGGGAGTCATTTTCCCATCAGGGTTGCCGGTGATCAATTGTTCTGGTCTGAATCCTTCTTTCCAGTTTCCCTTGTAGCCTGCTGTGTCGTGTCTGCATCTCCTGCTATCAGATAAGACAATTTCTTATTTTGTGTTTTTGCTATATTTTTGCATTTGGTCCTGCACTTCTGTGGGGGCCTTCAGGGTCCCCTCCGGGGCTTTTGCCCTCTCAGTTTAGTCCAGCCACTGTGTTTTGTACTTTTGCTTTTTCCAGTTTTTTCAGTGGCTGCTGTTTTGATTTTGTTACACCAGAGAACTAATTTAGGTGGTAGAGGTCGTGTGATCTCAGGTGATTTTGAAATTAGTAGAGTTGGTGTTTTTTCAGGGTTTTCTGAGATTGCAGTAAGTACCCTTCCTGTCCTTTTCTATTTAGATAGTTTGGGCCCCAGCGTTTGCTCATACTATTTTCTTTCTGTGTCAGTATTTCCTCTTGTCTAACCGCCATTACATGTTTGGGGCTTTCTATTATCTTTGGGGTTCTGCTCCGGGGCAGATAGCTTTCCTATTTCTATCTTTAGGTGTAGTTAGTTTCTCAGGCTGTGACAGGCGTCTAGGACCAACGTAGGAACGCTCCACGGCTGCCTCTAGTTGCGGTTGTTAGTCAGGGTACTGCAATCTCATAGATTCCAACTGCTCTGGTGTATTTCCTTTTTTACCTGCACTCCTCAGCTACCGTAACATAACAGTAACGGGTAAGGCGGGAGTAGACTAGGCGCTCCAAAAGTTTAGAGATGAAGGGGAGATTGGAGACGGTCTGTAGTTGTTTGTGCAGGAAGGGTCGAAGCGGGTTTCTTTAGTAGCGGAGTAATGATGGAGTGTTTGAAGGAGGATGGGAAAATGCCAGAGGAGAGTGAGAGATTAAAGATTGTAGTTAGGTGAGTTGTGACAACTGGAGAGAGAGACTGGAGGAGATGTGAGGGGATGGGGTCGGTAGTGCATGTAGTCGGACGAGAGGAAGAGAGGAGTCTGGAGACTTCTTCTTCTGTGATGGGATCAAATGTGGAAAGTGAGCCAGGGGAAATGCAGGGTGGGATGGGAGTCACAGCACTTGGTGGTTGAGAGCAGATTTCCTGACGGATAGTATCTATTTTTTCTATAAAGTGGGAGGCCAGGTCGTCAGCACAAATGTCTGTGATAGGGGCTTGTGCTTTTGGCCTGAGGAGGGAGTGAAAAGTGTCAAAAAGTTTCTTGGGGTTGTTGGCTAGTGAGCAGATCAGGGTGGTGAAGTAGGTCTGTTTGGCGAGGTGAAGGGCAGCATTATAAGTTCTTAACATGAATTTAAAGTGGATGAAGTCTTCTGGTGTGCGGGTTTTTCTCCAGAGGCGTTCAGCACTCCTAGAGCATCGCTGAAGAAGTCGAGTTTGCAATGTGAGCCAGGGCTGTTTTACTGTGTGTTTGGAGATTCTGAGGGTGAGCGGTGCTACTTGGTCAAGGGTGCTTCTAAGAATGTCATTGTAGTGATGAACAGCCAGATCAGGATAGGAAAAAGAGGAGATTGGGGACAGCAATGAGTGTAGGGAGTCTGAAAGTGTCTGAGGGTTAATGGCTTGTAGATTTCTGAATGTGTGGTAGGTAGGAGTGCGCTGGGGTGGTGGAGGATTTGTGAGCGTGAAGGAGAGAATGTTGTGGTCAGAGAGTGGAAGCGGTGAGTTATTTAGGTGGGAGATTGAACAGAGGCGGACAAAGACCAGGTCAAGGGTGTTGCCATCCTTGTGTGTCTCAGAGGTTGAAAGCTGTGAGAGGCCTAGAGAAGTGGTTAGTGATAGAAGCTGAGATGCAGATGTGGAAGTAGGGCTGTTAATGGGGATGTTGAAGTCTCCAAGGATAAGGGTTGGTAGTTCTGAGGACATGAAGTGCGGCAGCCAGGCTGAGAAGTGGTCAAGGAACTGGGTGGGTGAGCCTGGGGGCCGATATATGACTGCTACTCTGAGGGAGAGGGGATGGAAGAGCCTGATGGTGTGGACTTCAAAAGAAGGGAATGAGAGTGATGGAATTGGGGGATGACCTGGAAAGTGCATTGTGGGGACAGGAGTATGCCAACTCCACCACCATGTCTGTTTGTGGGTCTCGGGGAATGGGAGAACTGTAAACCACCATAGGAAATGGCAGCAGGGGAGACAGTGTCAGAATCCTGAATCCAGGTTTTAGTGAGGGCCAACAGATTAAGAGAGTGGTTCAGAAAGTAGTTGTGCAGGAAGGATAGCTTGTTGCATGCAGACCGTGGATTCCAGAGGGCACAATTGAAAGAAGGAGATGAGGGAGTGCAAGTAATATTAATAAGATTATTATGGTTTCGGTATGAGGTAGGGTAGGGATTGAGGTTGGGGGATGGTGGACCAGGGTTGAGGGAGATGTCCCCTGAAATCAGTAGGAGTAGTAATGCTTGCTGATATGTTGATTACACATTGTCCAGGCCAGCTAGTTTGTTGACTTTTAAAATAGAGGAGGAAAAACTATGCAAATAGATTAAATAATTAAATAATGTTATTTGATCTTGTTACCATTCTTCACCTTCACATGTGAATACTGAATGAAGGACACTTGTGAACTATAAAAAGAGGTTACATACCTCTGTATGGAGAGACAGAGATTCAGCCAAGACATCTAAACACCCAAAGGACCAGAGACAGGACAGCAGCCAAGACATCATGGCTCCATCGCGAGGGACACAGATTTATCATTCAACAGGATTCTAGCTTAGGTGTCCTGGCTGGAAGCATACAGATTTGCTACATTGACCAAAGCAAATCCATGGATGCATTTGGAGAAAGCCAGGATTGGTACCCGCCGGTCGCCTGGCTCCATGGAGATGTTCAGAGAAGCCAGGTTGTGACCCTCCTGTCAACTGTCCTTGTACCTAAATGGACTGTCATCTTCCAAAGCTTGTTATTACCTCATCTTTGTGTGTGCCACAGGTGGGGTAATCAGCCATGGAAGCTGAAGCCAGGTTGTGACCCTCCAGTCAACTGGCCTTGTACCTGAATGGACTGTCATTTTCCTAAGCTTGTCGTTACCTCCTCTCTGTGTGCATGCCGCAGGTGGGGTAGTTGGCCCTGTAAGCTCTGAATTCACAGCTGCTCTTATCCTGACAAGTCAGCGGAAGGGTGAGATTCTGTAATCTGCACCGTCTTGGGTATTTTGCTGGAACTATTCTAGGTGTTATCTACCTGTTTTGCTGTTCAATAATGTATTGCTACACTGTTTTACCCTCATCCTGTGTTGTCTGAGTAGCATTTAAAGGAGAGCGGTTGTTCAGCGGGATGATCCCTGGTCCATGCAGTTTTAGCTAGTGGACTGGGGCAACCGCTGAACCCCCGTGTCTCCACCATTCCCAAGTCATGGTACATGACAGTATAGAATTATTAAAAATGGCTGCCTTTTTCCAAAACAGCTCCAAACATCATTGTAAACCTGTAAACATCTAACCTCTTGTAGAGTTCTGTTTTCTGCAGAATAATTCAGCACTCAGACATTGTGGAAGAACTGTTTTACTTTAGACATTGTGAGACAGTGAGGGTATGTGTGATGAATGGGGTGTACATTTCACCTAGGTACTTTGCTGACTGGTATAAAGGAAATGTATGGCTTTGTAAACCTAGTGGTAGAGAAAGGTCACTACACCTTACATTCATTACACACTTGCAGCTCAGGCCTGAAACTACTCAGGTGTTAATTAGGAGACCAGAAGTAGGTGTCTGCGAACACAGACAGAGAGCTCGCTTAGTCTGGACACAGGAGGGGTCCAGGCACAGAAGGTGTCTCCAGGAGTATGAGCTGTCTCAGTCTGGGTGCTCGATGTACCCCGGACACAGGAGTAGTCTCTGTGAGAATCCATGCGGATAGCTGCTGAATAGGAGGGGAGCTCTCTCAAGTCTGGACGTTGAATGTGCCTTCAGACACAAGGAGGAGACTCTGTGAACCTCCATGCTGGTAAATGCTGGAAAGCTGAACTATGTGTTGTTTTGGCCCCGGCTGTTAGAGTCGGGACCCGGATAGATAGGGAAATCTATCTAAGTGTAATTAGTGGCTGGACAAGCCCAGGTCTTATGTTTATGATTTGTTTTTATCTGTTTGCTGTGGACTTTAATAAAGCTGGTTGCGGCCAGTTTTCACCAGAACTGCTGTCTGAATGAACTGTTTCTGTGCCACTTCGTCTACCCGGACGGCGATCTCAGAGCTATATCCCCTGAAAAGCTTACAATTGGCGGAGAATGCTGGGGCAGCACAGTGGCTGATACAATTGGTGCTGGAATGTGTGTGCAGCACAGTGGCGAGAGACAGCAATAAAGGTGAAGTCTGTTGAAGCAGCAGCAGAGAAAAAAAAAAGTGTGTCAGCAAAAACGTCTGATTGGAGCAGTCTTAAAGAGACAGTAGCCCTAATAGAGTTTGCAAAAGAAAAAAAAAAAAAATGTGTCTGCACAGCAAAGCTGAACTTGTTGTGGAAAAGACTGTGGAGTGTTCAGCAGCAAAGGAGAAACGTCTGTTGGAGCAGTCTTAAAGAGACAGTGGCCCTAATAGAGTTTGCAGAAAAAAAAAAAAAAGTGTCTGCACAGCAAAGCTGAATTTTCTGTGGAAAAGACTGTGGAGTATGTATGTCTTGAGTGAAGACTGCCGTTGTTGAGACAGAGAAGTCTGACAGCATGGATGACAGCATGGAGGCGCTGTTTGAACAAATGGCGCAAGTTAATGTGCAACATAAGACTGCCGTGGTTGAGACAGATAAGTCCGGCAGTATGGAGGAGCTCGTTGAGTACCTGGTCCAGGCCCAGCGAAGCATGCAGCAGAGCATGGAGCAGCAGCGCCTGCAGCACCAGCAGCGCATGCAGCAGGCCCAGCAGCAATTCCTGCAGCAGCAGCAGGAGAATAACCGGTTGTTTTTTGAGCAGGTTGCAGCACTGCAGGGGACTTGCGGCGCATCGTCCCAAAATGGTGTTGCAAAGTCACCTGCATTGTCCGCTGTAAAGAAGGCGGTAAGACGGTCCCTGAAAAAGATGACACCTCGTGATGATGTGGAGGTATATCTCACTAGGTTTGAGGGACTGGCAGAGAAGGAGAATCTGCCCCTATCTGAATGGGCCATGATGGTCGCACCCTATCTGATTGGAGAACCCCAAAGGGCCTATGCTGACCTGAGCGAGCAGGACAGCCAAGACTATGCCAAGCTGAAAGCGGAGATTCTTACCCGGCTGGGTGTTACGGTGACAGCCCGTGCCAGGGGTGTTCATGACTGGAGATGCAGTTGGGAGTCTGCAGTCAGCAAACCTGATTATGGAGTTGGAAAGGTGATAGTGAACCGCTACACCCGAGCATGTCCTCCTGAGGTACAGCCAGAGGTCGGACAAGGAGACCACCAGGACGCCAATCGTCTGGTCAGCCTGATGGAGAAGGCCTTCGCCAGCAAAGACTGTCTCCGTGACCAGCCGTCTGAGAGGTCGTCACTTCAGAGTTCCCGGACGCTGAACTCTCGCGGTAAGAGCGTTCCAGCTGTTGGGGACATGGGGTATGCTGATAAGCGGGTTCAGGCCCGAGGGGACATGTGGGTGGAAAAGTGTGATGGACAGTGTTGGAGATGTCGTGAAATTGCAGCCAACTGTCCAATAGAGGGGGAGCCTATGTATTGTGATGTTGGCAGATCCCTCTCTCCCTGCGCAGAGCCTGTGTGTGTGTCCACCTCAGCCGAAGAGACTGGACCACAGGTGCGCCCGGTGGTTGTAAATGACTGCCCAGCACAGGCCCTCTTGGACTCAGAGAGTCCAGTGACTTCCGTATGTGACAGCTTGATTGATAGGGACTTCATCCCTGATAAGCACCTGAGTATGGTGTGCATCCATGGAGACACCAAAGTCTACCCAGAGACTGCCGTGGACTTGGTCCCCAAACTCGGGGAGGTTTCATATGAAGGGGGGTAGTGAAGAACCTGGTGCAACCCGTCATATTGGGTAATGACTTTCCCCGGTCTAAGGATCTCTGGGGGAAAAATGTTTCTGATGAACAGTGTGATGAAGCTCCTATTGAGGGTGCGCAGTCCCGAGGGGCGGAACACAATGCTAGTGGGCCGTTAAACTTATGTGATAATGATGATGATGATGATGACCATGATAATGATGCTGATAATGATAATGATGATGATCATGATAGTGATGATGATACTGATCATAATCATGATAATGATATTGATAATAATGATGACTGTGATAGAGATGAAATTCCTTTGCAGGTGATGGTGGGAGATGAGGATGGTGGTTCTCGGGAACCGAGTGTCCCTGACTTACCTGTGTCCTGTGACAATTTTGAGAGTGAACAATGGCGAGACCCCACTCTTAAAACGGCACAGGAAAATATAATTGTTCTAAATGAGGTTTCCCAAGAGCCTGGCTCTGAGGAGAGGTTTCCTCATGTTGCCATAAACACTCACCTGTTGTATAGGGACACTGAAGTCCAGGGAGAGGTCGTGAGCCAGCTCCTAGTACCTGAGCTATATAGAAGTATAGTGCTGGGGTTGTCACATAGTCACATACTTTAGGGACCAGATGGTGAAGTTAATGTTGTGGATGACATGTTAACTAAGGTTCCAGATCAAGATGTGAATGAGAATGAATTGTATAACCCTGACAGTGAGCAGGATGTAAATGAAAATGAAGGGTATAACCCTGAAAGTGAGCAGGATGTGAATGAGAATGAATTGTATAGCCCTGACAGTGAGCCAGATGTGGCTGAGAAAAAGGGGTCAGACAGGGATAGTGGTAGTGATAGTGAATCATCTGATGACTAGTGTTGAGCGATACGATACTGCAAATATCGGATATCGGCCGATATTAGCTCTATCGGCCTTTCGATAATTTGTTTCGATATTTTCGTCTTATCGAATACCGGAATCGGATTTGTCACTGTCACTGTCTGTGTCCGTCCGTCGGTCGGGTCTGTCAGGAGTCAGCGGCACTTACCTGGCAGAAGATCTCCGGCGGTCACGGCCTGGACTGCTTCATGGCCGCCATCCTCTTCTCCCCGGCGGTCACATGCAGTTTCTCGCGATAACTGCAGTGACTGCTGGGTAATCCCGGCCGTAAAGCAGTCAGTCCGATGACGTCACCGCCGGGGAAGCACGTAATCAGCTGTGCTGCGCCGGGATGACAGTGTCACGCGGTCTTATGATATGTGTACGATGTCAGTAAACTATTCTTAAAAGAACAACACTCTATACAACATATAGATTAGCAACATCAGCATGTAAATATAGAATAGATTTACCTGACACGATATCCGTTGAACTCAGGGTTAATCTTGAGGACTTGATACACTGTCACAGGAAAGAAGAGGACCGGGGTCTAACCTGACCCTAAACTGGGGTCCTAACTAATCCCTCACCTTGGAGGTACTGATAATGGTTCAGAGGTCCAAGTCTCCAGCCTAACCCTGTCTCCTATCAGTCCCTGAACCCTGTAATCAGTCCTAAGAAGGATTCTGATTACCACCAAAGGGATATGGGCTGATCTCTGCTAAATACACAGATTTAGACATATAAGACAGACTGGAGAAAACACAGACTTGCATACACACTCAAACACAGAAGGAACATAAATGATCTGGGATATTAAACTCTAAGCAAGGTGAGCTTAAAACAACTAAGGAGCTCTTTAACTTAAGTCTATACAGATACAATCCTATCTGTGGTCTGCATGAAGAATTTCACTGGCAACTCCCAAAACAGACCACCAGAGATTTAAAGGAAACTAATCAACAAATAATTAATTGCAGCCGGGAGAAACTGACCCAGTCCCAGAACTGAGCACAGACAGAATTAACTCCCTAACTGCCAAACACAAAGGAACAGCAACTCAGCTGTGAGAAGTCAGAATGTGCAACCGCGACGATCTTCGTGGCGATGCACACATGACAGACAGGCTCTGCCTGTCATTGCGATGTAGCAGAGCTGGATCGTCGTGGGACAGTCGTTACTATGGACTGCGTCGGACAGGTGGTATACTGTTGGTTTTTTTTTTTTCTTTTTTTACAGGAGATCGATGGCATCGCAGGAATGAGAGTACAATAAAAGAAATGAAAACTGTGTTGTCTCTTTTATTTCATTAAAATACTTTTTTCTTGCTTTGTCTTTTTTTTATGCATTTAATAACTTTGGGATTAATAATGGATCGGTGTCTTATTGACGCCTCTCCATTATTAACCGGGCTTATTGTCACCGTGCAATCAACGGTGACATTAACCCCTTATTACCCCGCTTGCCACCGCTACAGGGCAAGTGGGAAGAGCCGGGTAAAGTGCCACAATTGGCACATCTTTTGATGCGCCAAATGTGGGGCTGCTGTAGCCTGGTATTATCAGGCTGTTGAGGGCCAAAATCCATGGGCCTTGACAGTCTTTTAATACCAGGCCGCAGCAGTCTGCATTTTACTTGGCTGGTTAACAAAAATAGGGGGACCCCTACGCCGTTTTTTTTTTCGAGGGGATCCCCTATTTTTGTTAACCAGCCAAGCTAAGCAGACTGCTGTGGCCTGGTATTATCAGGCTTGCAAGGTCCATGGATATTGGATCCTTACCAGCCTGAAAAAACAGGCCTCAGCGGTCTGCTTCATCTGGCTGGTTAACAAAAATAGGGGGGACCCCACGCCAATTTTTTTCGAGGGGATCCCCTATTTTTGTTAATCAGCCAAGATATGCAGACTGCTGTGGCCTGGTATTATCAGGCTGGCAAGGTCCATGGATCTTGGCTCCTTAACAGCCTGAAAATCCAGGCCTCAGCGGTCTGCTTCATCTGGCTGGTTAACAAAAATAGGGGGGACCCCACGCCAATTTTTTTTGAGGGGATCCCCTATTTTTGTTAACCAGTTCCCTCTGACATCACTGATTGTGTCCCTGGCTGACCTGAAGTGAAAGTGGAAAGCAATCAATTAAGCTTTCCACTTCCTCTCCTATGCTCATCCCTCTGCCATAATGACTATTCTGCTTCACGTCACTTGTCTTACCTATTGCATTTTTTCTGTGTTTTTGTGTATAAATATGTGATTCTTCAGATTTTGTATTAGTTCAGCCTGATGAAGAGACCTGAGTAGTCTCGAAAGCTTGCAATTTGTTACCATCTTTTCAGTTAGCCATTAAAAGGTATCAACCACTGAGGACTCTCAACTCTAAATATTTTCTATCCACTGGCTAACACGGTACGAAGATATACATCTTTACTGTACACTTCCTCTCCTGTCAGCCAGGAGAGGAACTCATTCATTTGGGGGTTTACTGTGAGGCTGCAGCATTAGCTGCGGTCCCTGCAGTAAACATTAACCCTTTCTGAAGGATTACACCGTGGGACCTGACTGTACATCGGATTGGTAAGAATAATTTTGCTTTATTATTTTATTTTTATTACAGGAAATGGTTTTAGCAGGAAAATAAAATATGGTCAAAAACTGTGTGATTGTTTCATTAAACTTCTTTTTTATTAAAGTGTGTGTGTGTTGATTTTTCTTTCATACAATAGGATTAATAATTGATAGTTGTCTAATTGACAGCTCTCAATTATTAACCTGGCTTAAAGTGACCTTTCAATTGCAAGGTCATTTTAACCCCTTATTAACCCATTCGCCACCGCTACAGGGCAATGGGAATAGACGGGCAAAGTGCCAGAAAGGGCAAATCTAATTAGAGATTTGCCCTTTCTGGGGTGTCTGGGGGCAGATGTTAGTAGCCGGGGGGGGGGCCAAAAATAATGGTCCCTCTCTGGGCTATTATTATCTGCCCCCACTCACTGGCTTTGTCTGTCTGGTTGCGAAAATAGGGCGGGAGCCCACGCATTTTTTTTCAGCAATTTTACACCTCATATATATATATACATGTCATTAAATTTGTGACACATATATATATATATTTATATTTATAGTTCATACACTTCTACATAGTATAATAGCCGCTAATTCAATTGCCGGCTTTTGTGAAAATGCAGAACCCGACATGAAATGACACTTGGTTTACATAGAGTTAACCATGTCTTTTCATGTAGTTTGATATCTGATTTGCACAAACAATTACATGAGTGTAAGTGTGCAAAATTTCACACCTGTAGGGGTTAATTAAAGGTGTAAATTCGTAGCAAAAAAGTCGGGTTTTTTTACAACGAATTTACACCTTTAATTAACCCCTACAGGTGTGAAATTTTGCACACATAGACTGATGTAATTGTTTGTGCAAATCAGATTGCAAACGACATGAAAAGACATGGTTAACCCTATGTACACCAAGTGTCATTTCATGTCGGGTGCTTCTGTCTTTTCACAGAAGCCGGCTTTACCCGGCAATTGAATCAGAGGATATTTTACTATGTAGAAGTGTATAAACTATACATAATATATATATATATGTCACAATGACATGTATATATTATATATATATATATATATATATATGTGTATTCTATGTGTGTATATTTAGTGTTTACAAGGAAATAAAGGTTTTTTATAGTTGCGATATTTTGTTCCCATAGACTTACATTGGACTTCCGGTATCGTAATCGGATATCGACGATATTTATTGATATCGGCGATACCATTTCGATACGATATTTTTAGATATCGAGCAGTATCGCTCAACACTACTGATGACCATAAAGCAACCAGTGCAAATGAGGAAGGCATGGTAGCAGAGGAGGTTGAGAGTCCTGAGAGGAAAGCTGATGCTGACCTTACAGTCGGACAGAAGATGGCATCTGAAGATGTTTTACAGTTGGCCGGTTCCCTGGCGAAGACTAAGGTGAAAGGAGGAGAGCTGAGCTTTAAAGGCAGGACTCTGAAACTGAACACAGCACAAGTGGATGCTGTTGAAGATGAGAAGTTGTCAATGTATGGTTTGGAGCTGCATCATGCCCAGGACTCTGAAGGTAATGCTGCAGAGGTGGAAAAAGCCATGGAAGTGGTGGTCACCAGGCCAGGTGCCTCATCAGAAGCTGAGGTCTCGGGTGAAGCTGTGAGGAACAAGACTGAAGATATGGGGGCTGACTCTGCCCAGGAATCTGTTTCGGCCAGAGACAGTGGCGTGGATGGTGTACTGTCCGGATCAGTAGCGGCAACTCGCAAAGTTCGGGCTGGCATTGGTGAGCTCAGGCGCACTTTCATGGAGTCTGCATCTGAGCCACGTCCCAACGAATGGGAGAAGCGATGTGTCGGTCCGTTGCCGCTGCAGATACACGGGAGCCCGGATGGGATGCAGAGCGTGGTGGAAGAGAAGAGCCAGGCGGGTTCTGAGTATACAGATGCAGCTATCAAGGAGAACTTGAAAGTTGAAATAAATGGAGATATTGGATATCATAATGATGTGCCTGAGGAGGTAGAGTGTGGGACTGACGGTGGGGCTTCTGAGCATGTTCTACCAGAAGAGCCTGAAGAAGGGGCCGAAGACATAAAGGACGTCCAACAGGTACCAGATGAATTGATTGCTTCTCAGAAAAAACTCCAAACTGTGATGGAGTGTGATGAAAGCCATGAGCATCTTCGTGAGAAGGTCAATGAAGTAGAAGGAGGAATGCAGGGAATCTCTTCGTTACAAGAGCGAGTGCTGCTCAATAAGTCTAAGGCTCTATATAAGAATGCTGTTGTCACGGTAGAACATTACAATTCAGCTGGAGACTTAGCGGATGAATTATGTGTACTGCAAAAGAAAAACATTCTGCTCCTTCTACAGTCCCAATCATTTGAACAGTGTAGCTTAAAATTCTCAGAGACCATAGCAGAGGAGCTTAAGGTCTGTGAAATAGACTTTATGAGTCAACCGATATTTAAGAAGAAGAATCAGCAGAGGTGTTCTGACGTGCCTGGTCGTACTTCTCTGAGGAGGCACTATACCGAAACTGAGTCCGGCACTAAGGTCAAGATGAAACCGTGCAGGAGACCCGAGGCCCGCAGAGAGCATAGGCCTGGGAGGGTACAGGGTAGTACGGATGCTTCAGATGAAGAGAAAGCTCATGTTGGCTATGGCTCAGGTGAAGATACAAATGAAAATACTGAAGATGAAGCTGATGAGGGCCATGACTGGTCCAGAGTTCACTGTCTCTTTTGGATTGTTAACCAGCCCTCCGGTCTGGATGACCAGCCCTCCGGTCTGGAGAAGAGGGGGGGGATATGTGAGACAGTGAGGGTATGTGTGATGAATGGGGTGTACATTTCACCTAGGTACTTTGCTGACTGGTATAAAGGAAATGTATGGCTTTGTAAACCTAGTGGTAGAGAAAGGTCACTACACCTTACATTCATTACACACTTGCAGCTCAGGCCTGAAACTACTCAGGTGTTAATTAGGATACCAGAAGTAGGTGTCTGCGAACACAGACAGAGAGCTCGCTTAGTCTGGACACAGGAGGGGTCCAGGCACAGAAGGTGTCTCCAGGAGTATGAGCTGTCTTAGTCTGGGTGCTCGATGTACCCCGGACACAGGAGTAGTCTCTGTGAGAATCCATGCGGATAGCTGCTGAATAGGAGGGGAGCTCTCTCAGTCTGGACGTTGAAGGGGCTTCAGACACAAGGGGAGACTCTGTGAACCTCCATGCTGGTAAATGCTGGTAAATGCCTGAACATATGTGTTGTTTGGCCCGATGTTAGAGTCGGGACCCGGATAGATAGGGAATCTATCTAAGTGTAAATGTGGCTGGACAAAGCCCAGGTCTTATGTTTTGATTGTGTTTATCTGTTTGCTGTGGACTTTAATAAAGCTGGTTGCGGCCAGTTTTCCCAGAACTGCTGTCTGAATGAACTGTTTCTGTGCCACTTCGTCTACCCGAGAGACGGCGATCTCAGAGCTAATATCCCTGAAAAGCTTACAACATACAGCAACCATTATCTGCATAATAACAACATAGAGGATACAGGAGAGAAAAAAATAAACCAAACCAGTACAGTCTAAAGCAGGAGCGGGCAATTAATTTTCCCAATGTGTCATATGACAAACTGGAACATTTGTGTAGGGCCAAACCAATAGGCGGAAATTAATTTATTATTATTATTATTCATTTATATAGCGCCATTTATTCCATGGCGCTCTACATGTGAAAAGGGGAAATATAGACAAGTACAATAGACATGTGTGAGACAAGGGACATACAAGTACAGAAGGAGAGAGGACCCTACCCGCGAGGGCTCACAATCTTAATATTATTAACTTATTATTATTTTATAAATAATATTAATTTAATTACTTAAAGCACCACTCCAGCAGTTTTGTTTTAGTGCTGGAGTGGTGCATCTAATCTAAGATCTCTGACCCTAGTCTTATACCTACCCGCTGCAGTTTTTACCTTTTATTGGTGTTTCTCCTGTCCCGCAGTCTTATGACAGCAACTTCTGACTGACCAGAAGTCAGAGGAAAAAGTCTCAAGCTCTGAATGCAAGTGTCAAGATCCCGTCTGGGTTGGAGCCGATGTTACTGCAAACACTAGGGAAAGCAGAGGCAGGTAGCGTAGTCAGGTGGCAGCCGGAGGTCAGTTCACAGGAGAGCAGTGTTAGTAGCAGCAGCAGAGAAGCTTGACTAAAGGCTAAGAGCACAATAATCTCGCAATGACACACCCACAGGGCCAGGTTTATATAGGGCGTGTAATTGGCAATCAGAGGCCAAACGAGAGAGCACTGGGTGAAGCCGATCAGGAAGAACAGTCAATGGTATCTGGGTTCAGCAAGGAACTTTGTATCCAGCAGAATAGCTCAGATGGTAGAGCTGCTGGCTGGGGACAAGAGACACTGGGTTCGATTCCTGACAGTACTCCCCTCCTTCCAGGATGGCCTCTGGACATCTCAGGAGCTGGCTTATCTGGGTACCTCTGATGAAAGGCTCTTGTAAGTCCAGGAGCATGGATGTTGTACTTTGGTTCCCATGAATTTTCCTCTGGTCCGTAACCTTCCCACTGCACCAGATACTGCAGTTTACCTCTGAATTTTCGGGAGTCCAGAATCTTATCCACAATGTATTCTTCTTCACCACGGATCCATTCTGGTGGAGGAGGTGGCTGAATTCTTCCTGGAAACGGGTTTTCACAAAAGGGTTTGAGCAAGGATATGTGAAATACTGGATGAATCTTTAGATTGTTGGGAAGTTTTAAACAAAAAGCAACCTGGTTAATTTTTGCAGAAATTTGAAAAGGTCCAATGAATTTCTGACCCAATTTGGAGGATGGCACATGTGTCTTAAGGTTTTTAGTGGACAGCCAAACTTTGTCTCCAACCTGAAGAGCAGGGGGCACTCTCCGATGTTTATCTGCTGCTTCCTTATATACTTCCTGGGTCTTGAGTAATATCTCTGATAATTCCTTCTGGGATTCCTGTAATTTTGCAAGCCTGTCATTTACAGCAGGAATGGGAGTGTTCACTGGCAGATTAGGGATAAATACTGGATGTACTCCATAATTAGCAAAAAATGGGGTTTGAGATGTAGCGCTATGTATGGAGTTGTTGTAGGCAAACTCTGCTGTTGGTAAATAGTCCACCCAGTCATCCTGAAGATAGGAAATGAAGCAACGGAGGTATTGCTCCAAAGTCTGGTTCGTTCTCTCCGTCTGGCCATTGGACTGAGGATGGAAAGCGGTAGAAAGATTCACCGTGACTCCCAAGGCTGTACAGAAACTCTTCCAAAATTTTGACGTAAACTGAACGCCTCTGTCAGACACCACGCTGTCAGGAATTCCATGTAACCTGAATACCTCTTTGATTATCAGTTCTGCAGTTTTTTCAGCAATAGGAATTCCTTCAGTTGGAATAAAGTGGGCCATTTTTGTGAGTCGGTCCACTATGACAAGGATGACGGTCATCTGTTTGGAAGGGGGTAGTTCCACAATAAAATCCATGGAAATAGATCCCCAAGGCCTGGATGGAACTGGGAGTGGTTGCAAGAGTCCTAGAGGAGACGATCGTGGGGTCTTGTTTCGTGCGCATGTTAAACAGGTTGAAACATATTTCCTCACGTCCTTCCTACAATTAGGCCACCAAAAGAAACAAAGTAGTAAGTCTTGTGTTTTTGCAACTCCAGGATGTCCTGCCAGTTTAGAATCATGGACACTTTTGAGGACTTCAAGGCGAGAAGATTCAGGTACATATATTTTGTGTTTCTGCATCCAAAACCCCTCTTTGAATGAAAGATCAACGTCTTCCGAAGGATGGTTAAGGAAAGAGTCCTCTTGATATCCATCTTTAATTCTATTACATAGTCCTCTAGAGTGCAATATTCCCAAAAAATTTTTAGGGCCTAGAATTGTATCGTCATTACTAGACCTCTCCTGAGGTTCCGAACTCATCCTGGACAGGGCGTCATCCTTGCCGTTTCTTGAACCAGGCCGGTAAGAAATTATAAAATTGAATCTTGAGAAAAATAAGGCCCATCGTGCTTGTCTTGCAGACAATCTTTTTGCTGTACGGAGGAATTCAAGATTCTTGTGGTCCGTGAGGACAGTCACAGGGTGATTGGCACCTTCCAAAAGATGTCTCCATTCGGAGAAGGCAACTTTAATGGCTAACAGTTCTTTATTACCGATGTCGTAGTTCTTTTCTGCAGATGACATGGTGTGGGAAAGAAACGCACATGGGTTAAGTTGTATTTTGTCCCCAACTCGCTGAGACAGAATGGCTCCCACTGCAGAGTCCGAGGCGTCCACCTCAACAGTAAATGGCAATTCAGGATTTGGGTGTACTAACAATGGAGCAGACTTAAAAAGAGTTTTCAACTTGTCAAAAGCCTCCTGTGCCTCCGGAGACCAGAAAAATGCTTTGGTCTTTTTTGTTAGTGTAGTAATTGGTAGTATGATCCGTGAAAAGTTCTTTATAAATTTTCGGTAAAAATTTGCAAATCCTATGAAACGCTGGACGTCTTTTAAATTTCTTGGAACAGGCCAGTCCACTACAGCATTGATTTTGCCGGGATCCATGCTCAGACCTTCTGGGGAGATGATATATCCCAGAAATTGGATACTGGTTTGTTCAAACTCACATTTTTCAAGTTTAATGTAAAGATGGTTCTCCTGTAGTCGTTCCAAGACTAACTGGACGTGCCTGCGATGCTCTTCCAAGGTGTCTGAAAATATAAGAATGTCATCGAGATAAGCCACAACGAATTGGTCCAAGAAATCTCGAAATACATCATTAATAAAATGTTGAAAGGTGGCTGGGGCATTGCTAAGGCCAAAGGTCATAACCAGAGATTCAAAATGTCCATATCTCGTTCTGAAGGCGGTCTTCCACTCATCTCCTGGGCGAATCCGTATGAGGTTGTAAGACCCTCTAAGATCCAGCTTCGTAAAGATTTTCGCAGAACGGAGTCTCTCAAATAGTTCAGGAATCAAGGGTAGCGGGTAGCGATTCTTGACAGTGATATATTATTCATCTCTCTGTAGTCAATACATGGCCGCAGAGTGGAGTCTTTCTTTTCAACAAAGAACAGGGGTGCCCCAGCTGGAGATGTGGAAGGTTGAATAAAGCCTTTCTCTAAATTTTCATCCAGGAACTTTCTTAATACCTTCAATTCAGGTTCGGAAAGATTGTAAATCCGTCCAAATGGAATGGTTGCTCCTGGCAGCAATTCAATGGGACAGTCGTAAGGACGGTGAGGAGGTAATTGATCTGCTTTCTTCTTACTGCAGACATCAGAGAACTGCTGATATTGAGGTGGTAGTTTCTCTTCCTTCTCATGCGAAATCTCAGAGATTTGGACTTGTTGGAGAACAGGGGGTTCCTTATGACAATTATTCTTACAGTAGTCAGATGGAAAGGTGATGGTCCTTGATGCCCAGTTGATAGAAGGGTTATGGACTGAAACCAGGGGATCCCTAGAATAACCGGAAATTTCGGAGATGACAGCTTCATGATGATCCGGTTCGATACAAATCTCCAGTTCGATTGTCTCATGCGTGACAGGTCCAGAAGACAAGGGTGATCCATTCACAGTTTCCATTTCAATTGGTGTGGATTTGGTCCTACTGGAAATATTATTATCACGTGTAAATTTTAAGTCCATAAAATTTCCTCCTGCTCCCGAATCCAACAGGGCAGAGCATTGTATTTTTTGGGTGCCCATTACAACCTGAATGGGGATTACAAAATGAGATGATGTAGTATGTATTTTGTCTATTTCTGGCGTTACTGATGAGATAGTCTGCAAGATGGAATCCGACTGCTGAGAAAGGTCCATATTGCTGGCAGACCTGTTGTTGGTAAAGGCTATAGTCCTTTTGTTAGGACAGTTGATGGCATAGTGTCCAGGGTCCCCACAATAGAGGCAGAGATGTTCTGCATGTCGCCTCTCCTTCTCCTGTGCAGAGAGTGGTCTTCGGATGACGTCGATCTGCATCGGTTCAGACACGCCTCGCGTCTTTTCTTGGTGGTCTGATGCTGAAAATGAGAAGCCAGGGCTATTCCCAAGTGCTCGCAGTCTCTCCTTTCTCCTTTCAGTAAGTCTCTGGTCAATCCGGATACATAGTTGAATAAAGTCCTCCAACTGGTCAGGGGTCTCAACCCTGCCAAGCTCGTCTTTCACTGGTTCTGATAACCCTCGTCGAAATTGACTTCTCTGGGCCGCTGGATTCCAGGTGGTGTCGGCCACCCAGCGACGGAACTCCGATGTATATTCCGCAACAGAGCGACGTCCTTGGCGCAAATTATGTAATTTGGTTTCTGCTGTCGCACAGCGGTTTGGGTCATCAAAAACTTGATTCATAGCTGCGATGAAAGCTTCCAGGTCATTAAGGAGGCCATAGTCTTTTTCTACATAAGGTGAAGCCCAAGCAAGAGCTTCATCCGTCAGGAGATTTATCATGAAAAAAACTTTCTTCCTCTCACTGGTAAAGGGAGCAGGTTGCATCTGGAAGTATATGCGGCATTGATTGAGGAATCCTCGGTACTGCTGGCGATCCCCACTGAACTTTGCAGGCAGCGGCAGCCGCGCGTTTGATTCGGACCCTGAATTGCGCACGTCCAGAAGTTGTTTTTGTAGCTCAATTACTTCCTGTTGTAGCACCGTGAAATCAGTTTGTAACTTGGAATATTTTCCTTGAGAGTCAGTACAAAAACTTTGAAGCTCCGTAACTTGCCGCCTCAGGGTGTTCACAGCGGACTCCATTTTGGCGCGAGATTATTCTGTCAAGATCCCGTCTGGGTTGGAGCCGATGTTACTGCAAACACTAGGGAAAGCAGAGGCAGGTAGCGTAGTCAGGTGGCAGCCGGAGGTCAGTTCACAGGAGAGCAGTGTTAGTAGCAGCAGGAACAGCAGGAGAAGCTTGACTAAAGGCTAAGAGCACAATAATCTCACGATGACACACCCACAGGGCCAGGTTTATATAGGGCGTGTAATTGGCAATCAGAGGCCAAACGAGAGAGCACTGGGTGAAGCCGATCAGGAAGAACAGTCAATGGTATCTGGGTTCAGCAAGGAACTTTGTAGCCAGCAGAATAGCTCAGATGGTAGAGCTGCTGGCCGGTGGACAAGAGACACTGGGTTTGATTCCTGACAGCAAGTCTATGAGAGACAGAACGAGGTTCTTATAGACTTGTATTGAAAAGTCACCTGCGGCTCACTCCAGCATACATTGGAGCAATCCATCTGGTCACAAACTGCTGGAGACCGACTGGAGCAATGGTGTTAGAAAGTGAAGATGGCAGCAGATAACTATAAGACTGGGGGCCGCAAACTTAGATTAGAAGCAACAACTCAACTGTAAAATAATAAAAAAAAATGCTGGAGTCGTGCTTTACTTTTGAGAAAAACTAAATATGATAACTCACTGCTACTTGTAATGCATGTTACTATATGGCTTTGTCACTGGGATACCATGACAGAGAGGGTTCTGAAGACTGTGATGTCTGGTTTCACGCACCTTTGCACTGGTTAGAAGTACTTCACCGTCTTTTTAAACAGTGTAGTTTTTTTCCTTGCTATCAGTGCAAGGGTTAATTAGTTCAGTTGGACCTCCTGGAGCTTACTTACTTGGATTTTCTCAGCTATTCAGGGTTGGCCACTCCCCTCTGCTACATATGCTTGTCTCTGGCACTTTGGGATTGCCAGTGTTAGTTATTATTGCCTGGTTCTGGTGTTGGAGGTGTAGTTCATGATTGGAGTTAGTGTTTGGAGGTTGTTCAGGAGATTGTTGCTTGGAGTTTTGTCTGTGTACACATCCTCATCCTCTCCTATCTGGTTCTCCTGCTTTAACTCACCTGTATCTCACTTTGTTGTTTGGTGTGCGCATTTTCAATGGTGGGTATTTTCATTTATCCCTGTCCATCTTCCCTTGTTTGTCTGGTTAGTGTGTTCCTAAATATTTCAGCTTCCTAATACCCTGGGTGGAGGAGGAGACATATCAGGGTAGATATAAGAGCACAACAAGGCACGAGAACCCTGCATCTCTGCCTTCATGAGTAATCTGGGGAACAGGGATAAACCAGGGTGCTACTAGTTCTAGGGACCTGGTTAGTGCCCAAAGTCCCAACACCTTTTTGATAGACTTATTGTAATATGTATTCTTAATAGTAGCAGCTAATGAAAATCATCAAATTTACTGCTTTTTATATAGTTTATAAATTGAATTGCTCCTGTTATTCATCTTTATACCTTGACCAACAGCTCCCCACACAGTAACTCAAACAGTATGATATCCTCACAACCTAGCCACGCACACAGTATGATGACCCCCACAGCTCACAAAACAGTACAAAAATGATTTACAGTGCAACCACACAGTATAATGAACACACAGAACACAGAATGAAGTCCTGTACAGCTCCCCAAAAATCACAGTATAATGGAGCCTAAAGTCCACAACACAATACACAGTATGATGGTCCTGCAGCCCCCTTAAACTGTGTGATGGCTCCTACACAGTGTGATGGTTCCACCACTCCCTGACACAGTATGATATCACCACATATTCCACCCCAAGTGACTGACAATAAGAAAAAAAAATCTACTACTACTCACCTAGCCCTGGACTAAGACTTCATACAGCTGGTGCGATTTAGCGACGGCATCATGTCTTCTGTGCTGAGTCCCAGATGCACAGGCTGAACGGTGGAAAAGAGAGGCAAAGGCTTCCTGTTGCACCATTGTATTCAATGGTATCTGTGGATGCAGATTCCATTGAATTGTTGACACCGGGTGTGGGGATAGCGGAGGCATTCAACACAGTTTCTAGCTCCCTGACTTTACTAGTCGATGGGCCAGACAGGAACAGCCAAAGGGCCGGATGTGACTTGCAGGCCACAGTCTACCCAGGTCCGGTCTGGAGGAACTATATGCACATAAGCACACTATAACAGTTGACACGGTGCCATCTGTTGCCTACCTAACTTAACCCACTTATTGTATATACCAACACGTGCATAGTTTTATGTGTAAGGGGCAGTCAAGATAGATTGCTGTTATTTGGTCGACAGCTATCTTAGACAGATAAACATGTAAAGTGTGGCTTAGGCCGGGGTCATACTTGTGAGAAACTCACACGAGTCTCGCACCTCAATACCTCAATTCCTGAAGGGAGTCTCACGACATATTATATTAATGATCTATCCTTTTAATAGGTCGTCAATATCAGATCAGTGGTGGTCAGTCACCTAACACCTCCCTGCGATCAACTTATTAGCTCCGGCTGCAACCAGATGGGAACATTGAATGGGGGCTACACTGCTGTTTGTGCAGCTCTATCCAATGTATATCGGCGGCTGCCATGTGGTGCAGAACAGCTTTTATATTACAGAATACCCTATTACTATCAGATATTATCAAAGGAATCACTTGACGTTTTTGCCTTCCCCAGTGAAAAATTTGTAGCAGGACTCCCACCTACCAAATGCCATTTGCAATCCTTGAGTTGTCTCATGTGGCGCTGTGAATGCTTCTTCCGCACCCCCTATAGCTACACCCCTGCATATGAAGAAAAACACTGTGTTACACTTGACGTCCTCCTTTGTTCTTTTTCAGCTGTGCATTGTTTTCACATTTGCATACTGATTTTGCCAGAGATCTGTGAGAAAAAGTATTTTTACAGCCTGTTACTGGAAAAAGCTTGACTTTAATTGCCGGGTGAGAGCTGTACCAAACCAATCACTTTCTGTACAGCTTTGCTTGGATTAGCAGAATTTACCAGCTCACGTGACAGAACGTTGGACATTTTTCTTCCTCGCACTCCTGCGTCACATACTGAGCAGCACACAAGCAAAGCTTAAGCTCATTCCCTTCGCTTTTCAAGTGAAAGGAGGTATGCAGACATAAACACAGCTGACTGTACAAAGCCGCAAATGGCAGGAATAAATCTCCCAACATTTCACAGGATGATAAAAGCCGCACAGAATTTAAGAGGCTTTTACCAGCAAGTGAACCTAATGGATGATCACATATAAATAAATTACTAAGGGTAAGATAACATCAAAGAATAGCCATAAAGTAACAAGTAGGGATCAGGAAAATCCAGGATATATTAGGTCATCCAAGACCTATAGAGTAACTAAACTTTTAATTATTTTTTTTATATTTTAGTCCAACATTAAACATTTTGAGGCTTTGTTATTCACTTTATTAGAAGATTTGTCTTCTTTCCTGTAGAAAATTAAAGCACCCTGTGTCTCCCCAGTTTATTCTCCTGTCTTCAGCTGCACTGATATCTGAGCCTACTCATGTGGAGTACAGATGATGGCAGTGATGGGTCAGCCCTAGTGATGAACAAACGTTAGATAGATAGATAGATAGTAGATAGATAGATAGATAGATAGGAATCCAAAAATTAGGAGCAGAACACTGTTTCTTGTGAAAAAGAGAGCTATTTTATTTAGCCCATGATGCCAGTGTGCTGCTCCTAATTTTTGGATTCCTGTATTAAGAGGTTTGGTACTTGCTTGTGGGAGCTTTTTGCACCCGGACTCTCTTTTTCTCTTACTGAATTATGCTGCTCTAAATTTCCTGTTTCTAGACAGATAGATAGATAGCTACAGATACATAGATAGATTCAGATAGATACATAGATAGATACAGATAGATAGATAATAGATAGATAGACAGATACAGATAGATGATAGATATAGATAGATAGATAGATAGATGAAGATAGATAGATAGATAGATAATAGATAGATATTTAAAAGAACGGAGGCAGCACGCCGTTCAAGGTGAAAAATAGAGGTGCTTCTGTTTAATAGCCCGCTATTTCATCCTTCTTCTCCGCTAGATTTCTAAAACTTAATATGGACAAAACAGAATTCATCATCTTTCCCCCATCTCACTCGACACCCCCAGCGGACCTATCTATTAAAGTAAATGGCTGCTCACTCTCCCCAGTCCCACAAGCTCGCTGCCTCGGGTTAATCCTTGACTCTGATCTCTCCTTCAAACCACATATCCAAACCCTTTCCACTTCCTGCCAACTTCAACTCAAAAATATTTCCCGAATCAGTACATTCCTCAACCAAGAATCTGCAAAAACCCTAGTCCATGCCCTCATCACCTCCTGCCTCGACTACTGCAACCTCCTGCTCTGTGGCCTCCTCTCTAACACTCTCGCACCCCTCCAATCTATTCTAAACTCTGCTGCCCAACTAATCCACCTGTCCCCCCGCTATTTCCTGGCCTCTCCCCTATCAATCCCTGTATTGGCTCCCCATTACCCACAGATTCAAGTTCAAAACCCTAACCATTGTATACAAAGCCATCCACAACCAGTCTCCTCCATTCATGTGTGACTTCGTTGCACACAACCTCCGATCCTCACAAGATCTCTCTCTCTACTCTGCTCTTATCTCCTCTTCCCACAATCGCATACAAGCTTTCTCCCGCGCATCCCGCTACTCTGGAACTCTCTACCACAACATATCAGTCTCTCGCCTACCGAGGAAACCTTCAAAAAGAACCTGAAGACCTACCTCTTCCGACAAGCCTACAACCTGCAGTAACCACTGATCGACCAAACCGCTGCACGACCAGCTCTACCCTCACCTACTGTATCCTCACCCAGCCCTTGTAGATTGTGAGCCCTCACGGGCAGGGTACTCTCTCCTACTGTACCAGTCGTGACTTGTATTGCCTAAGATTACTGTACTTGTATTTATTATGTATACCCCACCTCACATGTAAAGCACCATGGTGCTATAATAACAATAAATAATAGCCATCTGCATGTGTGTATGTGGTGCGGTGCTTTGTGTGTGGTGTGAGAGTGATGGTGCTTTGTGTGTGTGTGTGTGTGCGTGTGTAAGAGAGGGGGTTAGTGGGGGAGGCAATGATGGAGGTGATGGGCAATGATGTGGGGGAGGCAATGATGAAGGTGATGGGCAATGATGGTGGGGGAGGCAGTGAAGTGATGAAGGTGATGGGCAATGATGGTGGGGGAGGCAATGATGAAGGTGATGGGCAATGATGGTGGAGGCAATGATGGTGGGGGAGGCAATGATGAAGGTGATGGGCAATGATGGTGGGGGGAGGCAATGATGAAGGTGATGGGCAATGATGCTGGGGAGGCAATGATGAAGGTGATGGGCAATGATGGTGGGGGAGGCAATGATGGAGGTGATGGGCAATGGTGGTGGGGGAGGCAATGATGGAGGTGATGAAATGAGTGATGATGGAGGTGATGAAATGGACAATGATGGTGGTGGAGGAGGAGGCAATGATTGAGGTGGTGGAATAGGCAGTGATGGGGTGGTGGGGGAGAATGATAGGGGTGGTGGGGGAGAAGGCAATGATGGAGGTGGTGATGAGGATAATGAGGATAATGATGGGGTGGAGAGGGTCTGCATTATACTTTGAGGAGTCAACATTATATTCTGTGGGGGGACTGCATTATTCTCAGGGGACTACATTATATTCTGGGGGGCTATATCATACTATATGAGGGGGCTACAGTATACTCTATGGGGGGCTGCATTATTCTCTCAGGGGACATTATATTCTGGGGGGCTACATATTACTATATTACTATATGATGGGGCTTCAGTATACTCTATGGGGGCCTGCATTATTCCGTCAGGGGACTACATTATATTCTGGGGGGAGGGCTATATTCTACTATATGAGGGGGCAGCATTATGCCCTATGGGGGGGGCTACAGTATATTCTATGAGGGTGCTACATTATATTCTATGGTGGGGACTGCGTTATACCTTATGAGGGGGTTGCATTATATTTTGTGGGGTGCTGCATTATATTCTATGAGAGACGGCTGCATTATATTTTATGAGGGGGCTACCTCTGTATGTTTCTACCCCAACCCCAGCTACATAATTAAGACATGTACTACCTTATAGTATACCCTGATATAGCGCTTTTACCGCACAATTGGCGGTCTTGTATTGATTTCTATGTAGCTACATAGTGGGCCCCAAGAATGATTTTCTCTGGTGGGCCCAAGGTGCTCCAGTCCGACGCTGGATAGTTAGATAGATAGATAGATAGATAGATAGATAGATAGATAGATAGATAGATAGATAGATAGAAGATAATGATAGATAGATAGATAGATATGATGATAGATAGATAGATAGATAGATAGATAGATCTATAGATAGATAATAGATAGACGGATATATATAGATAGATAGATAGATAGATAGATAGTAGATAGATAGATAGATAGATATTAGATAAAAAAATAGATAGATAGATAGATAGATAGATAGATCTATAGATAATAGACAGATAGATACATAGATATGAGATAGATAGACATGAGATAGATAGATTGATTGATTGATAATAGATAGATAGATATTAGATAGAAAATAGATAGATAGATAGATAGATAGATAGATAGATAGATAGATAGATAGATAGCTCTATAGATAATAGATAGACAGATAGATAATAGATGATAGCTAGATAGATACATAGATAGATACATAGATAGATATGAGATGGATGATAGATAGATATGAGATAGAGCGACAGATAGATATGAGATAGAACGACAGATAGACAGATAGATAGATGATAGATACATAAATCAATATGAGATAGATAGATAGATGGATAGATAGATAGATAGATAGATAGATAGATAGATAATAGATATGAGATGGATGATAGATAGATAGATAGATAGATAGATAGATAGATAGATAGATAGATAGATAGATAGATATGAGATAGATAGATAGATAGATAGATAGATAGATAGATAGATAGATATGAGATAGATAGATAGATAGATAGATAGATAGATAGATAGATAGATAGATAGATATAGAGATGATAGATAGATAGATAGATAGAATAGATAGATAGATAGATAGATATTTTCATAGATACATTTTTTAGCATCTCAGTCTTAGTTACAGCACACATATGTAGTGGGAACTAAAGGTTGACCACTTCCTTCTTGACACAGGATGAGAGATGAGGAGGAGACATTCCAGAGGGCTAAAGTCACAGTTCTGTTTGGGCATTGCCCTCTGTACTGTGTGATTGTGACACAAAAGTCAGCAGAACAAACACAGGCTGAAATTCCCAGACAATGGCCTCTGTGTTGTGATAAACTGCATGTCATGTACACAGTCCGTATAGGATATAAACTCCCCAGTAAAGAGCGGCAGGCGGCAGCAGTGTTGTCTCGCAGGGCAGGCACACGTTTCCTATCTACAAGCCTCTGCTAAACTCAACTCTGATAAGAAATTGCTGTCAATTGTCAACACGCAATGTGCACACTAAAGAGAATCTGTCACCAAGCTTTTGCTGCCTCTTCTGAGGGTAGAATAAACTTTCAGTGCTGGAGTGGTACCACTAATGCAAGTTCCCTGACCCTAGTATTCTACTTACCAGCCACCATCTTGAGCTCTTCACGGTTCCACGCCACCATCTTGTGACCGCAGCTTCTGACTGACCAGTAGTCAGAGGAGACGGTCACAAGCTCTCAGTGTAAAGCCCCCGTCACACTAAGTGAAATCGCTAGCGAGATCGCTGAGGGGTCACCGATTTTGTGACGCAGCAGCGACATAGCCAGCGATCTCGCTTAGTGTGACACGCAGCAACGACCGGCCCCCCTGCTGATCGTCGTTGAATGGCCTGGACCATTTTTTCATCGTTGGTGTTTCGCTGGGCAGTGCGCATCGCTGCGTGTGACAGTGGGAGACCAACGATCAGCGAGCTCCGAGCACTGCACAGCAGACGCTGGGAGCTGGTATCTAGGGTACACATTGGGTAACTAAGCACCGTGCAGCACTTAGTTACCTGATGTTTAGCCTGGATACCAGGTCCCAGCGCGGTATGCAGAAGCTGGGAGCTGGTATCCAGTGTACACATCGGGTAACTAAGAACCGTGCAGCGCTTAGTTACCCGATGTTTAGCCTGGATACCAGCGTGCTCGCTGGTCCTGATCGCTGGTGAGTCTGCCCATGTGACAGCTCACCTGCGATCAGCTAACGATGTCCCAGCGATCCCATCCACGTCAGATCATTGGTGGGATCGCTGGGACATTGAAGAGTGTGACGGGGCCCTTAGTCTATGAGGGCCTCGTCCCGGCCTTGTTCTGGCTCTCATAGACTTACATTGAGTTGTGACTTCCAGGTGGTTCAGCACAAACTGGACTGAACCGGCAGGTCACAAACTGCTGGAGACTGACTCGAGCGGCACCGACAACAGTTGAAGATGGTGGCTGGTGAGTATAAGACTAGGAGCAGGGAACTTAGATACATAACACTATTCCAGCCTAGCAATAAAGGAGAAACGCTGCAGTGGTGCTTGAAGTAGCTGCAAACACCAATTCCAGCTGTGGGTCACTTACTGGGCTTCTTGCTGTAGTGATTTTGATAATATTACTGTTATTTTCTGTAGGGCTATATGTGTAGCCCAGCTGCGCTTGGAGCCACATGTTCCCAGGAGGATGCACCGAAGGTAAACCCACACACACCTGATATTCATTCACACCTTCACTATTTCCTGGAGCCACCAGAGGGAGCCCTTGAAGAGTATGATATATATATAAGGGTAGTGGAGGACAGCAGTCAGTCTACCTCAGGTGAGATGAGATTAGCTGTGAGAGCTGAGAGGGAGAGTTACCTCAGATCTCAGATTACCTCAGAACGTTGAAAGACTGTTAATTCCCTTGGAAAGTGGAAAGTTACCTCTTGAAGTGTGCATAGATCAGTTAGACTGAAGGTCCTGATAGCTGCTTCAGACAGAGGATTAGAAGGAGAAGAAGGAAAGGGAACAGCAGTGATTGAAAGACTGAAGACTACAGCTTGAGCTTAGTTTAATGTGTGGAGGCCAGTAATAGTGGAGGAAGATAGCCACTTCAGCCTGGTCAGAACTGAGTCAACTGAGTGTAGTTTCAGTGAGCAAGCGTGCCGACGCTTTGAGAGCGGTGAAGAGAAAGGAGAATCAGCTATCTACTGCTAGTGTGCTTATGTTAAGGGTCGGAGTAGGACGAAAGGCGAGTGGAAGGGAAAAGAGAGTGACAGAGGTTGAAACAGCATTGATCGCTTACCTCTACTCTGAACAACCGGACACCGGGTCCGAGCTTACTAGGATCTACACGACTAGTAGGAGATACCGGAGACCCTGTGGGACTTCAAGTCGCAGGGGCCCACAAGTGCTGATACGTAACCGGGGTCAGGAAGAACAGGAGTCTGGTCAGCGCAACCATTAGAGACTAAGTTCTATCCAAGAGAAGGCTCCACCACAAAGTCAGCCGGGCGTATACGAGAAGACAGAGTTAGACTTCGTTTCATACAGGTCAGAAACTCACACATACAGGAGTACGGAGGCCCTACACCTACTCAGTGGGATTACTGGACGTGCATCCTCCACCCTGCCAGCTTCCGGGACGTGCCTGCAACTACCATCAGTAAAGGTACAGAAAGAGACTTTCATGTGTGTGTCTGCCTTATTGCTCCTGCACCCATACACCGCCATATACCCTGAGGGATCCAGTCTTGCCTGTGGAAGACTTAACACCTTGCTGCCCAGTAACAACCCCTCAGCGGATCTACCCTGCAGCGCTGGTCACCCTGACCAGGTACCACAGGTGGCGTCACGAACAAACTGTATATACTTTATTCCCCTGTAAATATCCCCCTTTTAGTGAGCGCCCAGGGCCACGGACCGAGCTGTGCTACCCGTGACATCCCCATTGAAGTGAACGGGCTCAGTGCCGAGTACCCCACAGGCCCTGGCGGGCGACTCATATACCTGCCCTAGTGTTGTAATTAGTCCCTGTTTGTCTGCTTTTTGACATCTCACTGATGCTGCCATTAACTGTTGCCTAGCATAGGAAACACAATCCCTCCCTTAAAAAGGACCTTACATTTGATTTTTTTTATT
Source organism: Oophaga sylvatica (assembly GCA_033576555.1). NCBI lineage: Eukaryota > Metazoa > Chordata > Amphibia > Anura > Dendrobatidae > Oophaga > Oophaga sylvatica. The sequence goes on along the minus strand of JARQOD010000009.1, from coordinate 22,788,651 downwards.
TAAAGTGAGTATCTGCTCCTTTTGGTCATGCTCTACTGATTCTTGAACAGATTTTTATTTTTCTTCTAGGCCCCTCCAAAGTTATTCCCCCAAGTAATAAAGGTGCATATTTGCCCTTCAACCAACTGGGCATATGCCAGAGAACTTCTCTGTGAGTGTTTTGATTTTTGGTCGAAAGGAAAATGTGTACCTTTATTATGGAGGGGGCATAACTTTGGAATAAAGGGGCACAGAAGAGTAAGAAAAACTGTTCCAGAACTAGTGGGTAGATGGGTGTTGGTTGCTGCCAGTTCTGAGCTGATGGCACTGCTGGACACCTTCCCATTTCAAAGGGAAGTAACATTATGTGTCTTTCATCTGCAGCACTAAGTTTTCTTGACTGACCACAACGTCTACAATTTTCCATGTTGCCCATTTCTTTGGTGTCCTCAATGCTGAAATGTAAAAGCAGATACTTATCCATCATCCAACACCTTCAGGTAGGCATCTGAGTTGCTCCAAATGTATTCTGTTACAGGACAACAGCATACTAAGAATAAAGAAGAACAAGGAGTTCTGGAAGTGATGATATGGCCCCAACAGCTCTGATCTCACATCATTAAGTCTGTCTCAGATTACATGAAGAGACAGATGGATTTTTGCTAGTCTACATCCACAGATCTGTGGTTAGTTCTCCAAGATGTTTTAGACAAAAAAGCGAAGAGGGCACAACACTATCAAACCGATCAACCTATAATATACCATACATAAGCCAGAAAGCAACAGAGAAAAATAAGTTTGCCAAAGAAAGGGATATGCGTGATAAATATTTCTTGAAATATAAGCCAAAAAATACAATTGAAATCACTGAAAATGCGCAATAGCAATGAAAACCTAACCAGACAAGTCTATAATAGAGCTATAATTGTCCCTATCTAGTCATATGATGCACAGGTTATGAATGGTAAATACAATAATCATTATAAGTATGCCTTTACTGTAATATAGTGATTCTAATGATTGAACAGATAAAAAAGGACAATAAAGTAGCAAGAACAAAGAATGAAAGTCAATGCAAATAAAGATCAACATTGTATACTGCTAGGACAACCTTAAGGCAATCCTTAAGGGTATGCCACACTAAACAATATCGCTAACGGGATCGCTAAAAAACGTCACTATTTAGCGATCCCGTTAGCGATATTGTTCAGTGCGGCAGCTTCCAGCGACGAGCTTCCTGCTGTGATCTCGTTCGTCGCTGGAATCGTTCCGGACCCTATTTCATCGCTGGCGCTCCCGCTGGGTGAGTATCTAATCGCTGTGTGGCACCTTTTCTTAGCGATTTAGCGGTACTTTTGTACCGCTAAAGTCGTTAAGAAGATCGCTAACGGCGATAGCGTCGTTAACTATATCGCTAAATGTGGCCGCATTTAGCGATATAGAAACAATCCCGCTAGCGATCTCATTAGTATGCAACGCTAACGAGATCGCTAGCGGGATAGCTTAGTGTGGCAGTACCTTAACAGATAATTGACCAGAAAGAATGCAGAATAATGATAGAACCCATGAAAGGGATATTGAAAAGATGGGGGTGGGGGAAAAACAAGCGTTTCGCCACCGAATGTGTGGCTTCCTCAGGGGCAAAGTGCTTTCTTTGACATACTTCTTTTTTTCTGTTTCTTTCTCTAAGTTGTTTGCATCAACCTCCCTGCTGAGTTCCCTCAAAAACGGTGTACAGTTGTAGCTAAAAGAATTGATGCTGTTTTGAAGGCAAATATAGTGACACCAATACTGATTTATTTAGATTTATTTTCTGTCTGTTCACTTTGCATTTTGTTAATTGATAAAAAAATTACCTATGAACGCTATTTTTAAAGCATTTTTACTTTGCAGAATTTTTGCCACCCCTTCCTAAAACTTTGACATTGTACTGCATGTGGTGAGTGACCTATTGAATTGATGCCACATTACAGGGGAACATTGAGTGACTACAGCCTTGGCCATGATGCCCACTTAATGAGACTTGTAGGAAATTCGAAGTGCACATAGAAGCAAAGAGTGAATCAAAAATGAGAGTTATAAAATCAGTCAGACTTTGCCAAGAGTAGTGAATAGGGGGTGTCATTACATTGGGAGTGTCGGATCTTCTTTAATAAATCTCTTTTGAACATGGAGCCAATATTGTTGTCTGTGCTATGGATACCTGCTGGAGAGCACAACACAGCCGGCTCCTAAATACATTTTGCCGCCAGACTTATTTAATCTTAAGTATCTTGTCACTGCAAAGCAAGGTGATTTAAACCTGGATTTCCTCTATGGAAAGATCAATATACTGCATAAATAGTTTCTAAAGCAGAGATACCAGTTCTCCCAGAATGACCATGAAAATTATAAACATATATCTGTCCTGGCTCCTTACCCTTTTTTTCTCCTGCAACCCCCGTCTCGGATTATTGACGAGACAGAGAGAATTGCAAAGTGTGACTTCCTTTGTCATGTATCGTCAGTTTCTAGTTCTTCATATATATAGACCCCAATTCATTAAAGCCTCATTCAGATGTCCTTGCAAATCGGTCCGAAACTGGACCACAATGCGCGGACTGACCATTTCCTCCCAACCGAAGCGTGTCAGCTACATGTATTTTTATGAGGCTGTCCCGTTCAAGTCAGAAGAGCCGTGCATTGGGGTCCAATCTTGGACCGATTTGCATGGATATCTGAATGAGCCATTATACTGGTGTGTCATATGCCAGTCTTAATAACTGGTGTGCATGAATATGAACAGCACACCACTTGTTGAATTTGGCGCAACTTATCATTGGCTTGCATTTCCATGTGTCATGCACCTCGCAAGAAATGTTACTCAAGTCAAGGACCTAGTAGTTGAACTAGTGAAATACTGGTAAGCTTTCAGAAAGATCGTAGGAGAACGTCTGAAACGCGTTGCTCCTGATCACAGTATGGATCCATGTATTTCAATTTTTAAAAGATGTAATTACATTTTTTTGGGAATTTTAAGAAGCTGGAATCTTTAACTCTATTAGTTGAACTAGTAGTCCTAGTTCTCCATGATCTTCTGTGTGGGTTCCCAACAGCCAGAGAGGTGTAGGTTCAGATCACAGTTCTAAACAATGCATTTTATGGGTTTGTCATGTTTTTGGTGGTACCCAGGTAAAATCACTGTTGTAGAAAAACATCTTCATCCTCAATAAATACATAAAGAAATTTCTTAATTAGTGTTAACTTAAGACCCTTTAATATGGGCCAAATTCAGATAATTGGCCCATGTAAATGTGGAAGTTTCATGTGGTGTAAAAAAAATCATGGCTGATGACAGCACATTTCTTCCTGTAGGCAAGGGATGTGCTGCTGACAATATGGTGGATGGCGACAAAACAATTAGTAGTGGGCCTTTCCAGGGATACTTCCATTTCTATACATACGATAAATGTATGATATTTGGATAGAGAACCTGCGGCCAGTGGCTGACTACACTGCTATTTATCTGAAGAAGGATGGTGATGATGCAATGTTGTATAAAACGAATACTAATAATAATAATAATAATAATAGGTGTAAAAAAGAACCTTTTGTCAGAATAGTTCACAATATATGACAATCAATATTAATGTCTATTGTGACCAGGAATTGATTGTTATATGTTGTGAACTATCCTGACGAAGAGTTCTTTACGATCCTAAAACACGTTAATGTCTTCTTAGGCTACTTTCACACATCCGTTTTTTACAATCAGGCACAATCCGTCAAAGATTCAAAAATACGAATCCAGTGCAGATTGTGAAAAACTGATGCGACGGATCGTTTTTAGACGGATCCGTCATGAACTTTTGAACTCGAGAAATGCATTCTGAGCATGCCTGGTAGAGAGAGAGATTGATTCCAGGCATGCTCAGATTGTAAAAACGGAATGCGGCGACCGGATCAGTCTTTTTCCTGTTCCGGCGCACATAGACTTGCATTGGAGCAAAGAACCGGTAGCGCCGCTTCCGTCTCTGACCGTTTCTTTGCCGGATCCAAAAAACGTTGCTAAAGACGTTTTTTCCAGACGCCGGAATCAAAATTTTTGCCAGATCCGGAAAAAAACGGAAGAAACGGGAGGCCATGCGGCACGATCTGGCGCTAATACAAGTCAATGAGAAAAAAAGCCGGATCCGGCATTGTCTTTACACAAAATCGCACCACCTTTCTTCTTCGGCTAAACACTGCCATTGGCCTGCAGGGCTCTTGTTGACTCGTAAGGTCATTGACTTACAAAAGGCATTGAGTGCCGAATTGGAGCTGGAAGCAGTTTGACCAACTCATCAGTATCTATTCTAAACACAACTCCCTAAGTTGAGCATAACACTTATGGGGAACCGGAGCCCCCACAAACCTGTCACTTCAACACTCTCGTACTCACAGTGGTATTCTATGAGTATTTTTACCGCTCTTTCCCATTATTTTATGACACACAAGGGCCCCACAGATGGGGCATTTATATAAAGAACAGAACCATATCACCTGCCATTGTCAGTAGAGTGGTGGGTGGCACTCCCATACAAATGAATGGAGAGAACCATGTATGTGCGACCTCGTCTCTACTGACAGTGGTACATGGCAGGTAGACAGTAGGAAGAAAAATGTCAGGCCTACTGGTGGAATCCATATCTACAAATGTACAAGATGATAATACCCCTTTAAACAAACGATGATCAACGTGTTATATTGCCAATCGTTCCTTGTTGTAACGCCGACGTCCCTGCATGCTTCCTGATCCTCACCACCGGCATGGACATACTCAGCGGCTTCTCCCGCTCCAGCTCCTGCCATAGCTCAGATCTCCCAGCAACCTGCAGGCATGCGTGTGCGTTCCCCGCTCTTAAAGGGGCAGTGTGCGTACTCCAGAAAAGTCCCCAGCCTATAACTGAAGTGCATTAGGTATTTAAGGCTCCCTCCCCTGAAGGGAGGTGCCTGAGCAACTTCAGTACCTAGCGTGTCTTCTGCTTGCTAGCTAGTTGTCAGGTCCCTAATCTTGAATCCGTTTTGTGACCCTGCACCTGAGTCTATCCCGTGTTTCTGAACCCGTCCTGCTAACCAGAACCAGAATCTATACAGTCAGTACCCCAACCTGATCTTGAACCTGTCCTGTCAGAACCATCACCAGTACCTAAACCTGTTCCATCTGAACAACACCAGTGTCTATATTGCCAGTGACCCCAACTGTCAGCTGCTGCAGTACCGAGGACTGCCTTCAAGTGGTATTTGGTGACTACGTGCAGCTCAAGTCTAACCTCACCATCAGCGGCTCTAGTGAAAATCAGGTAGCCGTTTAGATATGCCCTTGCAGGGTAAGCTGTTGTGAATGGGTTTGAGATGAGTTCTGAGCAGAGGCTCCCTCTGGTGGTTACAAGCGGTACTAGTGAAGATTGTGAGGACTGGGAATCAGGTGTTACTGACTGGTCTTATATAAGGGAGTCATTTTCCCATCAGGGTTGCCGGTGATCAATTGTTCTGGTCTGAATCCTTCATTCCAGTTTCCCTTGTAGCCTGCTGTTTCGTGTCTGCATCTCCTGCTACCAGATAAGAATTTTTCTTCTTTTGTGTTGTTGCTATATTTTTGCATTTTGTCCTGCACTTCTTTGGGGGCCTTCTGGGTCCCCTCCGGGGGCTTCTGCCTTCTCAGTTTAGTTCAGCCACTGAGTTTTGTTCTTTTGCTTTTTCCAGTTTTTTCAGTGGCTGCTGTTTTGATTTTGTTACACCAGAGAGCTAATTTAGGTGGTAGAGGTCGTGTGATCTCAGGTGATTTTGAAATTAGTAGAGTTGGTGTTTTTCAGGGTTTTCTGGGATTGCAGTAAGTACCCTTCCTGTCCTTTTCTATTTAGATAGTTTGGGCCCCAGCGTTTGCTCATTCTATTTTCTTTCTGTGTCAGTATTTCCTCTTGTCTAACCGCCATTACATGTTTGGGGGCTTTCTATTATCTTTGGGGTTCTGCTCCGGGGCAGATAGCTTTCCTATTTCTATCTTTAGGTGTAGTTAGTTTCTCAGGCTGTGACGAGGCGTCTAGGACCAACGTAGGAACGCTCCACGGCTGCCTCTAGTTGTGGTGGTTAGTCAGGGTACTGCAATCCCATAGATTCCAACTGCTCTGGTGTATTGCCTTTTTTACCTGCACTCCTCAGCTACCGAAACATAACAGTATCACCGGCCTAAAAATTGAAAATTGTATGGTACTCACAGAAGGGAAAAAATATTGTGATAGAAAAAAGGTTGTCAGAGTTGTCAGAGATATTTTTCTGTTTGTTGCATTTTTTTTTTTTTTTTTTCCCTCTGTATCTCTGGGTGCTGGGGAGGATCTTTTCTCCCAATGGAGTTTGCACAGTTGTCTGGCCGTGTGGATCAGCTTGCCACTGAGGTTCGGAGTATTGCTATCTATCTTGCTGGGTTGCCTGTTGTGGAACCTAGGATCCCCATGCCAGATTTGTTTTTAGGGGATCGAGCTAAGTTTCAGAATTTCAAAAATAATTGTAAATTGTTTTTTGCCTTAAAATCTAAGTCCTCAGGAAACGCAGCGCAGCAGGTTCAAATTATCATCTCTCTCTGCGCGGCGATCCTCAGGATTGGGCTTTTTCCCTGATACCTGGGGATCCTGTTTTGAGTGATGTTGATGCGTTTTTTCAGGCTTTGGGGTTATTGTACGATGAGCCTAATGTCACTGATCAAGCTGAAAAAGCCTTGTTGGCATTAAATCAGGGGCTTGATGACGCTGAGTTATACTGTCAGAGATTCCGTAGGTGGGCAGTCCTGACCAAATGGAATGACGACGCTTTGGCGGCCCTTTTCCGGAAGGGTCTGTCGGATAATGTAAAGGATGTTATGGTGGGATTCCCTGTCCCCTCTGGTCTCAATGATTCTATGTCATTAGCGATTCAAATTGACAGACGTTTGCGTGAGCGGAGAAGTATGCGTGGAGTGGTGTTGCCTTGTGAGCCAGCTTCTGAGCCCATGCAGTGTGATGGAGTGGTGTCTGGGGCACAGCGTCATGAGTTTCGAAAGCGCAATAGGTTATGTTTCTACTGTGGTGATGCCTCTCATGCTATTTCAGTCTGCCCTAAGCGGGGAAGACGTTTTGCACGCTCAGTTGTCTTGGGTAGTGTTCAGACTAAGTTTTTATTAACTGTCACTCTGATATGCTCTCTGTCCTCATTTTCTGCTCAGGCTTTCGTTGATTCTGGAGCAGCTATTAACCTGATGGATTATGATTTTGCTAAACGTTGTGGGTTTCCCTTGATACCCCTACAGAAGTCTATTCCCCTACTGGGGATCGATTCTACCCCTTTGGCTGAGAATAAACCCCAGTTTTCTACTCAGGTGATAATGAGGGTTGAACCTGATCACCAGGAGTGCTGCAAATTTTTGGTTCTATATAATCTGCATGACATTATCGTGCTGGGTTTCCCTTGGTTACAGTCTCATAATCCTGTTTGGATTGGAAATCTGTGTCTGTAACCAGTTGGGGCTGCCAATGTGTTAATACCAACACTCCTGTTTTTTCTGCCTCCCCCCAAGCTCAGGATGTTCCTGACTTTTTGTTTGATTTTTCTGATGTGTTTAGCGAAAGTAAATCTGCATCCTTACCTCCCCATAGGAGCTATGACTGCGCTATTGAATTAGTGCCGGGTAGTAAATTCCCTAAAGGTCGCCTTTTTAACTTGTCTGTACCTGAACATGACGCTATGCGGTCTTATATCAAGGAATCATTGGAGAAGGGTCATATCAGACCATCCTCTTCACCCTTAGGTGCCGGTTTTTTTCTTTGTGGCCAAAAAAGATGGTTCATTAAGGCCGTGTATTGATTATCGTCTCTTGAACAATATTACTGTGAAATATCAATACCCGTTACCCTTGATTTCTGACCTGTTTTCCAGGGTGAAAAACGCTACTTGGTTTACCAAGCTTGACCTCAGGGGGGCGTATAACCTTATTCGCATTAAGCACGGGGATGAATGGAAGACGGCATTCAATACCCCTGAAGGGCATTTTGAGTACCTAGTGATGCCCTTTGGGCTCACTAATGCCCCTTCCGTCTTCCAGTCCTTCATGAATGACATTTTCAGGGATTTTGTGGACAAATTTCTGATTGTTTATTTGGATGATATCTTGATTTTTTCTAATGACTGGGACTCTCATGTGAAACATGTTCGGACTGTGTTCCAGATTTTGAGGGATAATGCTCTGTATGTGAAGGGATCAAAGTGTCTTTTTGGCGTACAGAAGATCTCATTTCTGGGATTCATTTTGTCCCCATCTGTTATTGAAATGGACCCGGTCAAGGTTCAGGCCATCTGTGATTGGGTCCAACCTACTTCATTAAAGGCTCTTCAGAGATTTTTGGGTTTTGCCAATTTTTATCGTAAATTTATTGGTAATTTCTCGGTTATTGTTAAACCATTAACTGATTTGACCAGAAAGGGTTCTGATGTGGTGAATTGGCCTCCTGAGGCAGTCTCTGCATTTCAGGAACTTAAGCAGAGATTCACTTCTGCTCCTGTTCTACGGCAGCCTGATGTTTCTCTGCCATTTCAGGTGGAGGTTGATGCCTCTGAAATTGGGGCAGGTGCCGTTTTGTCCCAAAAAGATCCAGAGACCTCTAAAAGTAACCCTTGTGCCTTTTTCTCTCGAAAATTTTCTCCTACTGAACGTAATTATGACGTGGGTAATCGGGAGTTATTGGCCATGAAGTGGGCTTTTGAAGAGTGGAGACATTGGCTGGAGGGAGCCAAACATCAGGTGGTGGTCCTTACGGACCATAAGAATCTGGTCTATCTGGAATCTGCCAAGCGACTCAATCCTAGACAGGCCAGGTGGGCCTTGTTTTTCACACGTTTTAATTTTGTGGTTTCCTTTCTTCCTGGCACTAAGAATGTTAAGGCGGATGCCCTCTCGAGGAGTTTCCTTGCGGACTCTCCTGAGTTATCTGATCCTTCTGTTATTTTGAAAGAGGGTGTAGTTCTTTCCGCCATCTCGCCCAATTTGAGACTTGCTCTGGAGGGGTGTCAGGAGGATAGGCCCGAGCGCTGCCCTGTTGGAAAATTGTTTGTCCCGGACCAATGGAAAAAGAGTGTGATGTCTGAGATTCATTGTTCCTCATTGGCTGGGCATCCCGGAATTTTTGGTACCAGAGACTTGGTTAGTCGGTCCTTTTGGTGGCCTACCTTGTCTCGCGATGTCAGGGAATTTGTGCAGTCCTGCGGGACTTGCTCTCGCTCCAAGCCTTGCTCTCGCTCTAGTGGTTTGTTGATGCCATTGCCTGTGCCCAAGAGACCATGGACCCATATCTCTATGGATTTCATTTCCGATCTTCCTGTTTCTCAGAGAATGACCACCATCTGGGTGATTTGTGATAGGTTTTCCAAAATGATACATCTTGTGCCATTACCTAAGTTGCCTTCCTCCTCTGAATTGGTGCCGTTGTTTCTTCAGCACGTGGTTCGTTTGCACGGCATTCCTGAGAGCATTGTGTCTGACAGAGGAGTCCAGTTTGTTTCCAGATTTTGGAGGACTTTTTGTTCTAAACTGGGTGTTCAATTGTCTTTCTCCTCGGCATTTCATCCTCAGACCAATGGTCAAACTGAGAGAACAAACCAGACATTAGAGACTTATCTAAGATGCTTTGTGTCTGCTGATCAGGATGACTGGGTCTCTTTTTTGCCTTTGGCTGAGTTTGCTCTTAATAATAGGGCTAGCTCTGCCACTTTGATGTCTCCGTTTTTCTGTAATTCTGGTTTTCACCCTCGATTTTCTTCAGGACAGACGGAAGCTTCTGTCTGTCCAGGTGTTGACTCTGTTGTTGAGCGTATGCAACAGATTTGGGACCAGGTAGTGGAGAGGTTGTCCCTCTCTCAGGAGAAGGCCCAGCGGTTTGCTAACCGGCATAGGACTGATGGTCCTCGGTTTAAAGTGGGGGACTTGGTCTGGTTGTCCTCAAAGAATATTCCTATGAGAGTAGCATCTCCTAAATTTAAGCCTAGGTTCATTGGACCTTATAAGATCATGGAGATTATTAATCCTGTTTCTTTTCGTTTGCTTCTTCCAGGGACATTTAAGATCCATAACGTGTTCCACAAGTCCTTGTTGAAGAGGTTTGTTGAGCCAGTGGTTCCTGCTACTGTGCCTCCTGACCCTGTTTTGGTTGAGGGCAATCTGGAGTATGTGGTTGAGAAAATATTGGATTCTCGTTTTTCTAGACGAAGACTCCAGTATTTGGTTAAATGGAGAGGTTATGGTCAGGAAGACAATTCTTGGGTGTTTGCTTCGGACATCCATGCTAGGAGACTTATCCGTGCGTATCATAGAACTCATCCTGACCGACCTGGTTGCTCAAATGAGGGTTCGGTGACCCCTCCTCAAGGGGGGGGTACTGTTGTGAATGGGTTTGAGATGAGTTCTGAGCAGAGGCTCCCTCTGGTGGTTACAAGCGGTACTAGTGAAGATTGTGAGGACTGGGAATCAGGTGTTACTGACTGGTCTTATATAAGGGAGTCATTTTCCCATCAGGGTTGCCGGTGATCAATTGTTCTGGTCTGAATCCTTCATTCCAGTTTCCCTTGTAGCCTGCTGTTTCGTGTCTGCATCTCCTGCTACCAGATAAGAATTTTTCTTCTTTTGTGTTGTTGCTATATTTTTGCATTTTGTCCTGCACTTCTTTGGGGGCCTTCTGGGTCCCCTCCGGGGGCTTCTGCCTTCTCAGTTTAGTTCAGCCACTGAGTTTTGTTCTTTTGCTTTTTCCAGTTTTTTCAGTGGCTGCTGTTTTGATTTTGTTACACCAGAGAGCTAATTTAGGTGGTAGAGGTCGTGTGATCTCAGGTGATTTTGAAATTAGTAGAGTTGGTGTTTTTCAGGGTTTTCTGGGATTGCAGTAAGTACCCTTCCTGTCCTTTTCTATTTAGATAGTTTGGGCCCCAGCGTTTGCTCATTCTATTTTCTTTCTGTGTCAGTATTTCCTCTTGTCTAACCGCCATTACATGTTTGGGGGCTTTCTATTATCTTTGGGGTTCTGCTCCGGGGCAGATAGCTTTCCTATTTCTATCTTTAGGTGTAGTTAGTTTCTCAGGCTGTGACGAGGCGTCTAGGACCAACGTAGGAACGCTCCACGGCTGCCTCTAGTTGTGGTGGTTAGTCAGGGTACTGCAATCCCATAGATTCCAACTGCTCTGGTGTATTGCCTTTTTTACCTGCACTCCTCAGCTACCGAAACATAACAGTAAGCCTGGCCGTGGTGCAGGATGTCCACACGCAGCATTACGCTTTTTATGGCTATAAATCTGCCAGTAAAAAAGTACACATACAGTGGGTATGGAAAGTGTTCAGACCCCTTTAAATTTTTCACTCTTTGTTTCATTGCAGCCATTTGGTAAATTCAAAGAGTTCATTTTTTTCTCATTAATGTATACTCTGCACCATATCTTGACTGAAAAAAACAAAAATGTAGAAATTTTTGCAAATGTGGCTGAGCTCCACAGATGCAGTAGGGAGATGGGAGAAAGTTCCACAAAGTCAACTATCACTGCAGCCCTCCAAATGGCTGCAATGAAATATAGTGAAAAATGTAAAGGGGTCTGAATACTTTCTGTACCCACTGTAGGTCCGGTCCATACAAATTATATTGCTGCTTGCCTGACTCTTGTTAGACTACTTGCATGAATCCTGCACATATAGAGTCCCTCTAGGTCTGTACCGCATCTTGTGTGCGGCTGTACACCACCTAATTATTTATTCCCTGTTGTATATATTTCCGCAGTGCAGTACAGAGATTGTCAGTCACCATCAAATTTAAGTTCAATCCCTTGGCTCACAATCTATTTTTTTCATCTAAGATATGCCGAAGCAGAGGTGGGATTCAGCCAGTTCTCCCCAGTTCAACCCAAAACTTTTATTACAATAACCTCTGATTACGAAAACAGGGATACACAGGAATGTGATCCAATTCCCCTTCACTGGATTGAATACATATTGACGATATGAGCGGACCCTATCTGCCTCCGTTCCTTTCTAAATTATAATATTCTCTGGGTCTGAGTGAATAGGAATTTGCAGCCCTGAGTATGATTACTCTATAGTTTAATCCCCTCAACTCCACATCCCTTCGTTCCTAAAGATGTAGAAAGCATCACTTGTCGAATCCAAACTAACATGAGCTTTTGGGGGATATTTTATTACACCACACCCTCTTGAGTAATCAACATCTATGTGTGCGAAACGTACGTTGGGGAAGCACAACTGTGCAACAATTTGGTAGCAATAAGCAGTTCATATTCATGATGGGTAAAAGAATTTCTGCCATATACCTAAGACAAATGTAAATCTATGTAGAGGTGTTGATATCTTCTATGTCTGGTACTATATTGTATATTGACCATTGTCTACTACTCTCTACTTATTAGTTTTGTGCACTCATATCAATGTACCCATCTTTGATACTAAACATATGCACTGTTAATTGTTAAAATACTCGTTTTGCAGTCATTCTATTTTCATTGAATCATTTTGATTGCTACATTTGAATTTCAATAAAGCATAAATTTTAGCTACAAAAACTCCTTTCACACAAAGACACAGAATGCAAAGATTGAGTCAACTTCTCCCCTTTTTATCTGGTTTCAGGTGTGATTTTCATATCACCCACACCTGTTACTTGCCACAGGTGAGTTTGAACGAGCATCACAAGCTTGAAACAACGTTGTTTACCCACAATTATGGAAAAATGCCAACAATTTTGCGGGTCCATTTTGGGGGTTTTGAGTGAAATTATGTCCAATTTGCATTTTTTTCTCTGCTATTTTGTGTTGTTCCAATGTACACAAAGGAAATTAACATGTGTATAACAGAACATATCTAATTTCAATAATTTTCTGGGAGAAATACTGTATTTTCAGGAACAATTTCAAGGGTGCCAACACTTTTGGCCATGACTGTACTTGAGAACGAAAGCTTATATTTTTTTTATTATACAATACATACATTACATAACCCTTATTTGAAGAAAGTACAATATTCCTCTAACACTTAAGAATAATTCCACATATAACTACAAATCCATTATAAACTCGTTAACATTTCATATTTTAGTCGTGTTAAAAGTGGTGCTTTGGTATGTGTAAGAAAAAGGTGATATTATTAATATGATTTCCATCTAACTTGTGATATTCATTCATAATGAGGTGTTAGGTAAGAAAACGGTTAAGATGTTTCTGTATCAGCATTAAAGTGGCGCTGCCATCTCCCGTTCATCTGCATTATTGCAAGTCTAAATTCTACATGCACTTTTGCATTTATGACTCACATGTGATATATAGGTCCTTCTCAAAAAATTAGCATATAGTGCTAAATTTCATAATGTAATGATTACAATTAAACTTTCATATATTTTGAATCATTACACACCAACTGAAATTTGTCAGGTCTTTTATTGTTTTAATACTGATGATTTTGGCATACAACTCCTGATAACCCAAAAAACCTGTCTCAAAAAATTAACATATTTCAACCGTCCAATAAAATAGAAGTGTTTTCTAAAAACAAACAAAAAAAAAATCAAATAATAAAGTTCAGTTATGCACTCAATACTTTGTCGGGAATCCTTTTGCAGAAATGACTGCTTCAATGCGGCGTGGCATGGAGGCAATCATCCTGTGACACTGCTGAGGTGTTATGGAGGCCCAGGATGCTTCGATAGCGGCCTTAAGCTCATCCAGAGTGTTGGGTCTTGCGTCTCTCAACTTTCTCTTCACAATATCCCACAGATTCTCTATGGGGTTCAGGTCAGGAGAGTTGGCAGGCCAATTGAGCACAGTAATACCATGGTCAGTAAACCATTTACCAGTGGTTTTGGCACTGTGAGCAGGTGCCAGGTCGTCCTGAAAAATGAAATCTTCATCTCCATAAAGCATTTCAGCCGATGGAAGCATGAAGTGCTCCAAAATCTCCTGATAGCTAGCTGCATTGACCCTGCCCTTGATGAAACACAGTGGACCAACACCAGCAGCTGACATGGCACCCCACACCATCACTGACTGTGGGTACTTGACACTGGACTTCAGGCATTTTGGCATTTCCTTCTCCCCAGTCTTCCTCCAGACTCTGGCACCTTGATTTCCGAATGACATGCAAAATTTCCTTTCATCAGAAAAAAGTACTTGGGACCACTTAGCAACAGTCCAGTGCTGCTTCTCTGTAGCCCAGGTCAGGCGCTTCTGCCGCTGTTTATGGTTCAAAAGTGGCTTTACCTGGGGAATGCGGCACCTGTAGCCCATTTCCTGCACACGCCTGTGCACGGTGGCTCTGGATGTTTCTACACCAGACTCAGTCCACTGCTTCCTCAGGTCCCCCAAGGTCTGGAATCGGTCCTTCTCCACAATCTTCCTCAGGGTCCGGTCACCTCTTCTCGTTGTACAGCGTTTTCTGCCACATTGTTTCCTTCCAACAGACTTCCCATTGAGGTGCCTTGATACAGCACTCTGGGAACAGCCTATTTGTTGAGAAATTTCTTTCTGGGTCTTACCCTCTTGCTTGAGGGTGTCAATGATGGTCTTCTTGACATCAGTAAGGTCGCTAGTCTTACCCATGATGGGGTTTTGAGTAATGAACCAGGCAGGGAGTTTTTAAAAGCCTCAGGAATCTTTTGCATGTGTTTAGAGTTAATTAGTTGATTGAGAAGATTAGGGTAATAGGTCGTTTAGAGAACCTTTTCTTGATATGCTAATTTTTTGAGACAGGTTTTTTGGGTTATCAGAAGTTGTATGCCAAAATCATCAGTATTAAAACAATAAAAGACCTGACAAATTTCAGTTGGTGTGTAATGAATCTAAAATATATGAAAGTTTAATTGTAATCATTACATTATGGAAAATAATGAAATTTAGCACTATATGCTAATTTTTTGAGAAGGACCTGTATAAAGTTACTGTCTCTTGAAAGACTTTTATTTAGCAGTAATATGGGTAAAGGGAATCTGTCAGTAAGCTCAACCCCACCAAACCGCATATATCAGCATGCAGGTCTTTGGACTACAAGTCCATCGACACCTTTTTATCTGATATACAGTACAGACCAAAAGTTTGGACACACCTTCTCATTCAAAAAATTTTTTCTGTATTTTCATGACTGAAAATTGTAGAATCACACTGAAAGCATCAAAACTATGAATTAACACATGTGGAATTATACATTACACTTTACAAAAAAGTGTGAAACAACTGAAAATATGTCTTATATTCTAGGTTCTTCAAAGTAGCCACCTTTTTCTTTGATTACTGATTTGCATGCAGAAAAGGTGAACGGTTGGACTCTACATGCCTAGTTCCCACCATGAAGCATGGAGGAGGTGGTGTGATGATGTGGGGGTGCTTTGCTGGTGACACTGTTGGGGATTTATTCAAAATTGAAGCGGTGAGCGGTCCAGCTCACCTCAAACCATCTCGATTGGGTTCAGGTCTGATGACTGTGGAGGCCAGGTCATCTGGCGTAGCTCCCCATCACTCTCCTTCTTGGTCAAATAGCCCTTACACAGTCTGGAGGTGTGTTTGGGGTCATTGTCCTGTTGAAAAATAAATGATGGTCCAACTAAACGCAAACCGGATGGAATAGCATGCTGCTGCAAGATGCTGTGGTAGCCATGCTGGTTCAGTATGCCTTCAATTTTGAATAAATCCACAAAGTGTCACCAGCAAAGCACCCCCACACCATCACACCACCTCCTCCATGCTTCACGGTGGGAACCAGACATGTAGAATCCATCCGTTCACCTTTTCTGCGTGCAAAGCAGTAATCAAAGCAAAAGGTGGCTACTTTGAAGAACCTAGAATATAAGACATATTTTCAGTTGTTTCACACTTTTTTGTAAAGTGTAATGTATAATTCCACATGTGTTACTTCATAGTTTTGATGCCTTCAGTGTGATTCTACAATTTTCATAATCATGAAAATACAGAAAAATCATTGAATGAGAAGGTGTGTCCAAACTTTTGGTCTGTACTGTATGTTGCTACAGTACATTCTTGAGTAATTAGTGTTTTAATTTATATGCAAATGAGCTATTAAGTTTTCTGGGCATTACATAGTACTTAAGGAGTCACGGTCTCCCAAGGATGTTTCTGCGGTTTATTATAAAACAACAAACCACGGTGTAACCACCTTCCCCGGGTCCATCTGAGATTTTCTGTCTCGGCTCCTGGTGTCTGTCATTGGCTGCACCGTTAACATTACCTTGACAGTGCGGCAAACAATCAGTGAGTTCATCAGCTCTGCCAGTAAAGACAGCACACCCCCTTCAGAGCCATTGAGCTAATTGATTGACTGCATGGATCAATGCCGGACACTGGAACAGCGGCAGAGACTAGTCGGTGGACCCAGGGAAGGTGAATGTATCACTAGATCCACCATCAGTACTTGAATACATCAACAGACCTACCATCAGTACTTGACCACATCACCAGAACCAACATAAGTAAATTAATATGTCACCAGAACCACTATAAGTACATGAATACATGACTAGAGCAACAGTACTTGAATAAAAGAACCAAGCTTAGTACAATGATTACCGTATATACCCATGTATAAGCCGAGATTTTCAGCCCTAAAAAATTTTTTAGGGCTGAAAGTCCCCCTCTCGGCTTATACGCGGGTCATATACGGGGGTCGGCGGGAGAGGGGGTGTCGGATCATACTCACCCCTCCGCCTGCGCGGTCTCTGCAGCCCCCCTGCTTCTCCCACGATCTCCGGCTCCTTCCTTCAGCGGTCACATGGCACCGGTCATTAAAGTCATGAATATGCACATATTCATGACTTTAATGAGCGGTAGCACGTGACCGCTGCAGGACTGAAGCGCTGCGGAGAGCGCCGGGAGAAGAGGAGAGGCTGCAGGGACGCGCCGGTGGAGGGGTGAGTATAGCGATATTTACCTGTCCCTCGGTCCACCGCTGTGCTGCGTCCTCGTCTGACTCCTCTGGCTGTGAATGATCAGGCAGAGGGCGCGATGACGTCGTTAGTGCGCGCCCCGCCCCCTGCCAGATCATTCACAGCCAGAGGAGTCAGACCGAGGGAGCAGTGCGCAGCGGTGCAGAGAGGACAGGTAAATATCTCAGGTGCTGGGGTCCTGAGCGAGCGGTAACACCGGCACCTGTCCCCCATAGCGCGCCGCTGTCACCGCCTGCTCAGGACACCGGCACCTGGCCCCCAGCGACGAGAGGTGAGTATGTCATTTTTTTTGCAGCAGCAGCATATGAGGGCTATACTTGGGGCATATGGGGCATAATTGTGCAGCATATGGGGGCATAATATGGAGCATATGGGGGCATAAGCAGTGGAACATATGGGGCATAATATGGAGCATATGGGGGCATAAGCTGTGGAACATATGGGGCATAATCTGGAGCATATGGGGGCATAATCTGTGGCACATATGGGGGCATAATCTGTGGAACATATGGGGCATAGTCTGTGGATCATACGGGGGCATAATCTGTGAATAGGGCATACTGTGGAATATGGAGGCATAATCTGTGGAGCATATGGGGGCATAATCTGTGGAGCATCATATGGGGGCATAATCATTTTTCACCATAGGCTTATACGCGAGTCAATAAGTTTTCCCAGTTTTTTGAGGCAAAATTAGGGGGGTCGGCTTATACACTGGTCGGCTTATACATGAGTATATACGGTAATTGTAATATCAAGTCAGCCCCATAAACAATTGTATCTTATGAACCAACAGCCCTACAACTCCCACTATGTCCTTAACTATGGTGAGAAGATACTGGGAGTTGTTATTAACAGCCATCATTAGACTGCATACCATACAGGAGCCACAGTACTGATGAGAATCAGTCAGTATCACAAATAAACGTTTACATCCAGGTACCTTATAGATTACATCTTCTTTGGAGTTGTCTCTTTTTTTTCATCTCCATATTGTCTAGATTCCATTATGACTTTTCATGACAACAGCTGTTCTCTGCACACCTCTTTCTTCTCCGGTCTTTTGTAGCATATCCCCACATAATTGCCCTTAAAAATAAGAGTGTTATTAAAATGCCCTCTGCATAAAAATATCTGTTCATATTATGACCTAAATAAGCCTCCTATTGTATATGACCTCCACACTTTCTACCATTATCAGCTATAACCGACACACCATCCGCCGTTATGAACCACGGCCTATACCCTGGCTGTCCCCTCTCTAATTTTCCATTACACTTTTTATATCTTCACACTGTCCCCCCACCATGCTAACCCCTCTCCATATTGTGCTTCCATTTCATGCTGTCCCCTCTCCAGTCTATGCCCCTTTTCACAAAATGCCTTCATACTACTACCACGCTTCCTCTTCAAACTGTAACTACTCCTCACACTGTCCCCCTACACAGTATAATGGTCACCACAGCTGCCCATATGATATGATATCCAGGGCCGGATTAACGTAGGGGCTGATGGAGCTGCAGCTCCAGGCCCCTTGTTAGAGATAGGCCCATCCCCCGGCCCAGCCAGCCGCTTGTTATCTAATGGCTCTCTGCTCTCCTCCCTTCCCTGTGCTGCTGACGTCAGCCTGGTGGTGGAGGGGGAGGTGAGGAGCCAGGAGAGACTGTGTGCTGGAGGGGGAGAGAGAAACCTGGTGCTGAAAGTACTATAGGAGAGGAGTCGGCAGCAGCACAGTGTTATCTCATTCACCCAATCCAGAAGCAGGATGTAAATGAAGGCAGAACATGTGACCACAGAGCAGCCAGTCACAGCTCACCGTTCACTTCTCCTCATCCATGCACTGTCTTCTTACAGCTTTGCCTATTGGCATCCTGCCCTGTGTTCAGTGTCACGTTGTAGTGACGGTCCCTGTCTGGAGGAGAGAGTTAGAGACAGGCAGGCAGAGGTGTGTGTGCTGTTACAAGAATCCCAGCCCTATTACAGTGAAAGCAGATGGAGAATCCTGAAGTCTCTGCACAGGTTTGTGTTGTAAAGTGTGTGGTTTCTGACAAATTCCATCAGTAGCATTGCATGGCCCATAGTAATATAGGGCAGCATTGAGAGGCCGATTCTAGTATATAGCGCAGCATTGAATGGCCCATAGTATATATAATGCAGCATTGAATGGCCCATAGTATATATAATGCAGCATTGAATGGCCCATAGTATATATAATGCAGCATTGAATGGCCCATAGTATATATAGCGCAGCATTGAATGGCCCATAGTATATATAATGCAGCATTGAATGGCCCATAGTATATATAATGCAGCATTGAATGGCCCATAGTATATATTAGCGCAGCATTGAATGGCCCATAGTATATATAGCGCAGCATTGAATGGCCCATAGTATATATAATGCAGCATTGAATGTCCCATAGTATATATAGGGCAGCATTGAGAGGCCCATTCTAGTATATAGCGCAGCATTGCATGGCCCATAGTATATATAATGCAGCATTGAGAGGCCCATTCTAGTATATAGCGCAGCATTGAATGGCCCATAGTATATATAGGGCAGCATTGAATGGCCCATAGTAATATATAATGCAGCATTGAATGGCCCATAGTATATATAATGCAGCATTGAATGGCCCATAGTATATATAGCGCAGCATTGCATGGCCCATAGTATATATAAATGCAGCATTGAGAGGCCCATTCTAGTATATAGCGCAGCATTGAATGGCCCATAGTATATATAGGGCAGCATTGAATGGCCCATAGTAATATATAATGCAGCATTGAGAGGCCCATTCTAGTATATAGCGCAGCATTGAATGGCCCATAGTATATATAATGCAGCATTGAATGGCCCATAGTATATATAATGCAGCATTGAATGGCCCATAGTATATATAGCGCAGCATTGCATGGCCCATAGTATATATAATGCAGCATTGAGAGGCCCATTCTAGTATATAGCGCAGCATTGAATGGCCCATAGTATATATAGGGCAGCATTGAATGGCCCATAGTAATATATAATGCAGCATTGAGAGGCCCATTCTAGTATATAGCGCAGCATTGAATGGCCCATAGTATATATAGCGCAGCATTTAGAGGCCCTCTCAATGCTGCATTATATATACTATGGGCCATTCAATGCTGCGCTATATATACTATGGGCCATTCAATGCTGCGCTATATATACTATGGGCCATTCAATGCTGCATTATATATACTATGGGCCATGCAATGCTGCGCTATATGGGCCTCTCAATGCTGCATTATATATACTATGGGCCATTCAATGCTGCGCTATATATACTATGGGCCATTCAATGCTGCGCTATATGGGCCTCTCAATGCTGCATTATATATACTATGGGCCTCTCAATGCTGCGCAACTATGGGCCATTCAATGCTGCATTATATATACTATGGGCCATTCAATGCTGCATTATATATACTATGGGCCATTCAATGCTGCGCTATATATACTATGGGCCATTCAATGCTGCGCTATATATACTATGGGCCATTCAATGCTGCATTATATATACTATGGGCCATGCAATGCTGCGCTATATATACTATGGGCCATGCAATGCTGCGCTATATATACTATGGGCCATTCAATGCTGCGCTATATATACTATGGGCCATGCAATGCTGCGCTATATATACTATGGGCCATGCAATGCTGCGCTATATATACTATGGGCCATTCAATGCTGCATTATATATACTATGGGCCATGCAATGCTGCGCTATATATACTATGGGCCATGCAATGCTGCGCTATATATACTATGGGCCATGCAATGCTGCGCTATATATACTATGGGCCATGCAATGCTGCGCTATATATACTATGGGCCATGCAATGCTGCGCTATATATACTATGGGCCATTCAATGCTGCATTATATATACTATGGGCCATGCAATGCTGCGCTATATATACTATGGGCCATGCAATGCTGCGCTATATATACTATGGGCCATTCAATGCTGCGCTATATATACTATGGGCCATGCAATGCTGCGCTATATATACTATGGGCCATGCAATGCTGCGCTATATATACTAGAATGGGCCTCTCAATGCTGCGCTATATATACTATGGGCCATTCAATGCTGCGCTATATATACTATGGGCCATGCAATGCTGCGCTATATATACTATGGGCCATGCAATGCTGCGCTATATATACTAGAATGGGCCTCTCAATGCTGCGCTATATATACTATGGGCCATGCAATGCTGCGCTATATATACTATGGGCCATTCAATGCTGCATTATATATACTATGGGCCATGCAATGCTGCGCTATATGGGCCTCTCAATGCTGCATTATATATACTATGGGCCATTCAATGCTGCGCTATATATACTATGGGCCATGCAATGCTGCGCTATATGGGCCTCTCAATGCTGCATTTATATACTATGGGCCATTCAATGCTGCGCTATATATACTATGGGCCATGCAATGCTGCGCTATATATACTATGGGCCATTCAATGCTGCATTATATATACTATGGGCCATGCAATGCTGCGCTATATATACTATGGGCCATTCAATGCTGCATTATATATACTATGGGACATTCAATGCTGCGTTATATACTAGAATGGGCCTCTCAATGTCGCCCTATATTACTATGGGACATTCAATGCTGCACCATATACTAGAATGGGCCAGGAGCGTTTAAATGCCCTCTCTCTGTTATGTATTGAAAATAGATTGCTGAATGAGCTTAATCTTGATTCTGCAATTGAGGAATTTGCAAGCAAAAAAGCACGAAAAGTGAATGTGTAGTTTAATTTTCTTCTACCAGTTTGATTTATTTACGATAAAACACAGTTTAGCGTTCAGTGAATAACCCTGTTTATTTGCCTCATAAGTTACTATCAGCGTGATAACCATAACAGACTTTCTATATCCACCATATACTAGAATGGGCCTCTCAATGTTGCCATATATGTGTATGGGGCCTCTCTGACGCAATATTACTAATGTGGCTATGTATGGCAGTATTATTGAGATGGCTATGTGTGGCAGTATTAAGGGGGCTGTGTGTGGCACTATAAGGGGGCTATGTGTGGCAGTATTAAGGGCCGTTTAGACTGTCCAAATTCTTGTCTGATCGGCCGGACTTTAATTATTTCCCAGGGTGCCCTGAGGCTGAGAAGGTTGAGAAAAACTGCTATAGGAGGACGTCAAACTGAGGTGTGAGTTGTGTGTTCCTGTGGAGCAGGTACTAATGTTATAATACATCTTGTGCTGCTGATATATATACAGACATGTTATTGCTATGTATAGCTGTGGTACTGGTATATAAGCAGGTACTAATGTTATACATAGATGTGCTGCTGACATATATACACACACAGTACTGTATATATGGCTGTGGTACTGGTATATAGGCAGGTATTAATGTTATAGATGGGCTGCTGACATACATACAGACACAGAACTGGTATATATAGCCGTGGTACTGGTATATACGCAGGTATTAATGTTATATGTAGATGTGCTGCTGACATATATACAGACAGGTGGCCAATCAGTGGCTACTGTCTGAAGTTCTGGCATGGTGGCCGCCATCATGCTAGGAGTTCTGACAGTGACTGCTGCAGCGGATGATTGTCACACCTGTCCGGCGCATAATCTCATTACTTGGACCATTGCCATTAATATGGAGGTTGATTGGGGATTGTGATCCACCAGCTGCTTGTTAGTCCCTGGATTGTGGATTATTATCTGTATTTACCCACATAGTCAATGTCCGCACGTGTAGATTGTGCCTGGATTGTGGATTTTAATCTGTATTTATTTGCCTCATAAGTTACTATCAGCGTGCGTAATAACCATAACATACTTTATATCCACTGTATTTATATTAGGCATGTATCATATATTTATATTTACTTTGTTCTATAGCTTTATTTACAATAAAACACAGTTTAACGTTCAGTGAATAACCCTGCTTATTTGCCTCATAAGTTACTATCAGCGCGATAACCATAACAGACTTTCTATATCCACTGTATTTATATTAGGCATGTATCATATATTTACTTTGTTTATATCTTTTACGTTACATTTTTGGCCTTTGTGAATTGCCGTGTTTGGCCCCGCCCCTTGCCCCGCCCCTTGCCCCGCCCCTTCAGCTCCAGGCCCATCATGTTCTTAATCCGGCCCTGATGATATCCATAACAAGCCGCCAATATACAGTGCGGTCACCACCACAGCCCCTCATATATAGTATGATGTCCACCACAGACCCCTATAAATAATATGATGTCAAAAACAGCCCCCTTGTATACTATGATGGCCCCCACAGCACTCCATACAGTATTATAGCCCATAAACAGCACCTCAAACAATATGATATTCACCACAGCCCCTTATCCAGTATGGTCACACAGCCCCCAATATAATGACTTCCACAGTCCCATATACAGCATGCTCACCACAGCTCCTGATATACTTTGATGTCCCCCCATCACAGCCCCTCATTTCATGGCCCAAACACACAGCCCCTAATTTCATGGCACCCTGCACAGGCCATCATTTTATGCCTCCTTGCACAGTCCTTCATTTTATACCCCCCTGCACAGCCCCTCATTGTATGCACCTTTGCACAGCCCCTCATTTTATTCCCCCATCTGCACAGCTCCTCATTTTATTCCCCCTCTGCACAGCCCCTCAGTTTATTCCCCCCATCTGCACAGCCCCTCATTTTATTCCCCCTCTCTGCACAGCCCCTCTTTTATTCCCCCTCTCTGCACAGCCCCTCATTTTACCCCCCCTCTACACACCGCAATATAAGAATTAAAATAAAAAAACTCATACTCACCTAATCCTAGATCCCGTCCACAGTCTCCTCTTCTGTGAAATGCACTAATGAATGTCACTCCATCACACCAGCCAACGCAACGTCCCCTGCATGTGCCTTCTCCAACAAGGTGTTGGCCGGAAATCTTGCTAGAGATCCCGGAGGAGCAGGACAGATTGCAGCTCCTATGCTCTTGTTCTGGGTGGTGCACACAGCAATTGTATTCAAGTTTGACAGATGCAAATACAACTGTGTGCAGGGAGGGAGCGACATCCGGGGGGGCAGGCAGATAGAGGTGTGAGTGGTGTCATTGTGCTGAATGTCTGCGGCAGGAGGAAGGCGCCAGGTGGCCACAGACATTCAGCATTTTTTTCTCTAAGTGCGCACCCCCCAAGTAGGTAGGAGGTTTCACCTTAGGCAGGTACCTACCGTACCTATCCTTTGTCAAATGTTAAGTTTTACCAGGAGAACTCTGCCTCCACCGGCCTGCCTTTTTTCATTGTGCCATCTCTAACCCAGGTAAGTGGCTCCCACAGACCTGGCCATCCACAGTCTTCGACTGCTGGTTCCATAAAATATAACCAATCTCTGTGATAGTATCAGCCATGATGTTTACCAGCTGCGGGTTGAATCCTTTTCACTTCAATGGAATGAGTTGTAAAGAGTTGCAGTACCCGGCACAACCACTATGAGATGTAAGGAGTTGTGCCTGGAAATCAATGCGGGGAAGATGGCAATCATAGATCCCTTTAATCAGCTGCTCAGTTAAGGTGAGTACATTTAGATCCCCACCGACCTGATATTGATGACTAATAAAAGGCTATTATCATTATTAATCCTGAAAACCCCTTTACTATTTTACCATTCTGGGAAATCAGATCAATTTATTGGATATAAATTAACTTCATTTATTATTGATGAACGAATGTGACAATCCAGTCAGTTGTTAGTAGAGAGCCATCACCATGACCAGTTCCAGGCCCCGCCATCAGTCTCTATCTGACAGTGGTCTAGATTTGTCTGTAATAATTTGGAGCTAGGTCAGAACAGATTATAATATGTATTTTGACAGCATCCAGAGCATATCCCTTATCATCTCTGAATCACAAAGTGTTGTAGGCAAATAGCGTCTGCTCTATCTGGAGGGAAGAGAAGATTTTTAAAGCAGATGTTCAACTTGCACAATCTAGACAGTGATGTGACAGATCTGAGCCCGGACTTCAAAGACCATGAGGGGATGGAACCATCTCAGTAAATATTACTGCTGTCATTGCTCTCAATATATATTTAGCAATAACATACATACTAAAAGAAAAAATGATGATTTCACATCTTTCACAGAAATCTCTGATCTTAAATTTATAAGTACAAGATTTTTGCTTTTTTAGTTATTTTTTCTTATTAGATTCTTGATATTTAGAAGAGCAGGCCTTAAATAATACATTACGATGGTATAGTACTTGTCACAACTTAGCTGTCGGGTGAACCGGGATCAGTGGCTCCTTCCCTGTCCCTAACACTAGGGGTGCCCTAGCTCGCCCTATTCCCCGGGATACTTCTGAAGGTGAAGATGCCGGGGCCTCCACCCTTGCCTTATCTCCTGAGTTAGCCCTTTGTCTGTTCTCTTACCCCACCCAGGGAAGAGGGGCGCTACTGTGCACCATAATACATCAACCCGACAAACAAGGCAGCACAAACAAGGGTTAACAGAAAACTCCAGGCATACAAAATGTTCCTTCACGTGTAACAGAGGAACCCACCTTGGTGTGAAGGTAGGGGAATAAACCAATATAGAGAAGGATAAGGAATTACCACACATACAAACCAAGCAACAGTCACAGATAACTCCTCCAACTCTCCTTCTCATATGAACTCCTCTCCCTCCGTTAGCCATGCAGCAAAAGCTAGCTCTGACGAGGATTAGTATCAGAGCCCAGATTATATAGGGAAAAGGAGTGGCTAACCGAACTCAGCTGTGAGCACAGGGATTTCCAACATGGCCGATTAACCCCTGTTCTGCCAGAAGGAATAAATACGTTTAAAATTAAGGGGAAGTGCTTCTTCTCAGCGCCGGAGTAGGAGTAATCAGACATTGCGGTCTTCTGGCTCTACACTGTCGCAGTAACTCGTAACAGTAACATAGTAAGCAAGGCTGAAAATAGATATTTGTCCATCCAGTTCAGCCTATATTCCATCAGAATAAATCCCCAGATCTACGTTCTTCTAAAGAACGTAATAACTGTAAGATACAATATTGTTACGCTCCAGGAAGACATCCAGGCCTCTCTTGAACCCCTAGACTGAGTTCGCCATCACCATCTCCTTAGGCAAGGAATTCCAGATTCTCACTGCCCTAAAAGTAAAGAATCCTCTTCTATGTTGGTGGAAAAACCTTCTCTCCTCCAGACGCAGAGAATGCCCCCTTGTGACCGTCACCTTCCTTGGTATAAACAGATCCTCGAAGAGATATTTGTATTGTCCCCTTATAAACTTATACATGGTTATTAGATCGACCCTCAGTCGTCTTTTTTCTAGACTAAATAATCCTAATTTTGCTAATCTCTCTATCTCTCTGGCTATTGTAGTTTCCCCATCCCCTTTATTAATTTTGTTGTTCTCCTTTGTACTCGCTCTACTGTAGTTCCATTATATCCTTCCTGAGCACCGGTGCCCAAAACTGTACACAGTACTCCATGTGCGGTCTAACCAGGGATTTGCACAGAGGCAGTATAATGCTCTCATCATGTATATCCAGACCTCTTTTAATGCACCCCATGATCCTGTTTGCCTTGGCAACCGCTGCCTGGCACTGGCTGCTCCAGGTAAGTTTATCATTACTTATGCAGATATAGTGATTAACACTTCTTATACACAAGGGCCCCAAATTCATCAAAGCTTTTACTCCAGAATTCTAGTGTAAAAAGCTTTAAAAAGTCAAAAAATGTTTGTGCAATACAGAGTTGCACAAAAATGTGACATCTTTTGGAGTTTTCATACCAGTTTTGCCCAAAATCAATGCACCTGGGGCAGGATGAGGGCATGGAGAGAGTGGCGACTCTCATTTGTAAATGTCATAATGAGCAGTGACCTATGCTACGTCAGAAAGCTCGAGTTCTTTGTATTTTGTACATTTGAGGGTGTCCTGCCTTCCCCTTTTGGCTGTGATCCTTGTCTAAATAACTTTCCACAGGCAGGTGTAAAACAATCAGGCCCAGATTCTGCTCTGCCCCCATCTATTTTGAGGCCTGCTGTAGATACTAGTATTAGAGATCATCCTGGGTAAACCATGTTTTGGTGGGATGGCTTTTTACACTTTTTTGCTCAAAAAATGTCAAGTACCCCATGTTTTTTTAATGCACTATTACTATTTATTTACTTAATGCAGGGTATCTAGTCATTGTTTTTAACATAGGTTATATTATGCTTTACACTTTGTAAGATAAAAGCTCTCATTGCAAGAGGATGACTGCAGATAGAAAAAGCAGGTGAATTACAAACTTGCTTATTGTCATGCTTATTTTATGGATTTTTTAAAAGGTGTCAATTGAAGAATTGGATATGTTATTATACGTTCACTGAACTATCACATTATGCCTGTCATGTTATGCTGTTTGGGATATTTTTTTGCATTTTTATATCCTGTATTCTTCTGTCAGATGCACCTATAACAGCTTAGACACAAAGGAATCTATTTCACCAGAATGCTGGTATTAAACTGTTGAAATTTTGCAATTTTTATTTTGCAACTGAGCTTTTGGTGTTTTTACACCAGTCCCAACTAGCTTTACCAACTTTTGGAAAATTGGGCAGACCTTGGGTAGGACAGGGCGAGGTCATACGCTTCCAACAATTGCATAATAAATTATGCCAGAAATGTTTATCAGTCCATGATTAGGAAGCAACGAAAAAGGAAAAAAAACGCAACATGGAAAAAATGGTGATTATAAATTAATGAACACTAAAACTACAAATACAATTCTAAATATAACATGTCAAATTTGTCAATAAATCTTGTTGGACCCTATGCTCATGTGCGTATAATCAATATTGATTCCATCCTAAGGAGTATTTGATGGTGATTACCTCCTTGTTGTTGGATTTTTACTTTTTCTATACCTGCAAAGCGCCGAAGATTACAGTCTGAACATCTGAACAATGTTCTTTCCGCACATGCTGGATCAATCTGAGTGAACCCTTTCCTGAGGTGATAAACTTATAATTTTCTCTTAAACGGATATATAGTAAGGGGTCTTATTGTTTTCCCAATGTAAAAAAAAGGGACAAAAAAAAAATCACATAAACTACGTGATGTGTTTTGCATGAAATGAAGTCTCGGACTTGATGTAAATGTATTGGTCAGCCCCTGCTGAGAACTGAACTACATTGTGACTTTAAGAGAGAATGCACTTTTATGATTTGTGTGCACTTGGACTAGTCATTTCTCCCCTGAAGCTTGCTGTGTGTTGGTTAGGAACAAGAAGCAGGAAGTATCGGTTCAGGAAGAGAAGAAGGAGGCTCGTGCCTGTGAGAGCCTAAGAGAGGTGTTTATACTAGATTGGTTCTCAGCAAAACCAGAGATCGCCTTGTCATTGGCTACTGGGCATGCATAAATTGGCCAAATTATGTGCTAAGTACCATAGCTCCATTTTCTTATTATCTAGAGCAGTAATGCTATTCATATTTCATATATTTCACATTTACGTGCCTTAGCACTACAGAGTGCAACTTTATTTTTTTGGCATGCCTGTGAGAGACAGGCAGGACTATAAGTGTGTCTAATCAATTCCCACATTTGTGGTTCCCCTTGGGTTGAAAATCTCTAAGCCAATTGTTTGAGTCTGGATATAATCTATTCTGTACCAAAATGTCTTTCAAACTGGAAGATTTTCTGTATGTATCTAATTAAAGGTTTTCGTTCAGCTGGTCCTATTCTAAGAGGTGCCAGTTTTTGAAAATGGCTGAACGACTGTGTCTGTCCATTGGTCCATATCTAAAATTGAAAATAAATCTCTTTTATTTGTTATCTCTATTGTGTTTGTGATTGTTACTGAATAAATCCCTCTGAGAAAATGCACTGGCTTTACTTAAAGTGGTATTTAGTAGCCGATCTGGGTATCCTCTCTGTCGATGATTTGAGTAACATTTAAGGCGGTGGCGCACGACAGATGAAAGATCCACAATATTCATTTAGGGTCGCGCACATCTTAAAGGAGTTGTCCAGGCCTGGAGACTCTATGTGACTGCAGATTTGTGAATCCTCACAGCACGCAGTGTCAGGATTCTCCAGTGCTTTCGCCGGTAGCAGGCAGTCATGTGCCTGCAAGTATGCAATTTGCATTCTTCCGCCATATTCCGACTAGACATTTCTGAAGAAAAGCACGTCTAGTTGGCACGTCTACATGTATGCAAATCGTATATTTGAGGTCAAGCACCTGCTACTGGCGCAAGAAAACCAAAGAATCTTGCCAGTGCACACACTGCATGATGTCTGGATTTACAAGTCTGTAGTCACATAGAGTGTCTGCAGACTTGAACAGCAAGCCTGAGCAACCCCTTTAATGAACTTGACATATTTTACTACAGCGCTTTCTTCATTAAGAATGGCGCTCAGTATCAAGGCCAATGAATACAAGTACTCAGAATGCTATCTCCAGCCAAGTACATATAGCTCTTTACATGTGAGAACAATAAGCACTTTACTATATGCAGATTACCCCATATCTTACAGATTGCTGGTCACAATTCTAAAAATAAATGTAAAAAAAAAATCTGGTTGTCACATTGCCCTTAATAAATGTTCAGATTGTTCAGCTTTATTCACATTTGCATTCTGTGTGGCACTCTAGACATGTCATTGCTCCAAACTACTTGACTAAATGAGCCATAATTGCTCGTCATGCTATTTATCCACTTCAGGTTGTCATTGACATTAGTTTGTGTATGTAATAACAGCGCAAAGTTATTTTTTTCTCTTTTGGTTGGGACGACCTTTGCATTACTGCATTTAGACTACAATAAAAATACATATTATCATCTACATCATTTGCAATAATGTACAGTTGCAATTTAATCAGTCTTAATAAATATATATGATAAAAAGAAACATCTGCCATTGCTTAGGGGCCAATTATTCTGTAAATGAAATCTGCTTTACCCAATACGAAGACCTGATTGTTGAATGTGGACTGATAGCAGCATTTCTAGCAAGGCTGAAAGTAAAGATGTGCCTATCACTAGCTCTTCAATTGTTTTAACTTTTTCAACTTTTAAAATTCTGGCCCCT
Organism: Oophaga sylvatica; assembly: GCA_033576555.1. NCBI lineage: Eukaryota > Metazoa > Chordata > Amphibia > Anura > Dendrobatidae > Oophaga > Oophaga sylvatica. Next base: position 22,758,576 of record JARQOD010000009.1, on the reverse strand, counting down.
CCAGTAAAAAAAAATATAAAATTAATAAAATGGCTCTGTTAAACTATATATATTATTTAATATAAGTGCTTAGAGTATATGGTGACTGTTGGCTTAATGATGGTGTAAGGAAGCACAGTCGCTGTTTAGTGCGCCACCTGCAGTCTAGTGCAGTTCCTGACTTTTCGACAAGACACTTTGCAAATGCAGAACTTGACTTATTTACAGACTTTCCATATGGAAGAGATACACTTGTGACATTGCAGGACTTCAAACTAGATAGAGCACAAAGCAGCCTTTTCCACCTCTGTGAATCATGGTGGGCTAAGAGCACCACCTGCACGCTTACCCTCTCTGTGTCACAGCTTGCACTCCAGGTCTCAGTGAGGGTAACGCTTAGTGAGGCTTCACAGGTTCTTCACAAAGATCCGATTATACTTTTGGTCTTTCAAGGCAGCCCCACGGGTCCTTGCCCAGTTTGTCTCATGACAATCATTCTTGGGATACTGTGTCCGACCAATCTCTGACCTTCTCCGCTATCTAGCTCTCTGCTAAAGGTCCACCACTTCCTGTCCCTTACTGACGAATTCTGGCTCTGCCACATGATTGTGCCTAAAATCACCCCTTTTTGGTGGATTACAGGTCTGTTTTACCAAACAGGTAGTTTATACTACAGGAATTTTATCTCTCTCTACCCAAGAGGAGGTTGATGGAGACTGATGGTCGCTAGTATTTCACCACAGCTTTGACACATCAGTTATCCCTGACTGTGCTGTTCACAATCTACGCATTTCTCTATACTCATCTCACCTCAGACCAGTCCCTCTTGGCAGAAAACTCTTTCATCCCTGCGCCCAACCACCCACCACAAAAACATGTCACACACATTCACCTTGATGAGTTCCCAGAGAACCCCATCAACACCTACAGTGAAGATCAAGCGCCAACTGTATAGCAAAGCAGCATTACAAGTCCATAGTCAAAAAACCTCTGGACAACATTTACCACAGTAATAGCTTCAAGATGGGGGTACAAACATCACTTTACCCATTACAATGCAAATAAATTCTGCCCTGGACAAGAAAATAACAGGGTAAGGAAAGGCTTGTTCAAGTGTAAAGGGCTGGGGAGCTGAAGATATGATTCATCAATGTTCTATGGCACCTGTGACCAAATATAGCCATTTACTGAGCAAATCAAGTAAGGTGGAACCAGAAAATGGAGAAAGCATTTCTGGAGGGACAAGCCTGAAGGGAGTATTGGGTCGGGTGGTAGCTGTGGCGCAGTTACCAAATATAAAAGGCCAAAGTGCCAAGATGGGAGTCCGTTGGTACCAACCAATGAAACAGGGAGGACGTGTGAGCAGTGGAACGCAGAGGCAGAGCGACCGAAGAGTGGTAGGGGACTGGGACAAGCAGGACATTGGGGGGCCAAGTGTGTGGCCCAGCTGCCCTTGGTACACATGTCTCCAGGAGAGTGCACAGATAAGGTAATTGTGAAGCCTGATATTCATTCACATCACACACTCCAACACTGCCACCAGAGGGCAACTTAGACTATTTAAGTTAGTGTGACGAGCAGTAGTAGTTCAGTCAGTCAGTAGTGAGATTCAGACCAGTTTGCTGTCTCAGGACAGAGCAGTTCAGTCTAGGAGGGAGAGGAGAAAAGACTGATTCCTGACAGAGCTCAGGTAGTTCATTTTTGTACTGAAGTGGAGGCTAGTACGAGTGGAGAGGAATCACTCTAGCCTAGTCAGAGCTACATTTGAATCTGAAGCTGTTACTCAGAACAAGCTGCCTGTGTTCCTAAGAATGTGGGAAGTGACTCTCAGAGCGAGCATGAAATCAGTTGACAGAGTTCCTGATAGCTACTCTGGACAGAGTCATTGAAGGAAAGAAGGAAAGGGATTACAGCAGTTATAACAATGAGGCAACTGAGAACAGGTCAGTGAGCTTGGAAGAACAACTGACAACTACACCTAATGTACCCGTGCTTATGTTAAGGGCAAGAGTAGGGCGACAGGCGAGTGGAGAAAGAAGGACAAGTGACCAAGGTGACAGATCATCTTCACTTAATTAACCGGACACCGGGGTCCGAAGCATTGCTAGTACTTCACGTCTAGTAATAAGAAACACCGGAATCCTTGCTGGACTTCAAGTCACAGAAGGTAGCCCTAAGCGTTGATACGTAACTGGAGTCAGGGAGAACAAGGACTTTTAGCAAGTGCACTGCATAGAGGACTTCGTTCTTTCCAACCTCTGATTATCAGAGACGGAGAAGGCTCTACCACAATGTCGGCCGGGCGTAGCTGCTACAGTAGGAGTTAAACTTGACTTCATGCAAGTTAGGACTCACATACACTTCAAGGAGAAAGGAGGCCTTAAACCTGCTCAGCAATCCCCTGAATGTGCATTCTCCAACCTGACCAGCTTCCCGGGACATACCTGCCAACAACATCAGTAAAGGTATGGAAAGAGACTGAATTGTGTGTGACTGACTTTTTATCTGCAACACCATTGATTCGGAGGGAACAGTCCCACCTGTGGGGGACTTAACATCTAGCTGCCTAATAACATCCCCTCAGAAGATTAACTCTGCAGCGCTGGTCTTATTGATCAGAAACCACAGGTGGCGTCACAAACTAATCTTTATAATCCCCTGTAAATATCCCCCATTGCATGACCGCCCAGGGCCACGGACCAGCTCTGCTGCCAGTGACATCCCCATAGACTTCCATGGGCTCGGTGCCGAGTGTCCCATAGCCCTGGTACCCACATGTGGTGCGCGTCATCTTTGGCGTCACAAACAGGATCTGAGGCTTACAATTTGTGAGTCATGTGTTGCCTATTGGACTGTTTTGTGCAAAAAGACTGTGTGCAGATTTTGTGATTTTTGGCGCCATTTTCCGCCATTTTGCCGCCATATTCGCGCCCTGAGGCGCTGGTGAAGAAGGTGGGCGTGCATTCGTGGGCGTGTACCCCCCCTGTGGCGCGAAAGTGATGGGCGCCTCTCTAAATGCTACTATAATGTGAGAGCCTGCCCCACTGCTAAGGAGATCCGCCTCCTCTTCATTTTCTATGCCAAAAAGAGGAAGCGCAAATCCCGCCTCCACGGAAGAGACCAGATTGTTCCAGATAGAAAACACAGTCTGGCCTGGAGAGAGATGGCGGAAGGACAGGAGACGCTGTGTGGGGGAGCGGCGGCGCGCAGGCCCCGTTCCCCAGAAAAGCTACTGCCTGTGCCGGAGCCGTCCCCAGTTCGGGACACTAACCAAATCATGCTGGAGTTAGAGGAGGTGAATGCGGTGCTCAAGGAAATGATCCAGCGCCGTGAAGAGATGGATGAGACGGAGAGAAGCTGGCGTGCCCGGAAACAGCGGCTGCTGTGGGACGCAATGCTCTCTCCCCCAGGAACGAAGCCATTACCTGTGATCCCTGTGCCACCGCAGCCAGCGGCTGAAGAGAAACCGGAGGCCGGCCCCGAAAGAGCTGATCCCGACTCCACCGATGATCCGGTCGGAGGAACGGAGGCTGAGGAGGCCCTGCCCAGACCGGAGTGCCAGCCAGGTCAGGAGGCCGCAGCAGAATGCAGTCCCCCGGTAGGGACACCGGAGGGAAGCCAGCCGTCCATAATGGAGGTCGACTGGGACGTGATGGAGTATCTGGACGATGTGACTTATGACATCCAGACCGATAACGAATGGGGACGCAGTGAGCAGGAGAAGCGACGCCAGCAGGAGGAGAGAGAGGCGCAGCAGTCCCGCCAGCGGTACCATGAAGAGTTTCTTGCTGATAAAGAAAACGTCAGGAGAGACAAAGGTACGCTCCAGGAACCGCGGCGTCAGGGGTGTGTTAGTGATTTCAAACTCCGCAAAGGCTGGGGCTTCATCCACGAGCCAGGCCTATACCAAGGAGTCTTTGTCAGCCGCAGAGATGTAGAGTCCCATCTGCCCATTGGTCACCCGGGAAGAGATCTCGTGAACGGGGATATCGTCAGCTATACGCGGCACTGGGGACTTAAAGGGTGGTACGCCTTAAACGTCACCCGTGTCAGCGACCCCGTCCCCGACGCCGGTAGTGTGCATCATGTCGCAGTGTCTCAGTCTCCATTACCAACAGCACCCAGCCGTGCACCAGCATCGCAACCAGCATCCTCTTCTGCACCAAGATCATATCCCGTCTCGTACCCTGCGACCCAACCTGCATCGCAACCCACGGTCACTTCTGCATCGCAATCTGTGTCGTATTCTGAGTCCTGCTCCAAATCGCAAAAGCCTGATGCGACTTCAATGGAGCCACTAAGCAAGCCTGCTTCTTGTACAGCATCTTATGCTGCAGCAGCGACCCCTATGGAGCTGAATCTATATTCTAGAGAGGCACCTGTTGAGCCCCTAGTGGATTACACAAGAACTGTAGCTACGCAAACCTTCATTGCAGGCCATGACTTGTTTGTTATGCGTTCAAAAGAGCACCGCGTCGTTCCAGCCCCAGGAGTGGAAGACGTCATTGAAATCCGCAAAGAAGAAGATCAGTAGGACCCAGACAGGGTTTACTGTACTTGTATAAAGTTGAAGAAGTTGAAAAAAAAAAAAAAATTTGCACTTTATTAATATTATGATAAATGTTTAATAATGTTATTTGCTATATGTGATGATGTTTACATAGTTGCATAGAATACCCAGTTGGGTAATGTGGAATAGTTAAAAGAAGTAATTAGAAATGTGATTTTCTAAACTTGAAAAGGTTTTATCAAAGGACTGCGTGGCTGTGGACTGTGCCAGCCCAAAAACTTTAAATGTAAATAGTTCGCACTTCGGTGCCCCATCTTGGTTTTACACAAAAGCATTACTACCTCTGAAGAAAAACCCGTATGGTGTGGCCTAGAGTGAGGTCTGCAGCTCAGAAGTCCTGCAGCCCACCCAGGACCCACGTGGGAGGTTTTTGGTGCGGGTCCTCCACAAGAATCTTGTCTTATATATATTTATGTGAAAAGTATTTTGATAATTTTCTACTGACCTATGTACAAATTGTAACGTTGAAAGAGTCCTTACCTCCCGCAAGGGATGAGTTATATGTTAAATGTTGAAGTTATATGCAAAACAAAAATATTTTTCTTTTCTATTTCAGCCCGGGAGTGCTGAGTTTAACTAAGGGGGGATGTGTGGCCCAGCTGCGCTTGGTACACATGTCTCCAGGAGAGTGCACAGATAAGGTAATTGTGAAGCCTGATATTCATTCACATCACACACTCCAACACTGCCACCAGAGGGCAACTTAGACTATTTAAGTTAGTGTGACGAGCAGTAGTAGTTCAGTCAGTCAGTAGTGAGATTCAGACCAGTTTGCTGTCTCAGGACAGAGCAGTTCAGTCTAGGAGGGAGAGGAGAAAAGACTGATTCCTGACAGAGCTCAGGTAGTTCATTTTTGTACTGAAGTGGAGGCTAGTACGAGTGGAGAGGAATCACTCTAGCCTAGTCAGAGCTACATTTGAATCTGAAGCTGTTACTCAGAACAAGCTGCCTGTGTTCCTAAGAATGTGGGAAGTGACTCTCAGAGCGAGCATGAAATCAGTTGACAGAGTTCCTGATAGCCACTCTGGACAGAGTCTTTGAAGGAAAGAAGGAAAGGGATTACAGCAGTTATAACAACGAGGCAACTGAGAACAGGTCAGTGAGCTTGGAAGAACAACTGACAACTACACCTACTGCTACCCGTGCTTATGTTAAGGGCAAGAGTAGGGCGACAGGCGAGTGGAGAAAGAAGGACAAGTGACCAAGGTGACAGATCATCTTCACTTAATTAACCGGACACCGGGTCCGAAGCATTGCTAGTACTTCACGTCTAGTAATAAGAAACACCAGAATCCTTGCTGGACTTCAAGTCACAGAAGGTAGCCCTAAGCGTTGATACGTAACTGGAGTCAGGGAGAACAAGGACTTTTAGCAAGTGCACTGCATAGAGGACTTCGTTCTTTCCAACCTCTGATTATCAGAGACGGAGAAGGCTCTACCACAATGTCGGCCGGGCGTAGCTGCTACAGTAGGAGTTAAACTTGACTTCATGCAAGTTAGGACTCACATACACTTCAAGGAGAAAGGAGGCCTTAAACCTGCTCAGCAATCCCCTGAATGTGCATTCTCCAACCTGACCAGCTTCCCGGGACATACCTGCCAACAACATCAGTAAAGGTATGGAAAGAGACTGAATTGTGTGTGACTGACTTTTTATCTGCAACACCATTGATTCGGAGGGAACAGTCCCACCTGTGGGGGACTTAACATCTAGCTGCCTAATAACATCCCCTCAGAAGATTAAAGGTACTGCCACACTACACAATCCCGCTAGCGATCTCGTTAGCGTCGCATACTAATGAGATCGCTAGCGGGATTGTTTCTATATCGCTAGTGTCGGCCACATTTAGCGATATCGTTAAGGACGCTATCGCGGTTAGCGATCTCCTTAACGACTTTAGCGGTACAAAAGTACCGCTAAATCGCTAAAAAAGGTGCCACACTTAGCGATATATACTTACCCAGCGGGGCGCCAGCGACGAAAATAGGGTCCGGAACGATTCCAGCGACAAGCGAGATCACAGCAGGAAGCTCGTCGCTGGCAGATGCCGCACACAACAACATCGCTAACGGGATCGCTAAATAGTGACGTTTTTTAGCGATCCCGTTAGCGATGTTGTTTAGTGTGGCATACCCTTAACCCTGCAGCGCTGGTCTTATTGATCAGAAACCACAGGTGGCGTCACGAACTAATCTTTATAATCCCCTGTAAATATCCCCCATTGCATGACCGCCCAGGGCCACGGACCGAGCTCTGCTGCCAGTGACATCCCCATAGACTTCCATGGGCTCGGTGCCGAGTGTCCCATAGCCCTGGTACCCACATGTGGTGCGCGTCACAAGCACCAAAGCCCAGACTACACCAGTCAAGATCTGAAGCCCAGACTGTGGCGGTTAACACCCAATGTTCAGTTTTTGCCAGTTAAGACCCAATATCCAGGCACTGCAGGTCAAACACTGAAGGTTGAATGCTTATCATTGTATGGGGCAGGATGTCTGTTGTGGTGACCAGGGTGAGCAAGTGAACTGGGCTGTTACTTCCAGCTTAAAATTACGATACAGGGCACAGAAGGGACCGGAGATGGCCCGTGTTAGAAACACACATAAGGTACCAAGTGCCTCGTTACTAAGGACTTGCGGCCTAGTGGGAAATACCGGTGAGCCCAGATTGTGGGGAAAAAAGGATGGAATGCTCCAGCTTCAAATTGATCCAAAATGTATTTTAAAATGTGATGAAAAAAGTCATGATAAAACAGTTCACATGGTCAATGGTAGCAGCAACGCGTTTCGAACACAGGATAAGTGTCCTTTCTCAAAGCTACATGTTAAAGAAAACATGGTGATTTTATATAAAGACCATAAATTTTGGATCAATTTGGAAGCTGGAGGATTCCTTCCTTTTTTCCATCTTTTGCATGTGAGACTAAGCTGCTTCAGGTGACCTGGTTACTCTTTTTCTATTTGCTGAGCCCAGTTAGTGCCAGTATAATCGTTGCAAACGTCTGAAGGACTCATTGCAGTGACGGGTCTAACGTTGCAAATGACGCCCATGGAGTTAAAGCAGAAGAAACTAGAATGTCGTTCACACTGAGAGTTTTGAGCATAGAGTAGGATAGTGAAATTGTTGCATTGTTGTCATCGCTGTTATGACTAATATTGGGTGGTTTGTTACCCAACACCCCAACAACTAACTGGTTCCATAATTAACACTTTCATTTCTGTGGCAGGAGAATGAATAGCTTTAGTTGGTCAATTCTGCCTCATCCTTATCTGCGTGTTGTATCTCAGCAACCTGTTCACACAGACATCAGTGATTTTGAGAAAACTGGGGTTTAATCAGAGTTTTTTTTCTCACAGTTTCATCAGAGTTTGGTCAGTGGGTCAGTTTTTTACCACGAGAGTTTGGCCAGAGTTTCATCAGTTTTTCGTGGAAGAGAAACACACAAAAAGTCCTATATGGCAATGAAAAAACGGATGGCATCCTAGACCTGTCTGATTTTTTTCACAGACTCATAAACTTGTATTTCCGATTGTGACACTCTAATCAATATTGGATATGTCTCAGCGATTTTGCACTGACCGCTCAGTCTCCCACTCACTATCATAAGTACGAATGCTAACAAGTGTGAATAAGCAGTGAACAATACTTTTAAGAGGGCGACTTATGCGATTCCATCCTCTTACTTCAGCATTCAACATAGTCATCTCTTACAGAAATCCAGTAACAAATCTACAGTGCGGTGGGGAAGATTTAGCGAGGTGTGGAAAAAATGGCGCATACTAAGAATGCTTTCAAAGGTAGAAATGTTTATATATATTTTTTATTAATTAACAAAATTCAAAGTGAATGAACAAAAGAGAAATCAAATTCCTACTTGGTGTAACAGCCCTTTACCTTCAAAACAGCATCAATTCCTCTAGATATGCCTGAACAAAGTTTTTGAATGAACTCAGCATGGAGGTTGTTCCAAACATCTTGGAGAAATAACCACAGATCTTCGGTAGAAGTGGACTTGCACTCGCCCGAGCCAAGAGTTACTTTTCATGGTGGTGTTGGAAAAGATGAGATATCCATTGGCTAAACAATCGACTTCGACCTACAGATAACTAATGCGTATTGGGGCATTTTTCCTCTCCTGGAGATTGAAGGGAATCTATCAGCAGGTTTTAGCTATGTAATCTGACAGCAGCATAATATAGGGACAGATATTCTTATTCCAATGATGTGTCACTTAGTTTATGGCATGCCGCAGTTGTGATAGAATCCCAATTTGTTCTGCTGCAGATCTAGCAGAGCTTAGAATACTGAGCTCTGCATACCCCCGCCCACACCACTGATTGACAGCTTTCTGTTTACTCTGCACATTGACAGAAAGCTGCTAATCAGTGGTGGGGGCGGGGTTGGACTAGGAGACACAAGACACATAGTCCTGAGTGATAATCTCCTGCTGATAAAACACTGATTTTATTGAAACAGCAACACACAGCCCAGTATGTGATACATTGCTGGAATCCAGGTCTCAGCCCCTACATCTTTCTGCTCTCAGATTACATAAGAAAAACCTACTGACTGATTCCCTTTAAGCCATTATTAATTCAACAGGAGAGGTGCTTTTCTTGTCTTGTATTTTTTGTGTCCCCTCTTAAACACTCATTCTCAACATAACATACATGTAATTATTTAGTTATTTTATAATATATGTATATTTCATTAATTTATTTAACAACATATATAAAATTATATATATATATATATATTAATTTTATATATGTTGTTAAATAAATACATTCTTTTAATCCTTTCTCATAACTTCAGTTCTGTTATCTTCTGTATTCTTTTCCAGACTCCAGGGCAGACTATGGTGCACAGTATGAACTGCATATATTAGATGAACCTGCATTAATGCTTTCCAAAGCGGTGGTATTCTGCCGCCGACTCCTGAAGCCGTGCCTCTTTTGGCACACAAAAGCCTCTTGCTGGCCCTAAAAACAACTTACTGGCATTGCACGCTGTTATTTAGTCTATTATCTACAGCTAACTGGTTACTGCATGTTTGATCTTTGTATATAAACTTTACTTCCAACTTGGTGGAAAAACCCTACAGAGATTAAATGATTGAAATCCAAGCCTAGAAGTGAATAGCTTTTTTTTTCTTTTTCTGGTTCTTGCATGTATGATTATCTCTCCGGGATTTGTATCAGACAGCAGAAAACTACCCAAACAAGTGATATTGATCCATGTAACTTCAGTTTCCTGGTATAAATCAAGAATACAACATTCCGTTTTATTAGCGAAAACATGATTTATTGTAGAAAGTAGCAAGTGACGTTTCATTCATATTTGAAAGATGTGACCTTGAAGTCACCTTTGACAGACAGGTATGTGAGTTTATCATACCCATGGCGATTTGGAAATGAAACCTCATGACCATCCGGAAGTTTCACAACAAATTTGTCTCCATGAAATTGGATTGAGATCTATGGATAAAATGTAAAAAAAATCAAAATATATATAAATATTACGTGCCACCAGTAGAGATGAGCGACTTTGGTCAAATCGGATTTTGGACCACCCGAATTTACCAAAAGGCGAGTTGGAAGAAATTGGGTTTCGGTCGGAACTCAGACTTTTTTGCCGCTAGTCGGACCAATTTCGTCCGACTCGCCTTTTGGTAAAGTCGGGTGGTCCGAAACCCGACTCAACCAAAGTTGCTCATCTCTAGCCATCAGCATTTAGAACCCCCAAAAGTAGATTTTCACAGTTAAGAAGACACAGACAAACGTCCACACATGTCACTAAAGGTAAACAAAAAGAAGGTCTATCTAATGCTGTTTGCGGCGTCCTCTGTTCTCCATTATTTCCATTTTTTAGTCAAGTTGGTCAAAGTATTATGGAGGATAATTCATAACCAAGAAACCTCAGGCTGCATTTTATGTTCACAATGGTCCAGAAGGGGATGTTCTCCATCATCAAAGGAAAGTAGTTAAAACTAAGCTTTTCATTATTGTGGCGCTAATACCGGCGTCCCCTTCCTCCCACGTGCAGGGATGCTGACATACTCACCACCCGGCAGCATGGTATGGTCCCTGGCATGCTCTCTGCCTCCTTTCTCCTGCGCCTGTGTACGTCCCGGTGGCGCACCTGGTGCACATGTGCGCGCTCCCCTGATACTAAAGGGGAAGCACGCACCTGAAAAGATACCCCAAGCCAATAGCTGGGAGTCATCTTGTTTAAAAGGCACCCTCTTCAGTAGGGAGATGCCGGAGCTACCTCTATAGTTCTTGTAGTTTGTGTAGTGTGTACAACGGTACATTGTCAGGTCCCGTGTACTAGAATCCTGAGTAGTTGGAACCTGAGTCCTTGGTCTTTGTGCGGCCACGCCCAGAACCCAAACCCTTGTTCCTTATGCAGCCATGCCCAGAAACAAAACCCCTGGTCTTTGTATGGATAGGCCCAGAACCCGAACCCCAGGTCCTTGTGCAGCTAGTCCTAGAACCCGAAACCCTGGTCCATGTGCGGCTAGGGCCTATATTCTGAAACTGCATTCAGCGGTACGTGAATCTGAAACTGCATTATTATTATTATTACACATTTATATAGCGCCATTTATTCCATGGCGCTTTACATATGAAAAGGGAAAATATAGACAGGTACAATAAACGTGTGCTAGACAAGGGACACACAAGTACAGAATGAGAGAGGACCCTGCCCGCGAGGGCTCACAGTCTACAGGGATGGGTGAGGATACACTAGGAAAGGGTAGAGCTGGTCGTGCGATGGTTCAGTAGACTGAGGATCATTGTAGGCTGTAGGCTTGTCGGAACAGGTGCATTGGCAGTATCTGTTTCTGAAGCCGCTCCGGTGTTAACTGAAACAGTATCTGAAACCTGTGTGTCTGAATGTGTACTTCTCCGTGCATTCCACATTGTCTGGACTGTTATACCAGTCTCTGAATTTGGTCCAGCCCGTGACTCTTGTCAGTACCCATCCTGCTCGTGGAGTAGTCTGAACGGAGCCCGAGTCCGTGTCCATGTCTGAGAACCCTATCCCTGGGGTCAGCAACTGCAGTACCAGGGACTACCTGCAGCTCAAGCCTAGCTCCAGTGAACACCAAGTAGCCGCTTAGCTACGCCCCTCCTTGGTAAGCCCGGCAAAGTGGGTCCACGAACCACGGGCATCACCTGCGTGCGTAACAATCATATAGGATAAAAAGTCTGGGAGAATGTGCACATATTAAAAAAAAATGCTCGTTTCGGGTAAAAAAAAAACCTTAAGCATAGCTAACTACTTCCCATTGGTGCTGGAGAACATCTCCTTTTGGACCATTCAGATCTATTTGACCTGGACGCCCGACCATTGCATACTCCGTGCGCCACACCCAGTCCACAGACTGTCAACTGTGGAAGTCTCCTGTTATCTCTAACACATAGGTGGTGCACTCAGTTACTTTTTCTATTTTATGCAGGCTTGAATTTTTTAAGTGCTAATGTATATCTCTGATATGTAGGCTCCCTCTTAGACATGGCCCTTTTTTAATCTTATTGCACCTACCTTGACATCTGTCCCTGGGGAAAAGCACTGGTGTCCATCTCTTTGCTCCTTTTCCCAGCTGTTGCTGCGCTTGGAGTTGCACACAATTGTGTTCTCGGCGAGACGAGGATTAAAATGTAGGCCTATGTCACTGGCGCTACGGCCGAGATTGAAGGAAAAGCTGTGAAGGAAACAAGCAGTTTGTTCACCGAGGTTCTAACCGCTGACATCCCTGCCTATCACTAGAATGGGAGACTAGAGCACCTGCCTGCCATTGTGCAGTAAGGAGGAGTTTCAATGGTGTGATGGTCGAGACTATCGCTCTATGCCATGTCTATATGGTTGACAAAAAAAAGTCAAGCATTGTCCTTGATTGTCTCCATCATCATTGATATGGGCGGCAAAGCATATGCTTGATAATCGCCTCATTCAAACTCCTCTTCACTGTGGTTGTGTGGTTTTTCTTGTAATCAGTGGGGCTCCCAGCTATCAACCATTTACCACCTATTTGATTGTTAGTTGATTCTTGTTAATTGTGAAAAAAAAAACCTTTAAAGAGGATCTGCCACCAGATTTCACAATACAGCTTGAGTACATTATTAAATAGATATTTAAGACCTGATGAGGCTAATGTATTTACTTTGAAAAGCCATGTTATAACTGTTGTAGAATGTTTTTTTTTAAAGTTTACCTACCTGATAGTAAAATGAGCAATGAGGTCTAGCTACAAACATCTAAAAAGCAGAAATATACAGCCATTCTGACATACATTTTCTATGTAAGCACACCAGCCTCATCAGGACTGAGACCTGCTTATAGGAAAATTCATATAGGAGAGGATCCTCAGAACATGGCAGCGGCCACTAAATAGTTGATGGAGCTGTTCTTTTCAACTCTGTAAGCTCTTACATCTGGCCAGTGAAGGTGCCAGGTGTCGGACCTCCACTGATCTGATAATGAAGATCTATCCAAAGGATGAAGTGGAAAAAACATTTTAAAGGTCATCTGTCAATAGAATCAACCTTTCTAAGCCGCCTACTGTATATTGGCACACAGGTCATAGAAAATTGAATAAAATGATACGTTGCGTTGATATCTGCGATCCAATGTCTTGATCCAGAGAAATCCATATTTTTCTTAATATGTAAATGAGCTGTTAAGATCTATGGGCTGGACATAGATCTCCCTGATAATCTGCCTCCAGAGATAATTTTAAATGAATGGAGGAGTTTCCAGTGTGAGACGTGTAGATCAGGAGAGTAGACTGTCATAAATGTCTCCCACTGGTAGCGCCCACTTTCATGTAAAATTATCTCTAGAGGCGGATTATCATGAAGATCTGTGTCCCTCCCATAGATCTTAACAGCTCATTTACCTATTAAGAAAAACAAGGATTTCTCTTGAATAAGACATCAGATCGCAGATTTCAAGGTATCATTTGATTCAGCTTCCTATGACCTACATGCTTAAACAGATGGCTTACGACTTATGAGGGTTGATCCTATTGTTTAAAGGTACTCTGTCACCCCATTTTTCGACTATGAGATGCGGCCACCGCCATCAGGGGCTTACCTACAGTATTCAGTAATGCTGCAGATAAGCCCCCGATGTAACCTGAAAGAGAAGAAAAACGAGTTATATTATACTCACCCAAGGGCGGTGCAAGGTCCGATCCGGTCCGATGGGTATTGCGGTCCGGTCCGGCGCCTCCCATCTTCTAGCGAAGACGTCCTCTTCTTTACTTCCCGTTGCGTCTCCGGCGCAGGCGCACTGCAGAGTACTGCAGTGCGCAGGTGCTGGGAAAGGTCAGAGAGGTTCGGCGCCTGCGCCGGATCCGCAATGGGAAGCAAAGAAGAGGACGTCTTCACTAGAAGATGGGAGGCGCCGGATCAGACCGCGACACCCATCGGACTGGACCTCGGACCACCCCTGGGTGAGTATAATATAACTCGTTTTTCTTATCTTTCAGGTTACATCGGGGGCTTATCTACAGCATTACAGAATACTGTAGATAAGCCCCTGATGGCGGTGGCCGCATCTTATAGTCGAAAAATGGGGTGACAGATTCCCTTTAAATATAATGTTAGAAATTCAGATATTCAAGTGTTTCAATGAATTCTTCATTGTTGTATTACTATGTTCTGTTCCAGACAATCTGCAGTTAGTAGGTTCTCCAGTAAACCTCCTGTTAGATGTACCCTTGCTTGTCATTACCATTACTGTTACAGGGAACAAATAACTTACTTCTTGGCATCTCCTGAAAGTTTTCCTTTAAGCTTTAAACTTTCTCCCTTTGACAGCTCAAGATTCAGCATTTCAAATTTCTCCTATTTTATAAAAAAAATATTCACTGTTATACATTGGAACTTACCATTGCATTCAGTTGACACTTTCAAATTGTATCTCACTCACACATAGGCACGCAGAGACATAATACACATTTATTTGGCTTCTCTTTTATATGTTTTAGTCATTTTCACATTTAAAATACTATTAATTACTGGAGTAAAAATTAATTATTGGTAACTTGAAGGTTTATTGCAATGGGCCTAAGGCTAGGGTCACACAAACGTTTTCTCTCCATCTGAGAAAATCGGTCAGATTATGCTAATCAGACTCTGATCAGTGAAATCCAATTTTCTCGATGATGGAAAGAAAAAAAAACTTTTTCCATCTTGTCTATTATGTCAGTCCATTAAAATCGGACCACTGTCCAATTTAATCCGAGTGTGGTTCGATTTTTTTTCACGAACCCATAGACTTAAAAGGGCAAATATCATCCATTCGAGAAAATCACAGGCTCCATGTCTAATATTCAGTTATCTCTGAGTTTGTGGGTAGAAGAAAGAAACACAAAGGAATCTTGCTGTCCGTCTTTATGTAACACACAAAAGCAGCAGGAAATGTATTATACAGCAGTACTGAGCATTGTAGTAGTGAATCCAGCACTGAGGTGAGATAAACACTTTCTGCAAATTAGCAGCACCATCTTTGTGTGTGTATGTCAGTTTCTCTCTTTCGTTGCTCATCCTTCATTCTCCTCCCTCATTCTCCTCCCTCCCCTTTCCATAAACTTCAATAGGCAGCTGGGATCACAGGGAGTTGCCCATGTGCTTTGTTTTGACAAAGATGGATTTTTGCCATTTTTTAGAATAATTCATGAGTTCAGCAGCTGGAGGGGTGTAGAAGAAGTGGCTTAGAAGTGGAGAAAGAAGCATACTTATCTGATAAGTGAGTTTCTTATAATTAGTTTTTCTATTGACTTATGCAGAGTTTAATTATTCAAGAGTAATTAAAAAGGACCTGTCAGCACGACTTTGTAATGTAAAGACATGGTGCTTTAATACTGATTACATTTATACTTTTGGTGAAGAAATCTGCTTTGTGTTTTTTCTTTAATCACCATTTAAAAGTTTTCTGCTAATTAGATTTTGGTGCACAGGGGCCGGACTGTGCACTGGGTCTTCTGCTCCCTACTTGTGATTTCCAGGCCACTCCGCCTACCTCCGGTCTGTGAATGACCGGCCTTCTCTGTTTGAAATATTAGCAGTGACCTGTCATTCACAGACTGGAGGCAGGGGGAGGGGCCGGGGAATCACAGACCGAGAGGAGGAGAAGACCCAGTGCACAGTCTGGCCCCTGTGCACCGAAATCTAGTGACCACAAACCTTCAAATGGTGATTGCAGAAGAATCACAAAGAAGATTCCTTCACAAAAGGTATCAGTGTAATCAGTATTACAACCCCATTACAGCCATGTCTTTACATTACTTAATAGCCCTGACAGGTTCTCTTTTACTTAGTGGGAATTAAGTAGTCAAGTGATGCATTTGTAATTAATAGGAATAGTAAAGAACTCCATTAGTATATCACCTTTAGACTCTAATAGAACAACTAAATAAAAATAATAAAAGGCAAATCACAAGCTGTCTAATAAATTCTGTAAGTTATGTCCCGTGTATAAAGAGGAACAGAGTTTTAGCTAACAAGGCCATTGAAGAATATGAATTGTGCACCATTAATTGCTTCCTGTTTTCCCATGTCCCTTCACGATCATTAAATAGGTTAAGGGAACAACTTGATAAGATGCGACTATAAAAGCAGAAATAACAGAGGTAATTATGTACCGATAACCACCTGCTCCACATCAAGGATGAATAAAGGGCAGATCTAATCTGCAAGGTGCACAGGTCATGGGGGTGCGGAAGGGGCACTGTGTATGAGGGGGCATGAACAGTAAAATGGTTTGTCATCCAAATCCATCTCAATTATTTCTCAAAAACCTACTTGTGCATACTTATTACCTTACAATTAGGCAGATCTCTCATATGGAATGTCTCGTAGAAAAAATCTTGAGATTTCCGTTTAGAGAAATATAAATTAAAGCACTACTCCAGCATTTTTGGGTTTTTTTTCAGCACTGGAGTGGCACTTTAAATTTAAGCCCCCTGCCCCCCGTTCTTATACTCACTTCGAGGCAGCTTCACCTTTTATCGACACCTCTTTGGTTCCACGGCACCATCTTGTGCCAGTAACTTCTGAGTGGCCAGAAGTCAGAAATTACGTCACAAGAACTCAATGCAAGTCAATGAGAGCCAGAAAAAGGCCAGAACGAGGCTCCCGTAGACTTGTATTGAGAAGTGACCTCTGACGCGCCACTCCATGAAACAATGGAACTACCTGCAGGTCACTATTCGCCGGAGACAGACGGGAGCGACATTGATAAAGGATGAAGGCAATGGTAGGAGAGTATGTGACAGGGACAGGGTAATTACATTTAAAGCACCACTCCAGGGGTGCAATTAAAAATATAAAAACACTGGAGTGATGCTTTAATAGAGAGTAGCTCCATCGGGGTCGCGATTAGTAACTCAAAATAAAGCTTGTATAAAAAGAGAGTATGTTTCTAGAGGACCCTCTCTAGTTATGCATTACAAGGATAGCCCAGTGATTTTAGTATGACATATCTATTAGGGTGTCGTTGTCGTACATTGTGCACTTGTGCCAAAATTTTCTCTTTATTGATATATAAATTGGGTCCACAAGTGTACTGTAATGCACTTGCAGTCCTCGGCAGCTCCTCACTTCTCCAACAAGTGCTGCCCCATTGACTGACAATGAAGACAAAGGCTCTGCTGCATAATGTCACTTCTGCTCTCCACTGTCAATCAAGGAGCAGGGTGTGGCAGTTGGGAGAAGCAAAGAAGAAGGAAAACTGCAAGTGCACTTGTACGTCAACTAGTGCACTTACAAAGTGAATTTACTTATCAATAAAAGCCGAATTTCTGCACTATTTTTACATTTTGGTAATTTTTTAAGGGTATATATATATATATATATAATATATATATATAATTTTTTGACGCTTTTTGACAAGGTAATAAGGGTAGCTATCTCGCAGGTGAGGGCATTTTGAAATTCAAAATGGCTGACACTTTTTACCAACTAAATCTGCCATCAGGAGAGGCATGACACAATAGCGTATGATGTGTGTTGCACCCCACTATTATGACATGGTGTGTATTGGTACCATACTAGTATACACAGATAATATTCTGTATACATCACCCCTATCAACTCCTCATCTTTAGAGGACTGTGTGTACTCCATATTTTCCTGGCGACTCTACAGCCCACCATACACATTAGGTGGCTGTTGGCCAAATGAACCTTCAGCCGGCAGCTATCTCTCCGGGCTTTCCCATACACAGGAAGGTTCATCCTCTGTTCTCTCTAAGACATTTCTGAAGGCAGGTTATCTTCAGAAGAGCAAAAGGATCAGCAGTCCAAAATCAGCATGTTGAATCCT
The DNA here is from genome assembly GCA_033576555.1 of Oophaga sylvatica. Classification (NCBI taxonomy): domain Eukaryota; kingdom Metazoa; phylum Chordata; class Amphibia; order Anura; family Dendrobatidae; genus Oophaga; species Oophaga sylvatica. The sequence goes on along the minus strand of JARQOD010000009.1, from coordinate 22,740,689 downwards.
TAACCAACCCTACAATCAATAGTCTGACGCTCCCATACACATTAGTGTTATGTTTCGGTAGCTGAGGAGTGCAGGTAAAAAAGGCAATACACCAGAGCAGTTGGAATCTATGAGATTGCAGTACCCTGACTAACCACCACAACTAGAGGCAGCCGTGGAGCGTTCCTACGTTGGTCCTAGACGCCTCGTCACAGCCTGAGAAACTAACTACACCTAAAGATAGAAATAGGAAAGCTATCTGCCCCGGAGCAGAACCCCAAAGATAATAGAAAGTCCCCAAACAAGTAATGGCGGTTAACAGAAGAAATACTGACACAGAAAGAAAATAGTATGAGCAAATGCTGGGGCCCAAACTAACTAAATAGAAAAGGATAGGAAGGGTATTTACTGCAATCCCAGAAAACCCTGAAAAGCACCAACTCTACTAATTTCAAAATCACCTGAGATCACACGACCTCTACAACCTAAATTAGTTCTCTGGTGTAACAAAATCAAAACAGCAGCCACTGAAAAAACTGGAAAAAGCAAAAGTACAAACATCAGTGGCTGAACTAAACTGAGAGGGCAAAAGCCCCCGGAGGGGACCCAGAAGGCCCCCACAGAAGTGCAGGACAAAATGCAAAAATATAGTACAAAAACAAAAAGAAGAAAATGTCTTATCAGTTAGCAGTAGATGCAGACACGACACAGCAGGCTACAAGGGAAACAGGAATGAAGGATTCAGACCAGAACAATTGATCACCGGCAACCCTGATGGGAAGGTGACTCCCTTATATAAGACCAGTCAGTAACACCTGATTCCCAGTCCTCACAATCTTCACCGAACAGACCAGCACTGCCTGCAACCACCAGAGGGAGTCTCTGCTCAGAACTCATCTCAAACCCATTCACAACAGTACCCCCCCCTTGAGGAGGGGTCACCGAACCCTCATTTGAGCAACCAGGTCGGTCAGGATGAGTTCTATGATACGCACGGATGAGTCTCCTAGCATGGATGTCCGAAGCAAACACCCAAGAATTGTCTTCCTGACCATAACCTCTCCACTTAACCAAATACTGGAGTTTCTGTCTAGAAAAACGAGAATCTAATATTTTCTCAACCACATACTCCAGATTGCCCTCAACCAAAACAGGGTCAGGAGGCACAGCAGCAGGAACCACTGGCTCAACAAACCTCTTCAACAAGGACTTGTGGAACACGTTATGGATCTTAAATGTCCCTGGAAGAAGCAAACGAAAAGAAACAGGATTAAGAATCTCAATGATCTTATAAGGTCCAATGAACCTAGGCTTAAATTTAGGAGATGCTACTCTCATAGGAATATTCTTTGAGGACAACCAGACCAAGTCCCCCACTTTAAACCGAGGACCATCAGTCCTATGCCGGTTAGCAAACCGCTGGGCCTTCTCCTGAGAGAGGGACAACCTCTCCACTACCTGGTCCCAAATCTGTTGCATACGCTCCACAACAGAGTCAACACCTGGACAGACAGAAGCCTCCGTCTGTCCTGAAGAAAATCGAGGGTGAAACCCAGAATTACAGAAAAACGGAGACATCAAAGTGGCAGAGCTAGCCCTATTATTAAGAGCAAACTCAGCCAAAGGTAAAAAAGAGACCCAGTCATCCTGATCAGCAGACACAAAGCATCTAAGATAAGTCTCCAATGTCTGGTTTGTTCTCTCAGTTTGACCATTGGTCTGAGGATGAAATGCCGAGGAGAAAGACAATTGAACATCCAGTTTAGAACAAAAAGTCCTCCAAAATCTGGAAACAAACTGGACTCCTCTGTCAGACACAATGTTCTCAGGAATGCCGTGTAAACGAACCACGTGCTGAAGGAACAACGGCACCAATTCAGAGGAGGAAGGCAACTTAGGTAATGGCACAAGATGTATCATTTTGGAAAACCTATCACAAATTACCCAGATGGTGGTCATTCTCTGAGAAACAGGAAGGTCGGAAATGAAATCCATAGAGATATGGGTCCATGGTCTCTTGGGCACAGGCAATGGCATCAACAAACCACTAGAGCGAGAGCAAGGCTTGGAGCGAGAGCAAGTCCCGCAGGACTGCACAAATTCCCTGACATCACGAGACAAGGTAGGCCACCAAAAGGACCGACTAACCAAGTCTCTGGTACCAAAAATTCCGGGATGCCCAGCCAATGCGGAACAATGAATCTCAGACATCACACTCTTTTTCCACTGGTCCGGGACAAACAATTTTCCAACAGGGCAGCACTCAGGCCTATCCTCCTGACACCCCTCCAGAGCAAGTCTCAAATTGGGCGAGATGGCGGAAAGAACTACACCCTCTTTCAAAATAACAGAAGGATCAGATAACTCAGGAGAGTCCGCAAGGAAACTCCTCGAGAGGGCATCCGCCTTAACATTCTTAGTGCCAGGAAGAAAGGAAACCACAAAATTAAAACGTGTGAAAAACAAGGCCCACCTGGCCTGTCTAGGATTGAGTCGCTTGGCAGATTCCAGATAGACCAGATTCTTATGGTCCGTAAGGACCACCACCTGATGTTTGGCTCCCTCCAGCCAATGTCTCCACTCTTCAAAAGCCCACTTCATGGCCAATAACTCCCGATTACCCACGTCATAATTACATTCAGTAGGAGAAAATTTTCGAGAGAAAAAGGCACAAGGGTTACTTTTAGAGGTCTCTGGATCTTTTTGGGACAAAACGGCACCTGCCCCAATTTCAGAGGCATCAACCTCCACCTGAAATGGCAGAGAAACATCAGGCTGCCGTAGAACAGGAGCAGAAGCAATCTCTGCTTAAGTTCCTGAAACGCAGAGACTGCCTCAGGAGGCCAATTCACCACATCAGAACCCTTTCTGGTCAAATCAGTTAATGGTTTAACAATAACCGAGAAATTACCAATAAATTTACGGTAAAAATTGGCAAAACCCAAAAATCTCTGAAGAGCCTTTAATGAAGTAGGTTGGACCCAATCACAGATGGCCTGAACCTTGACCGGGTCCATTTCAATAACAGATGGGGACAAAATGAATCCCAGAAATTAGATCCTCTGTACGCCAAAAAGACACTTTGATCCCTTCACATACAGAGCATTCTCTCTCAAAATCTGGAACACAGTTCGAACATGTTTCACATGAGAGTCCCAGTCATTAGAAAAAATCAAGATATCATCCAAATAAACAATCAGAAATTTGTCCACAAAATCCCTGAAAATGTCATTCATGAAGGACTGGAAGACGGAAGGAGCATTAGTGAGCCCAAAGGGCATCACTAGGTACTCAAAATGCCCTTCAGGGGTATTGAATGCCGTCTTCCATTCATCCCCGTGCTTAATGCGAATAAGGTTATACGCCCCCCTGAGGTCAAGCTTGGTAAACCAAGTAGCGTTTTTCACCCTGGAAAACAGGTCAGAAATCAAGGGTAACGGGTATTGATATTTCACAGTAATATTGTTCAAGAGACGATAATCAATACACGGCCTTAATGAACCATCTTTTTTGGCCACAAAGAAAAAACCGGCACCTAAGGGTGAAGAGGATGGTCTGATATGACCCTTCTCCAATGATTCCTTGATATAAGACCGCATAGCGTCATATTCAGGTACAGACAAGTTAAAAAGGCGACCTTTAGGGAATTTACTACCCGGCACTAATTCAATAGCGCAGTCATAGCTCCTATGGGGAGGCAAGGATGCAGATTTACTTTCGCTAAACACATCAGAAAAATCAATCAAAAAGTCAGGAACATCCTGAGCCTGGGGGGAGGCAGAAAAAACAGGAGTGTTGGTATTAACACATTGGCAGCCCCAACTGGTTACAGACACAGATTTCCAATCCAAAACAGGATTATGAGATTGTAACCAAGGGAAACCCAGCACGATAATGTCATGCAGATTATACAGAACCAAAAATTTGCAGCACTCCTGGTGATCAGGTTCAACCCTCATTATCACCTGAGTTGAAAACTGGGGTTTATTCTCAGCCAAAGGGGTAGAATCGATCCCCAGTAGGGGAATAGACTTCTGTAGGGGTATCAAGGGAAACCCACAACGTTTAGCAAAATCATAATCCATCAGGTTAATAGCTGCTCCAGAATCAACGAAAGCCTGAGCAGAAAATGAGGACAGAGAGCATATCAGAGTGACAGTTAATAAAAACTTAGTCTGAACACTACCCAAGACAACTGAGCGTGCAAAACGTCTTCCCCGCTTAGGGCAGACTGAAATAGCATGAGAGGCATCACCACAGTAGAAACATAACCCATTGCGCTTTCGAAACTCATGATGCTGTGCCCCAGACACCACTCTATCACACTGCATGGGTTCAGAAGCTGGTTCACAAGGCAACACCATTCCACGCATACTTCTCCGCTCACGCAAACGTCTGTCAATTTGAATCGCTAATGACATAGAATCATTGAGACCAGAGGGGACAGGGAATCCCACCATAACATCCTTTACATTATCTGACAGACCCTTCCGGAAAAGGGCTGCCAAAGCGTCGTCATTCCATTTGGTCAGGACTGCCCACCTACGGAATCTCTGACAGTATAACTCAGCGTCATCAAGCCCCTGATTTAATGCCAACAAGGCTTTTTCAGCTTGATCAGTGACATTAGGCTCATCGTACAATAACCCCAAAGCCTGAAAAAATGCATCAACATCACTCAAAACAGGATCCCCAGGTGTCAGGGAAAAAGCCCAATCCTGAGGATCGCCGCGCAGGAGAGAGATGATAATTTGAATCTGCTGCGCTGCGTTCCCTGAGGACTTAGATTTTAAGGCAAAAAACAATTTACAATTATTTTTGAAATTCTGAAACTTAGCTCGATCCCCCAAAAACAAATCTGGCATGGGGATCCTAGGTTCCACAACAGGCAACCTAGCAAGATATGCAGCAATACTCTGAACCTCAGTGGCAAGCTGATCCACACGGCCAGACAACCGTGCAAACTCCATTGATAGAAAAGATCCTCCCCAGCACCCAGAGATACAGAGGAAAAAAAAAAATGCAACAAACAGAAAAATATCTCTGACAACTCTGACAACCTTTTTTCTATCACAATATTTTTTCCCTTCTGTGAGTACCATACAATTTTCAATTTTTGGGCCGGTGATACTATTATGTTTCGGTAGCTGAGGAGTGCAGGTAAAAAAGGCAATACACCAGAGCAGTTGGAATCTATGAGATTGCAGTACCCTGACTAACCACCACAACTAGAGGCAGCCGTGGAGCGTTCCTACGTTGGTCCTAGACGCCTCGTCACAGCCTGAGAAACTAACTACACCTAAAGATAGAAATAGGAAAGCTATCTGCCCCGGAGCAGAACCCCAAAGATAATAGAAAGCCCCCAAACAAGTAATGGCGGTTAGACAAGAAGAAATACTGACACAGAAAGAAAATAGTATGAGCAAACGCTGGGGCCCAAACTAACTAAATAGAAAAGGATAGGAAGGGTACTTACTGCAATCCCAGAAAACCCTGAAAAGCACCAACTCTACTAATTTCAAAATCACCTGAGATCACACGACCTCTACCACCTAAATTAGTTCTCTGGTGTAACAAAATCAAAACAGCAGCCACTGAAAAAACTGGAAAAAGCAAAAGTACAAACATCAGTGGCTGAACTAAACTGAGAGGGCAAAAGCCCCCGGAGGGGACCCAGAAGGCCCCCACAGAAGTGCAGGACAAAATGCAAAAATATAGTACAAAAACAAAAAGAAGAAAATGTCTTATCTGTTAGCAGGAGATGCAGACACGACACAGCAGGCTACAAGGGAAACAGGAATGAAGGATTCAGACCAGAACAATTGATCACCGGCAACCCTGATGGGAAGGTGACTCCCTTATATAAGACCAGTCAGTAACACCTGATTCCCAGTCCTCACAATCTTCACTGAACAGACCAGTACCGCTTGTAACCACCAGAGGGAGTCTCTGCTCAGAACTCATCTCAAACCCATTCACAACACATTAGACCGTCGGCCATACCCATCGATATCAGCAAGTTCACATTAGTCTACTGTGAATGGGGGGGCTCAATACAGACATATTAAAGATCTGTAAGCATTGTATTAAGGCCGCATTCACACGTTCAGTATTTGGTCAGTATCTTACATCAGTATTTGTAAGCCCAAACCAGGACTGGAACAATCAGAAGAAAAGTATAATAGAAACACGTCACCACTTCTGTATTTATCACCCACTCCTGGTTTTGGCTTACAAATACTGATGTAAAATACTGAGCAAATACTGAACGTGTGAACGTCGCCTAAATCATATAAAAGGACTGCACAAATTTATAGACTTCTATGGGTGCCTACAACTAGGAGCGTCTAAAGTCCTGCTAAGTCTGGATCTGATTTTCATCCATTTTTGGTCTGTGTATTTATTCTTCATATCAGTGTGACATCCTTTTTTCTGAATGCAAAAAAAAGCAAGAATTTCACGCTTCTCTTATCCTTCAGGCCACGTTCACATGTTCAGTATTTGGTCAGTATTTTACCTCAGTATTTACAAGCCAAAATCAGGAGTGGAACAATCAGAGGAAAAGTATAATAGAAACACATCACCACTTCTGCATTTATCACCCACTCCTGGTTTTGGCTTACAAATACTGAGGTAAAATATTCTTGTGTTTAATACCTACGACAAATCTGTCTGAGGAGGTGGCTGAGCTGGGGGTGAGTCCGAATTGCTCCTCATTTGCCTCACTCCTAAACTCAAATGGTGTAAACTATGATGTGTTGGAGCTTTAGGCCACGGTCACACATCCGTATTGAGTTAATATTTTACCTCAGTATTTGGAAGCCAAAACCAGGAGTGGGACAGTCAGAGGAAAAGTATAATAGAAACACGTCACCACTTCTGTATTTATCACCCACTCCTGGTTTTGGCCTACAAATGCTGAGGTAAAAAAACTCACCAAGTACTCAATGTGTGACCGAACCCTTATAATATAGCTCTTGGTTCAATGTGCAATTCATAGTGCAACGTCACACTGATTTCTATGGCCAGTGCCAACCAGTCACCCCTCTGAGATACAGTATATGAAAAATAGGACTGGAGAATTTTTAAGTTTTGTGGGTGCACAATTAGATACAACACTTTCTTATATTCATGACCTGATTTTCCACCAGATTATCAGATCCATCTATGGCCATGTAGGAAATGTTGTATGGGACCATAAAGTCTGATCTGCTTTTATCCAGAACCAGGACTACTCTTGATTCTAGTCTTTGAGTTGTGTCTGCAATTACTGATCAGTCTAATTTACTTGTATGACGATGACTGATAATTGATCAAAAGTGGAGCTATTTCTAAAAAAAAGACCATTTTAATTAACCTCAGAAAACCCCGGATTATTAGGGATTATTGCCAAAAGTTACAGCTGCCAATCAATTACTATAGCCATCCTGCTCAGACACCAAGTAAGGATAAATGTCTGAGTCACTCTGAACGTATGTCATTATAGGAATATATCTCGATTCTAGAAAGCAGATAATGATGATACGCAAGAAATAGAAAAGTGGAAGTGTGAAAAAAAAACATGAAATAACTTACAGCCATGGTGAAGAGATAGATGGAGCGTCTATAGAGAAGCCGCAGGGAAGTAAACCCTTCCCGGACACTGACCCTTCTTATATAACATGTCATATACAGTAATCATCCTTGGTTGAATATTAACTTGAGGACTTTGGAGCAGTTTCAGTCCTGACAAATACAGCTATAGTGAACAGCACATGAATTTTTTTTTTTTCGGTGACTAGTGTGACCTTAGGGCAGAAGTAATACAATAATCTGCAATAAAAATTGATCATGGATTTTGCAAATGTAGAGGTGTTTGCTCTGAGTCAGAACTCAGACGCCTATTTTCTCCAGGTACAATCAATGTGGAATGTAGGCTTCAAACAAAAAAAGTCCATTAGGGAGGTGCAAACGTCCGACGTGTCCTTCACCTTTATGGAGAATAGGTTTTTCTTACTATAGAAAATGAAAAGTTATCATAGTTGCAAGATTCCCAAATAGCTTTTAAGATTGTGAAAATTTCTATTATAAGATGCATTATTTTCAGATAATGACCCATTTTTCTATATAATGTTTTACCGTAATGTGTCGCATTACCTGTATACTCACACTTCTAACCATTAATGCCTCTTTAGCGAGCAGTCAGAACGGGCAGTTTCCACCTTCTCCCAGTAGGGAACTGAAAAGGGTCATCCCATTATAATATGTGATGGCAAATCACTAGGATACAGCCATTACTTTCTGATTTGCGGCAGTCCCTTAAAGCCCATTTACTTGTGTATGGAGTTGACAATGCAAAATATACACTGCTCAAAAAAATAAAGGGAACACTCAAATAACACATCCTAGAACTGAATGAATGAAATATTCTCACTGAATACTATGTGCTGACAACAAAATCACACAAAAATCATCAATGGAAATCAAATTTATTAACCAATGGAGGCCTGGATTTGGAGTCACCCACAAAATTAAAGTGGAATGTAATGTCCTTAAAACAAGTCAAAATGATGCTCAGTAGTGCGTGTGGCCTCTACATGCCTGTTTGACCTCCCTGTGCCTGTATGACCTCCCTACAATGCCTGGGCATGATCCTGATGAGGCGGCGGATGGTCTCCTGAGGGATGTCCTCCCAGACCTGGACTAAAGCATCTGCCCACTCCTGGACAGTCTGTGGTGCAACGTGACGTTGGTGAATGGAACGAGACATGATGTCCCTGATGTGCTCAATCGGATTCAGGTCTGGGGAACAGGTGGGCCAGGCCATAGCTTCAATGCCTTCATCCTGCAGAAACTGCTGACATACTCCAGCCACATGAGGTCTGGCATTGTCCTGCATTAGAATGAACCCAGGACCAACCGCACCAGCATATGGTCTCACAAGGGGTCTGAGGATCTCATCTCGGTACCTAATGGCAGTCAGGCTACCTCTGGTGAGCACATGGAGGGCTGTGCGGCCCTCCAAAGAAATGCCACCCAGCACCATTACTGACCCACTGCCAAACCGGTCATGCTGAAGGATGTTGCAGGCAGCAGAATTCTCTCCACGGTGTCTCCAGACTCTGTCATGTCTGTCACATGTGCTCAGTGTGAACCTGCTTTCATCTGTGAAGACCACAGTGTGCCAGTGGCGAATTTGCCAATCCTGGTGTTCTGTGGCAAATGCCAAGAGTCCTGAACGGTGTTGGGCTGTGAGCACAACCCCCATCTGTGGACGTCGGGCATTCAGACCTCCCTCATGAAGTCGGTTTCTAACCATTTGTGCAGACACATGCACATTTGTGGGCTCTGGCAGTGCTCCTCCTGTTCCTCCTTGCACAAAGGCGGAGGTAGCGGTCCTCCTGCTGGGTTGTTGCCCTCCTACGGCCCCCTCCACGTCTCCTGGTGTACTGGCCTGTCTCCTGGTAGCGCATCCAGCCTCTGGACACTATGCTGACAGACACAGCAAACCTTCTTGCCACAGCTCGCATTGATGTGCCATCCTGGATGAGCTGCACTATCTGAGCCACTTGTGTGAGTTGTAAAGTCCGTCTCATGCTACCACGAGTGTGAAAGCACCACTGACTTTCAAAAGTGACCAAAATATCAGCCAGAAAGCATTGGTACTGAGATGTGGTCTGTGGTCTCCACCTGCAGAACCACTCCTTTATTGGGTGTGTCTTGATAATTGCCAATAATTTCAATCTGTTGTCTATTCCATTTGCACAACAGCATGTGAAATTGATTGTCAATCAGTGTTGCTTCCTAAGTGGACAGTTTGATTTCACAGAAGTTTGATTTACTTGGAGTTATATTCTGTTGTTTAAGTGTTCCCTTTATTTTTTGAGCAGTGTATATATATATATATATATATATATATATATATTATATATATATATATATTAATAATTAAATCATGATTGTATTCATCAATTTGAAAGAGCAAGAACAAGAGATTAAGAGAATAATATATGTGTATAAATCAAATAAATAATAAACAATATCAGAAAAAGTCCAGAAGAAAAGGTGGAGTTTAGGCTACCTTCATAAAGAAAGGGTAGTAGAGTACAGATAAATAGCTTAAAGGGGTTGTCCAGGCTTGTAGTTCAAGTTTGCCAATACTTTATGTGGCTGCTGACTTGTGAACCCTCACAGCACACAGTGTGCACGCTGTCAGGATTCTCTGGCGGGCGCATGTACACAAGTATGCGATTTACACACATTCAGTCACGTGCCGACTGACTTCCGTGGCCTCACTCAATAGAAGTCAATTGAACAAGGTCGATATGTCTAGTCGGAATGTGTCCAGAAGTATGCAAATCACATGACTGCTCACTCCCAGCGCTGGCCTCAGAGAATCTTGACAGTGTGTACTGTGCACGCTGTAAGGATTCATAAGTCTGAAGTCACGTTATGTGACTGCAGACTTAAACCCTAAGCATGGTCATCCCTTTAACGCCAGGAGGACAAATCATAGGACCTCAAATAAGTTTCCCCAATACAATGTGTAAGGTGTGTGCAACAGACATCAAGAGAAGATAAATCACAAGTATTAACATGCAACCAGCCACCCTCACCAAATACAGGTTTCGCTTCCTCTAGATAAAGCAGTGAACACGAATCACGCATCAGGCGAGGTTGGCTTCCTGCATAAGAGGGATTTTGATTTGGGTCATTTTCTGGATTAAAGGTTAATTGGCAGAAACCAATCCTTTTCCCTCTGTCATTGTCATATAGTCAGACCCAGATTGAAGATGTTGGCATACCAATAGCTGATAATTTTAAGTATTTAGTAGAACATTTCATTGCCTTAATCATTGATCTTGTAAGAGCAGAGACAGGTAAGCAACTCAATTCCAAACAATATCTCCCTCTAACCCTTATTGGGCGCATATTGCCGCATAAATCTCTTTTAAAATTATATATTTGCATACATTTTTATTTTCATTTCATTCCTCCCCTAATATAATTACTAGAGGAACATTACACCTTTTGAAAAGTTTGGTGCAGACTTTCTACTGGCAAAGGGGGTCCCCTAGAATCAGCATATGTAGTTTGCAAGCGCCTAAACATCATGGAGGCCTTGTGGCTCCTAACTTCTTATATTTCCTGGCTGCTCAGTTAATGTACTCCCCCTGCTGGATAGATATTGACCTGAGTTGATGGTGTTCTATGAAGGGTTAACGAACCTACTATATAGATATAACGCAGTCTCGTCAGCTCCAGTCCCTCTTAAGACGGTAGCTAGAGTGTGAGCAATGGCACAGAATATATTGAGCTGGCTCGGATACGCCACTAGTGTCGCCTAGGGTGCCGCTCTGGTTTAATTCTCACCATCCACATTTATATTCTACGCCTGATGTGGTCTTCTGGCGGTACGGTGTCAAATTGGCCTTTCATGTTTTCTCAGATACATCTGAATTGCTTACTTTTCAGGATTACCAAACTAGATATGAGTTTCCTGATACTGCTAAATTTCTAAACATACAACTCCATCACACAGTACGTGCATAGTGATGAGCGAGCTGGGATAAGGTGCTATCTAAGCATGATCGAGTGATAACAAAGGGTTTTGTGGCGTACTCTAATACCATGTTGGAGTCCCCGCAGCTGAATGTCTCGTGGCTCTTCGACAGCTGCCACACATGCAGAGATTGCCTAACAAACAGGCTATTCCTGCATGTGTTGAACAGCCGCGAGACATGCAGCACGGTGACTTGAACCTAGTATTCGAGCACGCCGAAGACACTCTGTCAGCACTTGATCATGCTCAGATAACACCTTATCAGGACTGAGGTATACCAAATGTAGTGCCAATATTCAAAAAGGGGACAAAAACTGAACTTGGGAATTATAGGCAAGTAAGATTAAACCCTCTGTGGGTAAAATCCTGGAGGGTTCTTTAAGAGATGTTATACTGGAGTATCTGAGGAAGAATAACCTCATGACCCAGTATCAACATGGATTTACGAGGGACCGTTCCTGTCAGACTAATCTGATAAACTTTTATGAAGAGGTAAGTTCCGGACTAGACCAAGGGAACGCAGTGGATATGGTGTATGTGGACTTTTCAAAAGCTTTTGATACGGTGCCACACAAAAGGTTGATACATAAAATGAGAACAATGGGGATAGGGGAAAATATGTGTAAGTGGGTTAAGAGCTGGATCAGGGATAGGAAACAAAGAGTGGTTATTAATGGAGTACACTCGGACTGGATCGCGGTTAGCAGTGGGGTACTGCAGGGTCGATTTCTATGAACATTGTCATTGATGATACTTTTTACATAATTTTTTTTATTCTAATGGTTGCTACTAGTGTTGAGCGATACGATACTGCAAATATCGGGTATCGGCCGATATTGGCTGTATCGGAATTCCGATCCCGAGTTCCGATATTTTCGTCATATCGGATACCGGAATCGGAATGTCACTGTCACTGTCAGTGTCCGTCGGTCGGGTCTGTCAGGAGTCAGCGGCACTTACCCGGCAGAAGATCTCCGGCGGTCACATCCCGGGCTGCTTAATGGCCGCCATCCTCTTCTCCCCGGCGGTCACATGCAGTATCTCGCGATAACTGCAGTGACTGCTGGGTAATCGCGGCCGTAAAGCAGTCCGATGACGTCACCGCCGGGGAAGCTGGTAAGCAGCTGTGCTGCGCCGGGATGTCAGGCTCTGCCTGTCATTCCGATGTAGCAGAGCTGGATCGTCGTGGGACAATCGTTACTATGGACTGCGTCGGACAGGTGGTATACTGTTGGTTTTTTTTTTTTATTTTTTTACAGGAGATCGATGGCGTCGCAGGAATGAGAGAGTAATAAAAAAAATGAAAACTGTGTTGTATCTTTTATTTCATTAAAAGACTTTTTTCTTGCTGTGTCTTTTTTTAAACATTTAATAACTTTGGGATTAATAATGGATCGGTGTCTTATTGACGCCTCTCCATTATTAACCGGGCTTATTGTCACCGTGCAATCAACGGTGACAATAACCCCTTATTACCCCGCTTGCCACCGCTACAGGGCAAGTGGGAAGAGCCGGGTAAAGTGCCACAATTGGCACATCTTTTGATGCGCCAAATGTGGGGCTGCTGTAGCCTGGTATTATCAGGCTGTTGAGGGCCAAAATCCATGGGCCTTGACAGTCTTTTAATACCAGGCCGCAGCAGTCTGCATTTTACTTGGCTGGTTAACAAAAATAGGGGGGATCCCCACGCCGTTTTTTTTTCGAGGGGATTCCCTATTTTTGTTAACCAGCCAAGCTAAGCAGACTGCTGTGGCCTGGTATTATCAGGCTTGCAAGGTCCATGGATATTGGATCCTTACCAGCCTGAAAAACCAGGCCTCAGCGGTCTGCTTCATCTGGCTGGTTAACAAAAATAGGGGGGACCCCACGCTAATTTTTTTTGAGGGGATCCCCTATTTTTGTTAATCAGCCAAGATATGCAGACTGCTGTGGCCTGGTATTATCAGGCTGGCAAGGTCCATGTATCTTGGCTCCTTAACAGCCTGAAAATCCAGGCCTCAGCGGTCTGCTTCATCTGGCTGGTTAACAAAAATAGGGGGGACCCCACGCCATTTTTTTTTCGAAGGGAACCCCTATTTTTGTTAATCAGTTCCCTATGACGTCACTGATGGTGTCCCTGGCTGACCTGAAGTGAAAGTGGAAAGCAATCAATTAAGCTTTCCACTTCCTCTCCTGTCAGCCAGGAGAGGAACTCATTCATTTGGGGGTTTACTGTGAGGCTGCAGCATTAGCTGCGGTCCCTGCAGTAAACATTAACCCTTTCTGAAGGATTACACCGTGGGACCTGACTGTGCATCGGATTGGTAAGAATAATTTTGCTTTATTATTTTATTTTTATTACAGGAAATGGTTTTAGCAGGTAAATAAAATATGGTCAAAAACTGTGTGATTATTTCATTAAACTTCTTTTTTATTAAAGTGTGTGTGTTTGATTTTTCTTTCATACAATAGGATTAATAATTGATAGTTGTCTAATTGACAGCTCTCAATTATTAACCTGGCTTAAAGTGACCTTTCAATTGCAAGGTCATTTTAACCCCTTATTAACCCATTCGCCACCGCTACAGGGCAATGGGAATAGACGGGCAAAGTGCCAGAAAGGGCAAATCTAATTAGAGATTTGCCCTTTCTGGGGTGTCTGGGGGCAGATGTTAGTAGCCGGGGGGGGCCAAAAATAATGGTCCCTCTCTGGGCTATTATTATCTGCCCCCACTCACTAGCTTTGTCTGTCTGGTTGCGAAAATAGGGCGGGAGCCCACGCATTTTTTTTCAGCAATTTTACACCTCATATATATATATACATGTCATTGAGTTTGTGACACATTATATATATTAATATATATATATATAATATTTTTATAGTTCATACACTTCTACATAGTATAATAGCCGCTAATTCAATTGCCGGCTTTTGTGAAAATGCAGAACCCGACATGAAATGACACTTGGTGTACATAGGGTTAACCATGTCCTTTGCTATCTGATTTGCACAAACAATTAAATCAGTCTATGTGTGCAAAATTTCACACCTGTAGGGGTTAATTAAAGGTGTAAATTCGTAGCAAAAAAGTCCGTTTTTTTTTACAACGAATTTACACCTTTAATTAACCCCTACAGGTGTGAAATTTTGCACACATAGACTGATTTAATTGTTTGTGCAAATCAGATAGCAAAGGACATGAAAAGACATGGTTAACCCTATGTACACCAAGTGTCATTTCATGTCGGGTGCTTCTGTCTTTTCACTGAAGCCGGCTTTACCCGGCAATTGAATCAGAGGATATTTTACTATGTAGAAGTGTATAAACTATACATATATGTATATATATATGTCACAATGACATGTATATATATATATATGTATTCTATGTGTGTATATTTAGTGTTTACAAGGAAAGAATGGGGTTTTTTTAGTTCCGATATTTTGTTCCCATAGACTTACATTGGATTTCCGGTATCGGTATCGGGTATCGCCGATATTTTAATGGTATCGGCGATACCATTCCGATTCCGATATTTAGGGATATCGGAAAGTATCGCTCAACTCTAGTTGCTACTGTTTATTATGTTATATTATTTTTTTTAATGGATAAAAAAGCCTTTAAAAAAAAAGAATGCTGGCCAGTTAGTTGAATGGAGCTGAGTTGCAGTTTCCTGCACAGTGGGTGGTGGCTGGGAGCTCTAGTACACCATAAAAAAAAGTACAAAAGGGCAGTGGCGGTTAATCAAAGCAGTCCCTGCAATTGGATGCTCACAAATCACAAAGTGATTGCATATGGGAATACCCTATTGACCGTTAGTTGGAAATTCCTCTTCATTAACAGTTGTAACAGTTGGGACTTTCTTATTAGTAGTGTAAACCAGGTCATCAATAAGTCACTTTAAGGCCGGGGTCACACTTGTGAGTGTGATGTGAGAAACTATGAGGCTGCATAGAAATACACGCAGACGCACACTCCGGTCCCGAGAGCCTGCGGGAGTGCCGGGTATTGATGCGAGTTTCTCTCATCACACTCGCAAGTGTGGACCCGTCCTAATCGGCATAAACATTCATCCATAGCATGAACAATTCACCACTATTATACGTCATCATATTTGAAAACCTTCCTGGGTGGTGACTCATATTTTTCCCGATGGCCACTAAGCCTTGGGCAGCCCATTGATTTGCTTTTGGACACCAGGGTTCAATCCTGGAATCACACGCAAAAAGCATTTTGGAAGCGGTGGGACATTTTGTAAACTATTCCAGTACTCCAGAGGCCAGAATATTGTGGTGCTTTCTCAAAATATCTAGTGTCTTCTGCAGCCAACCCTTTGTTCCTTTCAGGGTGAACTCTTCTCAGCTCTACAGAATGCTGTTGTGCATGCCTTTAGTTTTCACTAGGGCTGCTTTTAGACAAACGCTTAATGTGTCTATAGCTGAATCAGTCTCCAAATTGGTCTCATTAAGCATCAATAAAGAAGGCTGCCAGGTTGTGCAACGTAACCCTCCCTACATTTATAACTATTAACTCTGATAAAAAGTTAGGCAAGGGATCAGAGTACATTCTTATTGCACCCAGTTTTCAGTTTTTGTTTGAACATTTATTAATAAAACATGCCTTTAAAAATATTAAGGTAAAATGTAAATAGTTCTTTCCAGCAGAAAATGTGGTGGAATGTCTTACCATCACTTTATAAGATGGCAAACACCCCTTAAAGAGGTTAAGCTAGTTATCACCTGTCCACGGGGGAGCCCGAGCACTGGCACTCATCGATCGGCAGAGTAGAGGTAGTTTTATCCCCGTTGAAATGGAGCAGCAGTGCACATGCTCCAGTGCTGCTCCATTGACCCCCTATGGGGCTGCTGAGTGCTGTACTCAACTTTTCCCAGCAATCCCATAAAGAATAAATGGAGTAGTCGTTGGGTGTCCGACCTGCTGCATCATTTTGTAATGTGGATAAAGTTTTCTCATCGGGAATAAAAATTCCCCATTCTGACAATGAGTGCAGGTCTCAGCGGTGAGTAGAGATGAGCGACTTTGGCTCCGGGAGGGTCGAGTCGGGTTTCGGACCATCCAAATATCCCAAAAGTCGAGTCGAACGAAGTCGGCAGACTATTGGAAAAAGTCGAGTCGGGGTCGAAGACCCGACCCCAATGCAAGTCAATGGGGAAGAAAAGTCGGCAGCGAGTGGAGGACAGTAAACACACCTACAGTGCCCATTTCAATGCCAACGACATCAATTCTTATTACTTAAGCTTGGCAACCTTAATTAACTTTATAATAATAGTAACGCATTGAAAACTGGGGGTTATTTGGCTAAAGTTGTGCGGGGGGCAGGGTTGGCTCCAGGTTTTCGTAGGCCCCGGGCGAAAGTCTCAGTGGGCCTCTTTAACACATACCACAATTCATGATGCTCCGATACGGCAGAGAAATATAGGTATAGTACAATGCCAAATACTTCACTTCTTACATTACATGAGTGACATCTATTGTAAATTCTACAATAGCTCAAAAAACGGACAGTATAGTCCTCCATACAGTATTATGGGCACCACATAGTGTGCCATACAGAATGGCCTCCATATAATGCTCCATGCAGAATAGGCCCCATATGTGCTCCATATGATGCTCCATATATAAAGGGCCCTATATGATGCCCCATAAATAATGAACCCCATATGATGCTCTAGTATATGATGGGCCCCATATATAATTCTTCAGTGTATAATGCTCCCCATATATTGCTCCAAACATAAAAAAAATGAAATTCCTCTCCTCGGTGGGTACTGCTCTACTCTGGACTCCTCAGCGTCACCATCTTCCAGCTCTCTGCACTTGGACTGTTCACGCAGAGGGCACACAGACGTGACGCCATCGCGCTCTGTGACCTGAATGTCACTGTCAGGAAACGCGGAAGATGTCACAGCGGTGGAGAAGGGAGAGGTAAGTATTGCAAGTGCTGGGGCCCTGACCAAGCAGGGGGGCCCACTCGTGGGTGACGGCACTGGCACAAGGCCCCTCATAGTACGCCGGTGTCTCTGACGGCGAGTGGGCCCCCCCACAGTTAGAGTCACCGGCGTACTATAAGGGGACCTGTGCCAGTGCCGTTGCCCACGAGTGGGCCCCCCACCTGCTCAGGGCACCGGCACTTGCCCGGGTGCGGCAGGTGCTGATGCCGGCCCAGGGGGGGTACAGCCCAGTTAGGGAGGTGGAAAAACTGGCATATGTTGAGGTGTAGGCTGGACGTTCAGCAGCTGCAAATGGAGGAATTGGAGAAGTCGGAGGAAGAGGAGGACAAAGCGAGCCATTTTGCTAGCAACCTATGTGTCATCAGGGGAAGGTGGTACAAAATCCTTTGAAACCCAGGCATGGTTCATTTTGATGAAGGTGAGATCACCTACATTTTGGGTCGACAGCCGGGTCCTTCTTTCTGTCATGATTGATCCAGCAGCACTGAAGACTCTTTCTGATAGCACACTACTAGCAGGGCAAGCGAGCTCCGGTAAGGCATATTGTGCCAATTCAGGCCAGGTGTCCAGTTTACAGGCCCAGTAGTCAAAGGGGAATGAACTGTGAGGGAGAACATCGATAGGGGAGGAGAGGTAATTTTGAACCATAGTTGACAACTGCTGTCTCCTGTCTGTTGCAATCGATTCAGTATTACCAGTCGTGTGAGCATTACTCGAGAAATTAAACCACAATATGGTCATGAAACCCTGTCTCCAACGCCACTTTGGCTGTGTGCACCACGAACACCTCTTCCATTTGGCCCAGTACGGCTCGTGGTAGAACCTGCACCGCTGTTGTGTGCTGGGAATGCCTCTAACAAATGGTTTACCAGAGTTGCTTGTTTGTTCGCCAATATTAGCTCTAGGTTCTCCTGTGGCATGATGTTCTGTAATTTGCCTTTATAGCGTGGATCGAGGATGCTGGCCAACCAGTAGTCGTCATCCTTCATCATTTTGGCAATGCGGGGGTCCCTTTTTATGATCCGCAAGACATAATCACACATGTGGGCCAATGTTCCAGGTGTCAATGATGCACTGCCAGAGGTGGGTGGAGGAGCACTTTCTGACAAATCCACATCCCTCCAGTCACGCACAAACCTTGTACCTGACCTTGGCAAGCCAACATTTTCTCTTGACCCCTCCTCCTCCCCAAAATAATCATCCCCCTCATCCTCCTCCTCCTCCTCTTCCTCTTCCTCCTCCACCTCGTCCAGGACAGTTCCCTGAGAAGACAATGGCTTACTGTCATCAAGGCTTCCCTCCTCCTCCTCCTCTTCCTCCTCCACTGCAGACGCCTGATCCTTAATGTGTGTCAAATTTGTATGAGCAGACGCATAAGTGGGATGCTCATGCTTATGATGGCGTCGTCTGCGCTTACCAGCCGTGTGCATTCCTCAAAACACTGAAGGACTTTACAGAGGTCTTTCAGCTTTGACCACTGCACACCCGACAACTCCATGTCTGCCCTCAAACTGCCCGTGTATCCTCCCACCAATGCATTACAGCCTGCCTCTGTTGCACAGCCTCTCAACCATGTTGCAACGTCTATGATTACGCGTTGCTTGGGGAGGTGGAGCGATCGCTGCAGCCTCTGCATACGACTGGAGTCTACGGGCGAGCGACGGATGTGCGAGCACAGTCTTCGCACCTTATCAAGCAGGGCTGGTAACTCGGGATAATTATTTATGAAGCACTGCACCACCAGGTTCAAGGTGTGAGCCAGGCAAGGTATGTGTCTGAGTTTTGCCAGGGCTATGGCCGCCACAAAATTATGGCCGTTATCACTGACTACCTTGCCTGGCTCAAGATGTAGACTGCCCAGCCATGACTCAGTTTCTCGCTGCAAGTAGTCGGCCAGTACCTCCGCGGTGTGTCTGTTGTCGCCCAAAGACATCATCTTTAAAACAGCCTGCTGACGCTTACCACTAGCTGTTCGATAGTGGGACACCTCATGTGCAACACTGGCAGCTGCGGATGGAGTGCTCGTGCGACTGCGCTCTGTCGACGAGCTTTTGCTTCTGGAAGAGGACTAGGAGGAGGGTCGAACACCTACAGCCAACTGTTGCCTATACCATTGTCTAGGCAGCACTGTCCACCGCCGCTGTCCCCTGTGGACCCTGCATCCACCACATTAACCCAGTGCGCAGTGATGGTCACGTAACGGCCCTGGCCATGCCTACTGGCCCATGCATCTATTGTGAGGTGCACCTTTCCACTCACTGATTGTTTGAGTGCATGGACAATGCTTTCTTTCACATGCAGGTGGAGGGCAGGGATGGCTTTTCTAGAAAAGAAGTGCCGACTGGGTAGGTCATAGTATGGGACAGCGTAGGTCATGAGCTCTCGGAATGCTGCGCTTTCAACCAAACGGAAGGGCATCATCTCTAATGAGATCAGTTTGGCAATGTAGGTGTTCAAAGCCAGTGAGGTTTTGTAGTCCGTCCACGCTTGCAAGTGCATGGTGTTTAAATGTCTAAGCACGCAACTGGTATTCAATTTTCGGAGATTTTTCCCTCGGCTAAAGGTCCTTCCGCACTTTTGACAGATAACCTTTGCCTCATCAATAGGATTTTGGTAAAAAAGTTCCACACTGCACTCTTCCTACTATGGGATAAATTTTCAGGGCTTGCACACTGTGCTAATTTGACCGTCTGGCCAAGCTGTCCTGCAACTCTTTTTGTTTTTTTAACACGTTTTTGGACTGCTACGGGCCTGCCAGATAACCGCTGCTGCGATGTCAATGCCTGCTGCGGATCCTACTCCTCTTCTGAGCTAATGCCAGTGGCACCCTCTTCCCCCAATGGATGCCAATCCAGGTCAACAACTGGGTCATCCATCACCTCCTCTTCAATTTCATCTGCACCTTCCTCTGTGTCACAGTGTAAGGTAGTATAGTATGCGGGAAGGGGCACCTGAGTTTCATCAGGGTCAGAATCTGCCTCAGTAGACTGCGAGGGCAATGCAGTGCTCTGGGTGAATGTACCAGCAGAATCATATAGCAGTGGCTGTGCATAAGTGCACTCCATGTCATATTCATCTTGGACTGGGGAATTCAGGATTTCACTTGATAACCCAGGCATGGTATGTGAAAAGAGCTCCAGGGAGTAATCTGAAGTGTGGCCTGCTGCATCCTTCACTTTTGGTGGGGGTGAAGGACACAAGGAAAGGTGTTGTTCCTGACCAGGAGCCTGCAATGATGTCTTTCATTTTTTGAAACTTCAGAAGAGTAGGCGATAGAGCTGGAGGCTGTTTCGACAATGTAAGCCAAAACCTCTTCCTGATGCTCCAGGCCTTCTGGAGCCAGACCATGACGCAGGCTCAACACCTCCTGCCTTAGGTGCTATTGTGCTTTTGGCACTACTAGCAGATGCACCACCACCACCACCATCAGTACCAGCTGGCCCCCCCCGCCCACGTCCACGGCCTCTTCCACCATACTTCCTCAAGTTTGGGAAAATGTACCAAAAATACCAGCAGATATATGGTACTGTATGAGGAGCGTACAGCTGTATACTGTGTACAGGAAAATTTCAATCTCCGTAATAATTTCCGGAGACGCTCACTCAGTCTGGATTTGACCATAATACAAAGAGCAGAAATACGGTTCTGTTTCAGAAGCGGACAGGTGTATACAGTGTACAGGAAAATTCAATTATGTTTCGATCACAACCTCTCAGTATGTTGCGTAATACAAAGGCAGTATCGTACTGTATCAAAGGGACAGTGTACGGTACGAAATTTCAATCTCGTATATTTGGAGTCACACAGACGCTCACTCAGTATGGATTTGACCGTAATACAAAGAGCAGATATACGGTACTGTATCAGAAGCGGACAGGTGTATACGGTTTGTACCGGAAAATTTCAATCTCCGTATATATTTTCGGAGTCACACACAGACGCTCACTCAGTATGGATTTGACCGTAATACAAAGAGCAGATATACGGTACTGTATCAGAAGCGGACAGGGGTATACGGTGTATGGGAAAATTTCAATCTCCGTATATATTTCCTGAGTCACACACAGATAGTCAGCATGTATTTGTCCGTGATACCAGCCGATACACGGTAGTGTGTCTGGAGCTACAGCTCTATACGGTGTGAGGAAAAAATGAACGTTCGGTAACTGTACAGAAAAAAAGAATAAAAGTATTAGTGCTGTGTAAAAAGCAGTCTGCACAGCAGTGTACACGCAGTAATACAGCTATCAGGCAGCCTAATAACCAGCACTGCTGCACACAAGAAAATCTCCCCTGTCACTGCACACTAACTGTACAGCACAATTGCTATCAGCACAAGCACAGAAGAACTTCTCTTTCCAGCCCTAATGCTCTCCCTACTGATAAACAGCATCAGCAACCTCTCCCTACTGTTAAGATCGGCAGAAGTAAAATGGCGGTCGGCGGTCAGAGCTTTTATAGACACTATGACGCCCCCCAAAGCAAGCCAATCACTGCAATGCCCTTCTGCCCTTGGTGGTGGACGCCAGGGCCGGCTCCAGGTTTTTATGGGCCCCAGCGAAAGAGTCTCAGTGGGCCCCTTTAAGACATACCACGATTCATGATGCACAGATACGGCAGAGAAATATGGGTATAGTACAATGCCAAAGATTTCACTTCTTCCATTACATGATTGATATCTATTGTAAATTCTACAATAGCTCAAAAACCACCAAATCCTCACAGCGCACAGTACAGACCGGACAGTATAGTCCTCCATACAATATTATGGGCACCACATAGTCCTCCATACAGTATTATGGGCCAAATATAATGCTCCATAAAGAATATTGGACCCCAAATAATTCTCCATACAGGATACTGGTCCCCATATAATGCTCCATACAAAATATGGAGCTCTCCTCTGCACTGTGCTGCGTTCTGCACTGTTACGGCTCAGGAAAGGGCGCTGTGGAAAGACTCCCCATCATAATCATCATTGCCTCTCCATCATCATCATCATTGCCTACCCATCATCATCATTATTATTATTATTATTATTTATTTATATAGCGCCATTAATTCCATGGTGCTGTACATGAGAAGGAGTTACATACAAAGTTATAGATATCGTTTACAGTAAACAAATTTACAATGACAGACTGGTACAGAGGGGAGAGGACCCTGTCCTTGCGGACTTACATTCTACGGGATAATGGGGAAGAAACAGAAGGTCGGGGTGCGGCAGCTCTGGTGGTGGCGGCGATGTGGCAGCTCTGGTGGTGGCGCGTGGCGGCAGCTAGGGTGGTGGCGGCGAGGCGGAATGGTTATTGCAGGCTGTAGGCTTTCCTGAAGAGATGGGTTTTCAGGTTCCGTCTGAAGGATCCAAGGGTGGTGGATAATCGTACATGTTGAGGCGTGGAATTCCAGAGGATGGGGGATATTCGGGAGAAATCTTGGAGGCGGTTGTGTGAGGAACGAATAAGTGTGGAGGATAGTAGGAGGTCTTGGGAGGATCGAAGATTACGTGAAGGAAGATATTGGGAGATTAGTTCAGAGATATAGGGAGAGGACAGGTTGTGGACGGCTTTGTAGGTCAGTGTTAGTAGTTTGAACTGGATTCGTTGGGGAATTGGGAGCCAGTGGAGGGATTTGCAGAGGGGAGAAGCAGGGGAGTAGCGAGGGGAGAGGTGGATTAGTCGGGCAGCAGAATTGAGGACAGATTGTAGTGGTGCATCATTTTCTCCCCATCATCATCATTGCCTCCCTATCATCATCATTGCCTCCCCATCATCATCATTGCCTCCCCATCATCGCCTCCCCATCATCATCGCCTCCCCATCATCATTGTCTCCCCATCATCATCGCCTCCCCATCATCAGCGCCTCCCCATCATCATTGCCTCCCCATCATCATCGCCTCCTCATCATCGTCTCCCCATCATCATCATTGAGTCCCCATCATCGCCTCCCCATCATCATCATCATGCCTCTCCATCATCATTGTCTCCCCATCATCATTGCCTCCCAATCATCATCGCCTCCCCATCATCATCGCCTCCCCATCATCATCATTGCCTCCCCATTCATCATCGCCTCCCCATCATCATTGTCTCCCCATCATCATTGCCTCCCCATCATCATCGCCTCCCCATCATCATTGCCTCCCCACCATCATCGCCTCCCCATCATCATCGCCTCCCTATCATCATCATCATTGTCTCCCCATCATCGTCGCCTCCCCATCATTATCGCCCCCCCATCATCATCATCATCATCATCATTGCCTCTGGCTCCTCACCACCATCACTGCCTCCCCCACTACCATCACACATACAGCACCACACACAGACAGCACCGCAGCACTCTCTCACATACACACACACAAAGCACCGCACTACATACACACACACTGATACATACAGACACACACAGACACATACACCTCACATCTCACCTGTCCGGCGTCCGCGCTCTCTCTACCACAGCCGGCCGCTGAATGATGATGTCATTCAGCGGCGCTGCTGTGAGAGGAAGCGCGGGCGCCCTGCAGGTGCCCCCTGGAGCCCGGAGCTGCGGAGGCACGGGGAGAGGTAAGTATTGCGCCGGCTGCTGCCGGGGCCCTGAGCAAGCGAGCGGGGGCCCAGTGGCGGCACTGGTACAGCTCTCATCCGCTAACAGGTGCCTGGGTGCCCGACGGCGAGTAAGCCCCCACGCCTGCTCAGGGCCCCGGCACTTGCCCGGGTATGCCGGGTGCTGACGCCGGCCCTGGTGGACGCTGCCCATGTCATCTCGTTGCCCACAGTGTGCATCCTTGCTCATTGGCTGAAAAAATGCGCCTGAAAGCATTCTGGGAAAATTGACTTTGGCCCTCGGTTCGGCGACCGCATGGCCGACTGCACGCTATGGTCATGTTTCGGCCAACGAAACCCGACTTTGGCGAAAGTCGGCGACTTTTGAATCTGACCGACCTGTTTCGCTCAACTCTAGCGGTGAGACAGCCACCAATCAGCAACTGTGAATAGGTGATAACTTGTTTTAACACAAAGGTAGGGAACCTCCGGCCCGCAGGCCGAAAACTCCCTATTGGGCTGCTGAGTGCTGCATTCAACTTTGTCCGGCATTCCCATAAAGAATAAATGGAGTAGTCGTTAGGTGTCCGACCTACCATACCATTTTGTAAGTAGGATAAAGGTTTCTCACCGGGAATAAAAATTCCCCATTCTGACGATGAGTCCAGGTCCCAGAAGTGAGACATTCACCAATCAGCAAGTGGGGAACCAGAGACCAGAGTGCTCAGGTCGGAGTGGAAAGGAGTTAATATTGCCAGCCGCAGATTCTTTATTGACTCCTTGCAGTATGAGCATACGCACACAGCATTCACAACTGAACGCTGCTGCGCATGCAATAAAGGATTACGCCCTCAAGGTGCCCAGTGCCAGAGTGAGGATGTACTTTGTGGACGGAGTTAGAATGTTCTGCACTCCTATCCCATCAACGAATACCGCAGCAACAGCCCCAGCGTCTCCTGTAATGTATATGGCCAAGGACCAGCCGCATCCCCTCCTGTGATGTATATGCTCCCAGTCCCTCCTGTGATGTATATGCTCCAGTCCCTCCTGAGACGTATATGCTCCCAGTCCCTACTGTCATGTATATGCCCACAGTCCCTCCTGTGGTGTATATGCCACCAGTCCCACCTGTGATGTATATTCCCACAGCCTCTCTTGTTATGTACATGCCCTCAGTCTTTCCTATGTTGTGTATGCCCCCAGTCCCTCCTGTGATTGGTATGTCACCAGCGCCTCCTGTGAGTATATGCCCCCAGTCCCTCCTGTGATGTATATGACCCAGCCCCTCTTGTGATGTGCATGCCCCCAGTGCCACCTGTAAAGTATATGCCCCTAGTCCCACCTGTGATGTATATACCACAGCCTCTGTTGTGATGCATATGCCCTTAGTCCCTCCTGAGATGTATATGCTCCCAGTTCCACCTGTGATTTATATGCCCCCAACCCCTCCTGTGATGCGAATGCCCCCAGTCTCTCTTGTGATGTATATGCCCCACCCATCCTATGATGTATTTGCTCCCAGCCCCTCCTGTAATATGCATGCTCCATCGCCTCCTGTGATGCATATGCCTCCAGCATCTTCTCTTCAGAATTCATGGCAAAGAGTCAACTGCACTCCAGACCGACGAAAATCTAGGAAATCAATTGTGAGTAGCAATATCAATAACACCTAACATCATAGCCGCACCATAGAGAAGCAGTTCCATTAGGGGTGAATTAATTTAACTTTTATAGCAGGATAAACATCAGGTTGATAATTTTTTATGGCCACCGAATGATGGTATAAATATCCAAATGGCAGGTCAGAAAAAAGGTTCCAAACGCCCTTGTTTTAACTGGACAACCTCTTTTACGTCTATACTGTATTTCTCAACTAAAGGGGTTTCTAAACTAGATAACTCCTTTTTTCAATACAGCAGGCCCAACGATCCCACCGTGATCAGTTACAATGGGCACACAGTAATAGATGTTTGTGCCATATCCACCATGATGGGATCCACTCCTAGCAGTGGCCATTAATTGATGTTAATGAGTGGGTTCACATATGGGTATTATGATTTTCTCAACAAAAAATTGGCAAAAAATGTAGAGTGGAGTATCAGTGTTAAATCTGTAACACGTGCCACATAGATCTGAGCACATAGATCTGGGTGCAACTGCTACCCCGCCACGCTGTACAGATACCCCTGTATACTGAATGTAGTTTTTATAGAAAGTGAAAAAAAAAACAATCTACACCTAACCTGAGGACTTTCTTTAATGCAGGTCTTGCATTAAGCCAACAGGCAGCTTTTTTTTTAGGACGCTCTAGGCTTGTCCTGCTGGTTGGCAATTAAGTGCCTTTGATATAGAGTTTATTTGAATTGTGATGTCCTCAGCTGAAATTCTCCAGATAAGTTTGGCAGAATGACTTGTGGTTTATTAATAGTGATCCATTTATTATTACACATTTAGTACTCGCTTGCTCCTTTTAATGCTTTATATCAAGCGTTCCCCCAGTGCTAAAATCCACAGCCCAGGATTCATAACAATAATGAATGTGTCATTTTCACATCGTCCTTCCGCAATGCGTCATATACTTTTCAGATACTTGGTTCATACTGTTTTATTGAAGCACACACTGAGGGCAATAATTTCGAAGGAGGTGGACTCTTGACAGGGGAAACAATATTTGACATAAATTTTAATAATAGTTGCTTCTATTCGGTTGAGGTATGTACATAAAACCAATTGATTGGAAAGAACAAAACAGAATTGAATAACACACATGGAGCAAGAGCAGGGAATATGGTATGCGCTTAACAATTATGTTACATAGAATAGAACTCTCCAAAATAATTAATCATTCTTTTTTTTTAATTTTAGTAATTGCGTTAGTTTATGGAGGTCTTCAGCAGACCCCTGCTTGTCATAGAAACCTATTGGGGCCTCGCAAAAGGGGGAGCCATTGGGTGATTTGAACAGCACGCCCCCTGAGAAATGCATTAGAAAAGCTGTATTCAGGGAATGAGAGCAGCATTTAACAGGTTAACAGCCACGGGTGGAGCTGTTAGAGACAGTTGATGGCTGAATGAAACAAGCATTGTCTGTCGGGATTGACATTGGAGAAACCTGATTGGGACTGTACTATATGTGATTGCCGACTGGAGCTTGATACACATGCCATGGTCATGATATCTATCATCTGGATATGAGGAACTATCTTAAGGTCTGTTGTTGCCAGCTGGAGTTTAATACACTTGCTTCAGCAGTGATATCTATCGTCTGGATGTGAGGAACTATCTTAAGGACTGTTGTTGCCGGCTGGAGCTTGATATATGTGCTACGGTCGTGAATTTATCGTCTGGATGTGAGGAACTATTGTAAGGACTGTTGTTGCCAGCTGGAACAGGAGACCTGTGTTCCGATCATGGTATGGAGCATGGACTGTGACTGTAGACTATACTAGCAAGAAATAAAACAGCTGTGGACAACCAAGAGTTAGGAGACAGTGGGTATCGCCTGGTACAGGGGCAGTGGAACTATTGGCCTCAGGATGCTATCTTGAAGACTATGGATAATAATAATAATAATCTTTATTTATATAGCGCCAACATATTCGCAGCGCTTTACAGTTTAACAGTTTCAAAACATAAGTCATAAGTAACAACGTTAACAATACAATAATTAAAGCAAAATAAGCCGACCCTGCTCGTGAGAGCTTACAATCTACAAATTGTATTGTGACCATCTACCTGGAATTGTAAGACCTTGGATGTAAGAAATAAAAAATAATTGCTCTGTTAACCTGCCTAGGTGATTATTACAACCCATAGATCTTCACAATTAGAAAACAAGCATTCTGTAATGTTCTGAAACTGGATGGTGTTTTCACATTGAAGCCACTAGGGGGGCAGCAGAGGCAGGTAGCATAGTCAGTGGATAGCTAAAGGTCAGCAAACAGTGAACAGCAATAAGATGTGGAGCAACAGCAGGTGAGCATAGTCAGTTGATAGCCACAGGTTGGTAAACGGGAAACAGCAGTAGTATTGGAACTGCAGGTGAAGAACTTGACTAAAGGCTGGAGACTCAATGTTCTCGCAAGGAAGCAAGTACATGGCCATTTTTATTAGGTTTTTCCAATCACAGGATGAGCCAATTAGGAAAACACAGGTTGGAGCTGAACAGAAACAATGGGTACTGGTAGCTGAGATAGTAAGGAGCTGGCCAGAGAGCTGAAAAGCTCAAGGGGAAGAGCTTCTGCCAGGTGCAAAGGAGTCACCGGGTTCAAGCTCTGACACATTCCCTGAATAGCGGGTTCATCATATTCATGCAGAGCTAATGCACATTTACTTAACATAAACACCCACTATCCTCCCCTCCGGAGCACTCTACATCGTCATGGACAGGAAGAGAGCAGCATATGGGAAATAATAGGAAAAACAGGATGGCTGTTCCATATATGCTGGGGTGAACAGCAGGAAAAAAAACCACATACAGTATTTGGGGGAAAAGGATTATTGAAAATCAATGATGTGCTGAAGAGGTTTGAGGTCCTTTAAAGTTTTGTAATGGGGTTTCAATGTGGCACAAATATTGCAGATTCAACTCAGTCGTGCATCAATACTAAAATAAGAGCAAAGGCTAGTCAACTTTGACCTGGTGACAAGTCCTCTTTAAGTGTAATGGAACCTCCTGAAAGTAAAATGGGAAGATGGAGAACGTGCGCCTTGGTCATTGAAGCCCAGGTTGCCCTCGTCACATGTCCCTCCTTTAAACTCACTTTCTTGCATTCACATTTTACTTCCATGTTCTGGAAAATGAATAAAGAGATAAAAGTCACTTGATCCTGTTCACAATCTGTTTTATTAGTGGTAAGCATATGTGCCAGTGTTTGCAGATCAGCTCAGCATTTTTAATGTTTATATAAGGAGGGTCATGTCCTGTAGATAAGGATATCGATATCATAGGTGACATCATTGTATCCTGGATCGCTGCCACTGCCAACTGTTCCTTCTGGAGACATCTCTAGGGTGTGGAGCCCCAGGATCTAGGCTGGATACATTGGGAAAAAAAAGTATTTAGTCAGCCACCAATTGTGCAAGTTCTCCCACTTAAAAAGATGAGAAAGGCCTGTAATTGACACCATAGGTAGACCACAACTATGAGAGTCAAAATTAGAAAACTAATCCAGAAAATCACCTTGTCTGATTTGGCAAGATTTATTTAGCAAATTATGGTGGAAAATAAGCGTTTGTTATGTTTCGGTAGCTGAGGAGAAATTGCAAAAATAGCCAAAGTAGCAATACACCAGAGAGGCTGGAAACTATTGGATTGCAGGACCCTAAACTAACCGCAACACTAGAAGTAGCCGTGGAGCATACCTACGGTGATCCTAGACGCCTCGTCACAGCCGGAGAGATATCTACACCTAAAGACAGAAAGATGAAAGCTATCTGCCCCGTAGTAGAAACCCCCAAAGAAATAGGAAGCCCCCAAACATGTAATGGCGGTTAGACAAGAAGGAAATACGAACACAGACAGAAAATAGAATGAGCAAATGCTGGGGCCCAATCTGTCTAGATAGAAAGGTATAGGAAAGAATTCTGACTGCTAAGCAGCAAACCAGCAAGGAAAATCCAACCAGAGGAAAAAAAACAGCAAATCACTTATCTGAATGAGAGCAGGAATGCAAGCTGAGCTCCAAGCAAGACCTGGAAGAACAATTGATTACCGGCAAGGCTGATGGGAATTCAGGTCACTTATATCAGACCATTCAGACCCAGCTGAAGGCAATTCAGCAATTGGTTCATTACCCTCAGCAACCACCGGAGGGAGCCCCAGCTCCGAAGTCACCTCCAGCGTATTCACAACAGTAGCCCTCCTTGAGGAGGGATCACCGAACCCTCACCTGCGCAACCAGGCCGATCAGGATGAGCTCGATGATAGGCACGGATCAGTCTCCTAGCATGGATGTCCGAAGCAAACACCCAAGAATTGTCCTTCTGACCATAACCTCTCAACTTAACCAAATACTGGAGTTTCCGTCTAGCAAAACGAGAATCCAATATTTTCTCAACCACATACTCCAAATTGCCCTCAAACCGGATTAAGAATTTCCATGATCTTATAAGGTCCAATGAACCTTGGCTTAAATTTTGGAGATGCAACCTTCATAGAGATATTTCTTGAGGACAACCAAACCAAGTCCCCCATTTTATAACGAGGACCATCAGTCCTATGCCGGTTGGCAAACCACTGGGCCTTCTCTTGAGAGAGAGACAACCTCTCCACTACCTGGTCCCAAATCTGCTGCATTCGCTCCACAATAGAGTCAACCCCCGGACAGACAGAAGCTTCCGCCTGTCCTAAAGAAAATCGAGGGTGAAACCCAGAATTGCAGAAAAATGGAGACATCAAGGTGGCAGAGCTAGCCCTATTATTAACCCCTCTCTGCCATCAGACGTACTATTCCGTCCATGTGACCCTGGACCTAATTCCCATGGACGGAATAGTACGTCATGGGCGATCAGCTGCGCTCCCGGGGGGAGCGCAGCTGATCGCCGCCGGGTGTCAGCTGATTATCACAGCTGACACCCGTGACTGTGTGTCAGGAGCGGTCACGGACCGCTCCCGGCACATTAACCCTTGGCACACCGCGATCAAACATGATCGCGGTGTACCCGGGGCACAGGGGAGGATCGCGCAGGCAGGGGGCTCCCTGCGCGCTCCCCTGAGACCCTCAGAGCAGCGCGATGTGTCGCACTGTTCCGAGGGTCCGTCCTCCCTCCAGGTCCCCGGATCCAAGATGGCGCCGGGGTCCTGCAGGGAGGCGGCTTCCTCAGTGCCTGCTGAGAGCAGGCGCTGGGGAAGCCTGCAGCAGTGCCAGAGCGATCGCTGGTGTGACAGAGTGCTGTGCACACTGTCACACCAGCGATCTGCTAAAATACAGTGATGTCCCACCCTGGGACAAAGTAAAAAAGTAAAAAAAGTAAAAATAAAAAGTGTAAAAAAAAATCATAAAAAAAAAAAAAATATTCCCCAATAAATTCATTTTTTCCTGTAAATAAAAAAAACAAAACAATAAAAGTACACATATTTGGTATCGCCGCGTCCGTAACGACCCCCCCTATAAAACTGTCCCACTAGTTAACCCCTTTAGTGAACCCCTTAAAAAAAAAAAAAAACGAAGCAAAAATCAATGCTTTATCATCATACCGCCGAACAAAAAGTGAAATAACACGCGATCAAAAAGACCGATATAAATAAACATGGTACCACTGAAAACGTCATCTTGTCCCGCAAAAAACGAGCCATCACACAGCATCATGAGCGAAAAAGTAAAAAAGTTATAGCTCACAGAATAAAGTGATGCAAAAATAATGATTTTTTATATAAAATTGTTTTCATTCTATAAAAGCGCCAAAACCTAAAAAAATGATATAAATGAGGTATTGCCATAATCGTACTGACCCGAAGAATAAAACTGCTTTATCAATTTTACCACACGCGGAACGGTATAAACGCCTCCCCCAAAAGAAATTCATGAATTGCTGATTTTTGTTCATTCTAACCACCCAAAAATCGAAATAAAAAGCGATCAAAAAACGTTACGTGCTCAAAAATGGTACAAATAAAAACGTCAACTCGTCCCGCAAAAAATAAGACCTCACATGACTCTGTGGGCCAAAATATGCAAAAATTATAGCTCTCAAAATGTGGTGATGCAAAAAACTATTTTTTGCAATAAAAAGCGTCTTTTAGCGTGACAGCTGCCAATCACAGAAACCCGCTATAAATAGTAAATCAAACCCCCTTTATCACCCCCTTAGTTAGGGAAAAATAATAAAATTAAAAAAATGTATTTATTTCCATTTTCCCGTTAGGGTTAGGGTTGCGGCTAAAGTTAGGGTTAGGGTTGGCGCTAACGTTAGTATTAGGGTTTAGGATTAGGGTTTATGGGTGTGTTAGGGTTAGGTTTGTGGTTAGGGTTGGGACTAGGGTTATTGGTGTTTGGGGTTAGGGTTGGAGTTAGAATTGGGGGGTTTCTGCTGTTTAGGCACATCAGGAGCTCTCGAAATGTGACATGGCGTCTGATCTCAATTCCAGCCAATTCTGCGTTGAAAAAGTCAAATGGTGCTCCTTCACTTCTGAGCTCTGCCATGCGCCCAAACAGTAGTTTACCCCACATATGGGGTATCAGCATACTCTGGACCCCAAGAGTTATTGTGCAATTTGGCCTATTTCTCCTGTTACCCTTGGGAAAATAAAAAACTGGGGGCGACAAAATCATTTTTGTAAAAAAAAAAATGATTTTTTTGTTTTTACGGCTGTATGTTATAAAACTTCTGTGAAGTACTTGGGGCTTCATAGCGCTCACCACACTTCTAGATAAGTTCCTTGTGGGGTCTATTTTCCAAAATGGGGTCACTTGTGGGGGGTTTCCACTGTTTAGGCGCATCAGGGGCTCTCCAAATGCGACATGACGCCCCAGACCATTCCATCAAAGTCTGCAATCCAAAACGTCACTACTTCCCTTTCGAGCCCCGACGTGTGCCCATACAGTAGTTTTCTCCCACATATTGGGTATCAGCGTACTCAGGACAATTTGGACAACAACTTTTGGGGTCCAATTTCTCCTGTTACCCTTGTGAAAATAAAATATTGGGGGCGAAAAAATCATTTTTGTAAAAAAAAAAGGATTTTTTTTTTTACGGCTGTACGTTATAAACTTCTGTGAAGCACTTCGGGGTTCAAAGTGCTCACCACACATCTAGATAAGTTCTTTGTGGGGTCTATTTTCCAAAATGGGGTCACTTGTGGGGGGTTTCCACTGTTTAGGCGCATCAGGGTTCTCCAAATGCGACATGACGCCCCAGACCATTCCATCAAAGTCTGCAATCCAAACGTCACTACTTCCCTTCCGAGCCCGACGTGTGCCCATACAGTAGTTTTCTCCCACATATTGGGTATCAGCGTACTCAGGACAAATTGGATAACAACTTTTGGGGTCCAATTTCTCCTGTTACCCTTGTGAAAATAAAATATTGGGGGGAAAAAATCATTTTTGTAAAAAAAAAAGAATTTTTTTATTTTACGGCTGTACGTTATAAACTTCTGTGAAGCACTTTGGGGTTCAAAGTGCTCACCAACATCTAGATAAGTTCCTTGAGGGGTCTAGTTTCCAAAATGGTGTCATTTGTGGGGGGTTTCCACTGTTTAGGCAGATCAGGAGCTCTCCAAACACGACATGGCATCCAGCCAATTCTGCGTTGAAAAAGTCAAACGGCGCTCCTTCCCTTCCAAACTCTGCCATGCACCCAAACAGTGGTTTACCCCCACATATGGGGTATCAGCGCACTCAGGACAAATTGCACAATAACTTTTGGAGTCTTGTTTCCCTTGGGAAAATAAAAATTGGGGTGAAAAGATCAACTTTGTGGAAAAAATATAATTTTTTTAATTTTACGGCTCTACGTTATAAACTTGTGTGAAGCACTTGGGGGTTCAAATTGCTCACCAAAGATCTAGATAAGTTCCTTAGGGGGTCTAGTTTCCCAAATGGGGTCACTTGTGGGGGGTTTCCACTGTTTAGGCACATCAGGGGCTCTCCAAATGCAACATGGCGTCCAATCTCAATTCCAGCCAATTTTGGTTGGAAAAAGTCAAATAGTGCTCCTTCCATTCCGAGCTCTGCCATGCGCCCAAACAGTGGTTCCCCCCCACATATGGGGTATCAGCGTACTCAGGACAAATTGGACAACACATTTTGTGGTCCAATTTCTCCTGTTACCTATGGGAAAATAAAAAATTAGTGACTAAGAGATAATTTTTGTGGGAAAAAAATAGGATTTTTTATTTTCATGCCCGGGCATTATAAACTTGTGTGAAGCACTTGGGGGTTCAAAGTGCTCACCAAAGATCTAGATAAGTTCCTTAGGGGGTCTAGCTTCCAAAATGGGGTCACTTGTGGGGGGTTTCCACTGTTTAGGCTCATCTGGGGCACTACAAACGGAACATGACCCCCATCAATGTTTGCATTCCAAAACGTTACTGCTTCTTTTCCAAGCCCTGCCGTGCACCCAAACAGTTTCCCCCCCCCACATATGGGGTATCAGCGTACTCAGGACAAATTGGACAACAAGTTTTGGGGTCCAATTTCCTTGGGAAAAATCAAAAATTTGGGACTAAAAAATCATTTTTGTGGAAAATTGTTTTTTTTTTTTTTCACACCCAGGCATTATAAACTTTTGTGAAACACTTTGGGGTTCAAAGTGCTCACAACTGATCTAGATAAGTTCCTTAGGGGGTCTAGTTTCCAAAATGGTGTCACTTGTGGGGGGTTTCCACTGTTTAGGCGTATCAGGGGCTCTCCAAACACGACATGGCGTCCAATCTCAATTCCAGCCAATTTTAGTTTGAAAAAGTCAAACGGCGCTCCTTCCCTTACGAGCTCTGCCGTGTGCCCAAACAGTGGTTTTCCCCCACATATGGGGTATTGGCGTACTCAGGAGAAATTGCACAACAACTTTATCTGTCCATTTTCTCCTTTTACCCTTGTGAAAATAAAAAAAAGTTTGTAAAAGATCATTTTTGTGGCTAAAAAGTTAAATATTAATTTTTTCCATCCACGTTGCTTCAGCTCCTGTGAAGCACCTGAAGGGTTAATAAACTTTTTGAATGTAGTTTTGAGTACCTTGAGGGGTGCAGTTTTTATAATGGTGTCACTTTTGGGTATTTTCTGCCATATAGACCCGTCAAAGTGACTTCAAATGTGAGGTGGTCCCTAAAAAAATGGCTTTGTAAATTTTGTTGTAAAAATGAGAAATCACTGGTCAACTTTTAACCCTTCTAATTTCCTAACAAAGAAAAATTTTGGTTCCAAAATTGTGCTGATGTAAAGTAGACATGTGGGAAATGTTATTTCTTAACTATTTTGTGTGACATATTTCTCTGTTTTAAGGGAAAAAAAATTCAAAGTTTGAAAATTGCAAAATTTTTAAAATTTTCGCCATATTTGCGTTTTTTTTCAAAAATAAACGCAAGTTATATCGAAGAAATTTTACCACTAACATGAAGTACAATATGTCACGAGGAAAACAATCTCAGAATCGCGAAGATCCGTTGAAGCGTTCCAGAGTTATAACCTCATAAAGAGACAGTGGTCAGAATTGTAAAAATTGGCCCGGTCATTAACGTGCAAACCACCCTTGGGGGTGAAGGGGTTAAGAGCAAACTCAGCCAAAGGCAAAAAGAGACCCAGTCATCTTGATCAGCAGACACAAAACATCTCAAATAAGTCTCCAAGGTCTGGTTTGTTCTCTCGGTTTGTCCATTGGTCTGAGGGTGAAATGCAGAGGAGAAAGATAACTGAACACCAAGTTTAGAACAAAATGTCCTCCAAAATCTGGAAACAAACTGGACTCCTCTGTCAGACACAATGTTCTCCGGAATGCCATGTAACCGAACCACATGTTGAAAGAACAAAGGCACCAATTCGGAGGTGGGAGGCAACTTAGGTAATGGCACAAGATGTATCATCTTGGAAAACCTATCACAGATTACCCAGATAACGGTCATTCTCTGAGAGACAGGGAGGTCGGAAATAAAATCCATAGAAATATGGGTCCATGGCCTCTTGGGTACAGGAAATGGCATTAACAAACCACTAGAGCGAGAGCAAGGCTTGGAACGAGAGCAAGTCCCACAGGACTGCACAAAGTCCCTGATGTCACGAGACAAAGTAGGCCACCAAAAGGACTGACTCACCAAGTCTCTGGTACCAAAAATCCCAGGATGACCAGCCAACGCGGAACAATGAATCTCAGACATCACACTCCTCCTCCACTGGTCTAGGACAAACAATTTCCCAACAGGGCAGCGTTCAGGTTTATCCTCCTGACACCCCTCCAGAGCCAGTCTCAAATTGGGCGAGATGGCGGAAAGAACTACACCCTCTTTCAAAATAACAGCAGGATCAGATAACTCAGGAGACTCTGCAAAGAAACTCCTCGAGAGGGCATCCGTCTTAACATTCTTAGTGCCCGGAAGAAAAGAAACCACAAAATTGAAACGTGTGAAAAACAAGGCCCACCTGGCCTGTCTAGGATTAAGTCGCTTGGCTGATTCGAGATAAACCAGGTTCTTATGGTGCGTGAGGACCACCACCTGATGTTTGGCTCCTTCCAGCCAATGTCTCCACTCTTCAAAGGCCCACTTCATGGCCAATAACTCCCGATTACCCACGTCATAATTACGTTCAGTTGGAGAAAATTTTCGAGAGAAGAAGGTACAAGGGTTACTCTTAGAGGTCTCTGGATCCCTTTGGGACAAAACGGCACCTGCCCCAATCTCAGAAGCAGCAACCTCCACCTGAAATGGCAGAGAAACATCAGGCTGCCGTAGAACAGGAGCAGAAATGAATCTCTGCTTAAGTTCCTGAAACGCAGAAACTGCCTCAGGAGGCCAATTCACCACATCGGAACCCTTTTTGGTCAAATCAGTCAATGGTTTAACAATACCGGAGAAATTACCAATAAATTTACGATAAAAATTGGCAAAACCCAAAAATCTCTGAAGAGCCTTCAATGTAGTAGGTTGAACCCAATCACAGATGGCCTGAACCTTGACCGGGTCCATTTCAATAACAGACGGAGACAAAATGAATCCCAGAAATGAGACCTTCTGTACGCCAAAAAGAAACTTTGATCCTTTCACATACAGTGCATTCTCTCTCAAAATCTAGAACACAGTCCGAACATGTTTTACATGAGAGTCCCAGTCGTTGGAAAAAATCAAGATATCATCCAAATAAACGATCAGAAATTTATCCACAAAATCCCTGAAAATATAATTCATGAAGGATTGGAAGATGGAAGGGGCATTAGTAAGCCCAAAAGGCATCACTAGGTACTCAAAATGCCCCTCTGGGGTATTAAATGCCATCTTCCATTCATCCCCGTTCTTAATGCCAATAAGGTTATATGCCCCCGGAGGTCAAGCTTGGTAAACCAACTAGCACTTTTCACTCAGGAAAATAGGTCAGATATCAAGGTTAATGGATATTGATATTTAACAGTGATTTTATTCAGGAGGCGATAGTCAATACACGGCCTCAATGAACCATCCTTCTTGGCCACAAAGAAAAAAACGGCGCCCAAGGGTGAAGAGGATGGTCTGATATGACCCTTCCCCCAAAGACTCCTTGATATAAGATCGCATAGCATTGTGTTCAGGTGCAGATAAATTAAAAAGGCGACCTTTAGGAAATTTACCACCAGGCACTAACTCAATAGCCCACTCATAGCTCCTGTGAGGAGGTAAGGATGCAGACTTACTCTCACTAAACACATCCGAAAAATCAGTCAAAAAGTCAGGGACATCCTGAGACTGGGGAGAGGCAGAAAAAACAGGAGTGTCAGTATTAACACATTGGCAGCCCCAACTGGTCACAGACACAGATTTCCAATCCAAAACAGGATTGTGAATCTGTAACCAAGGGAAACCCAGTACAATAATGTCATGCAGATTATGCAACACCAGAAATTTGCAACTCTCCTGATGATCTGGTTCAACCCTCATTATCACCTGAGTAGAAAACTTGGGTTTATTCTCCGCCAAAGGGGTAGAATCAATGCAAAGTTAAGTAATAGACTTCCGCAGGGGTATCATGGGAAACCCTCAACGTTTGGCAAAGTCTAAATCCATCAGGTTAATAGCTGCTCCTGAATCAACAAAAGCCTGTGCCGAAAATGTGGACAGGGAGCAAATCAGGGTAACAGTCAACAGAAATTTAGTCTGAACACTACCCAAGACAACTGAGCGCGCAAAACGTCTTCCTGCTTAGGGCAGACGGAAATAGCATGAGAAGCATCACCACAGTAGAAACATAACCCATTGCGCTTTCGAAACTCATGACACTGAGCCCCAGAAGTCACTCCATCACACTTCATGGGCTCAGGAGCAGGATCACAAGGCAACACTATCTCACGCATACCTATGCGCTCACGCAAACGTCTGTCAATTTGAATAGCCAAAGACTTAAGGGTATGCCACACTAAACAAGATCGCTAACGAGATCGCTAAAATACGTCACTATTTAGCAATCTCGTTAGTGACGCTGTTGTGTGTGGCATGTAGCAACGACGTGGCCCCTGCTGTGATCTCGCTGATCGTTCACTAGAGTTCTGGACCGTATTTTGATCGTTGGCGTCCCGCTGGTGAGCCTATATCGCTGTGTCTGGCACGTTTTGTGAACGATGTGCGCTGTTTTTTACATCGCAAAGTCGTTAAGGAGATCCTCTAACCGCTTATGCGTCGTTAACGAGATCGCTAATTGTGGCAGCTACTAGCGACATTAAAACGATCACAAAAACGATCGCATTAGTATGCGTCGTTATCGTGATCGTTAGCGGGAGCGTTTAGTGTGGCAGTACCTATAGAATCATTGAGACCAGAGGGAACAGGGAATCCCACCATAATGTCCTTTACATTTTCTGACAGACCCTTCCGAAAAAGGGCTGCCAAAGCATCATCATTCCATTTGGTCAGGACTGCCCACTTTCGAAATTTCTGACAGTACAGCTCAGCGTCTTCACGACCCTGATTTAATGCCAACAAGGTCTTTTCAGCTTGATCAGTGACATCAGGTTCATCGTACAATAACCCCAGAGCCTGAAAAAATACATCAACATCATTCAAAACAGGATCCCCAGGTGTCAGGGAAAAAGCCCAATCCTGAGGGTCACCGCGTAGCAGAGAGATGACAATTTGAACCTGCTATGCTGCGTTCCCTGAGGACTTAGGCTTTAAGGCAAAAAACAACTTACAGTTATTTTTGAAATTCAGAAATTTAGACTGATCCCCAAAAATAAATCTGGTATGGGGATCCTAGCTTCCACAACTGGCAACCTTGCAAGATAGGTAGCAATACTCTGAACTTCAGTGGCAAGCTGATCCACATGGCCAGACAACTGTGCAAACTCCATTGAAAAAAAAAAAAATTCCTCCTCAGCACCCAGAGAAAAAAAGGGAAAAAATGCAACAAACAGAAAAAAAAATTCTGACAACTCCCTTTTTTCTTTTTCCTTTTTTACTATTTTTCCCTTCTGTTGAGTACCATATAATTTTCAGTTTGGCCGGTAATACTGTTATGTTTCGGTAGCTGAGGAGAAATTGCAAAAATAGC
Organism: Oophaga sylvatica; assembly: GCA_033576555.1. NCBI lineage: Eukaryota > Metazoa > Chordata > Amphibia > Anura > Dendrobatidae > Oophaga > Oophaga sylvatica. The sequence continues at coordinate 22,701,499 of JARQOD010000009.1, read as the reverse complement.
CAAAGTAGCAATACACCAGAGAGGCTGGAAACTATTGGATTGCAGGACCCTAAACTAACCGCAACACTAGAAGTAGCCGTGGAGCGTACCTACGGTGATCCTAGACGCCTCGTCACAGCCGGAGAGATAGCTACACCTAAAGGCAGAAAGATGAAAGCTATCTGCCCCATAGCAGAAACCCCCAAAGAAATAGGAAGCCCCCAAACATGTAATGGCGGTTAGACAAGAAGGAAATACGAACACAGACAGAAAATAGAATGAGCAAACGCTGGGGCCCAATCTGTCTAGAAAGAAAAGTATAGGAAAGAATTCTGACTGCAACCCAAAAAAACCCTGACAAAAATACCAACACTTCTGATTAACAAAAAACCTGAGATCACACGATCTCTACCACCTAAATCAGATCTCTGGTGTAACACACAGCAATTCAGCAAATAAAAGTGCCACAGGAACAGAGCAAAAGTGCAAACACAAACTGAGCACAATTGCAGCGCCAGGCCCCAAAAGGGGACCAGGCTGAAGTCTACTGCAAGCTCAAACCAGCAAGGAAAATCCAACCAGAGGAAAAAAAACAGCAAATCACTTATCTGAATGAGAGCAGGAATGCAAGCTGAGCTCCAAGCAAGACCTGGAAGAACAATTGATTACCGGCAAGGCTGATGGGAATTCAGGTCACTTATATCAGACCATTCAGACCCAGCTGAAGGCAATTCGGCAATTGGTTCATTACCCTCAGCAACCACTGGAGGGAGCCCCAGCTCCGAAGTCGCCTCCAGCGTATTCACAATAGTGTTTGGTCATTAAGAAAAGTTCATCTCAATATTTTGTTATATATCCTTTGTTGGCAATGACAGAGGTCAAACGTTTTCTGTAAGTCTTCACAAGGTTGGCACACCTTGTTGGTGGTATTTTGGCCCATTCCTCCATGCAGATCTCCTCTAGAGCAGTGATGTTTTGGGCCTGTCGCTGGGCAACACGGACTTTCAAATCCCTCCAAAAGTTTTTTATGGGGCTGAGATCTGGAGACTGTCTAGGCCACTCCAGGACCTTCATATGCTTCTTGCGAACCAACTCCTTTGTTGCCCTGGCGGTGTGCTTGGAATCATTATCATGCTGAAATACCCATCCACGTTTCATCTTCAGTGCGCTTGCTGATGGAAGGAGGTTTGCACTCAAAATCTCACGATACATGGCCCCATTCATTCTTTCATGTACACGGAACAGTCGTCCTGGTCCCTTTGCAGAGAAACACTTTTTTCCCCATTGTATATTCTTATCTCTTTACCCTACAGTTCTGTTACAAATGCAACAAACTAGTAATACGAACAATGGCAATGTGAAAAGGAAGCATGTATCAGACTATGGCTGTATGGTCTCAGACAGGTATAATTGACTCTGAAACACTGACATTTCAAGGAAAAACATATTTTAAAAGCTGCCTGGGATCGAGCTGCACAGGAGACTAGTCGCACGTGCGGGTAGCCAGCGGCTTCTCTCCTTCTGCTGCCAGTGGGTAACAGATCTCTCTCCCTATAAACATAATAAAGATAACTTGGCACTCGAGAAAATATGCAAGCCAAGTCAATGTAAAAAAAAAAAAAAAAAAAACGCATTTTTTTGGATTCCTGCACCACAAAAAAATATTATTTACTTTGCATACTATTCTGGAGTGCCAAGTTATGTATATTACGCATTATATTATGTATATGGGATCGGATCCGACTTGGGCACCTACAATGGGAGTGCCGTGTTACAAACACGCACAAGGAGAGACTTGTCACTCAGAGGAAGAAGGCGAGTAGAAGCCGCTGGGGACCCACCTGTCCGACTAGTCTCCTGTGCGGCTCGGTGACCGACCTTCAAGTATGTTTTTCTCTGAATAACTGCAGCATTTCAGAATAAAAACATACTGTACATGTCTGAAATCAAATAGTCAGTGTCGGATATATGCTTGCCCGTGAATCTATCAGCATGTATCAGTTGATAAAATCACAGAATATATATGTATACAGTATAATGTATGTATATAATGGTGAATATAAACTACCTGCTCTGGCTTTATACACTGATTTTGGCATTGTGGATGGGGGCACTCTATGGATTACACTGGTGGTAGATACTGTCACTGACAAGGACACTATTTACTAGCAAGGCTAGGACTTAGGGCTCTTTCACACGTCCAATTTTCTCGTACGAGTGCTATCAGTGGTTTTCATGGATTTCACTTGTCCCTATGATATTCTATGGTGCTGTGCACATGTCCCATTTCTCCCTTGGACTGAGAGGTCTGCGCAAAATATCGGAGACATGTCTAATTTTGATCTGAGTGTCAGATCGGAATCAACAATGCAAGTCTTATGGGTCTGCTTAAAAATTCGGTTCTGTCAAGTGCAGTTCAATTTTTGCAAAGTGTCAGAAAGCAGAATGCGGATAGAATTTTTTTTCTCCACGTACAAGAAAAAGTGATGACACTTGGACCACACTCTGATCAAGGTCTGATCTGAATAATCTGTCTGTTCTTTTTGTACGTGGAAAATGCTTTCGTCTGCATGAGCCCCTAGAGTAGGCAGAGGTAGGCGACCACCTAGGCTGCTACATCTGAGGGTGAAATGAAGTCATTGGAAAAAAATAAAGTTTACATGCATTGAAGCGCTGACACTACTTAAAACCTGCACATCTCACTGTGCTCCCAGCACATTAATGGCCACTGACACTGCTCACCGGTCTGCCTGCGCCCAGATGTCACAATCAGAAGCTGATATGTAATTTGCGCGGCAGGAGCCGCTATGGTTTGGCATCTGCATCCTTATGTGGATACAATTAAATACAGTTAGGTCCATAAATATTTGGACAGAGACAACATTTATCTAATTTTGGTTCTAGACATTACCACAATGAATTTGAAACAAAACAAATCAGATGCAGTTGAAGTTCAGACTTTCAGCTTTCATTTGAGGGTATCCACATTAAAATTGGATGAAGGGTTTAGGAGTTTCAGCTCCTTAACATGTGCCACCCTGTTTTTAAAGGGACCAAAAGTAATTGGACAATTGACTCCAAGGCTATTTCATGGACAGGTGTGGGCAATCCCTTCATTATATCATTCTCAATTAAGCAGATAAAAGGGCTGGTGTTGATTTGAGGTGTGGTGTTTGCATTTGGAAGGTTTAGCTGTGAAGAAAACATGCGGTCAAAGGAGCTCTCCATGCAGGTGAAACAAGCTATCCTTAAGCTGCAAAAAACAGAAAAAACCCATCCGAGAAATTGCTACAACTTTAGGAGTGGCAAAATCTACAGTTTGGTACATTCTGAGAAAGAAAGAAAGCACTGGTGAACTCATCAATGCAAAAAGACCTGGGCGCCCACGGAAGACAACAGTGGTGGATGATCGCAGAATACTCTCCATGGTGAAGAGAAACCCCTTCACAACAGCCAACCAAGTGAACAACACTCTCCAGGAGGTAGGCGTATCAATATCCAAATCTACCATAAAGAGAAGACTGCAGGAAATTAAATACAGAGGGTTCAGTGCACGGTGCAAGCCACTCATAAGAATCAAGAATAAAAAGGCTAGGCTGGACTTTGCTAAAAAACATCTAAAAAAGCCAGCACAGTTCTGGAAGAACATTCTGTGGACAGATGAAACCAAGATCAACCTCTACCAGAATGATGGAAAGAGAAAAGTATGGCGAAGGCGTGGTACAGCTCATGATCCAAAGCATACCACATCATCTGTAAAACATGGCGGAAGCAGTGTGATGGCTTGGGCATGCATGGCTGCCAGTGGCACTGGGTCACTAGTGTTTATTGATGATGTGACACAGGACAGAAACAGCCGAATGAATTCTGAGGTATTCAGAGCCATACTGTGTGCTCAGATCCAGCCAAATGCAGCCAAACTGATTGGTCGTCGTTTCATACTACAGATGGACAATGACCCAAAACATAAAGCCAAAGCAACCCAGGAGTTTATTAAAGCAAAGAAGTGGAATATTCTTGAATGGCCAAGTCAGTCACCTGTTCTCAACCCAATTGAACATGCATTTCACTTGTTAAAGACTAAACTTCAGACAGAAAGGCCCACAAACAAACAACAACTGAAAACCACCGCGGTGAAGGCCTGGCAGAGCATCAAAAAGAAGGAAACACAGTGTCTGGTGATGTCCATGAGTTCAAGACTTCAGGCAGTCATTGCTAACAAAGGGTTTTCAACCAAGTACTAGAAATGAACATTTTATTTACAATTATTTAATCTGTCCAATTACTTTTGGTCCCTTTAAAAACAGGGTGGCACATGTTAAGGAGCTGAAACTCCTAAACCCTTCATCCAATTTTAATGTGGATACCCTCAAATGAAAGCTGAAAGTCTGAACTTCAACTGCATCTGATTTGTTTTGTTTCAAATTCATTGTGGTAATGTCTAGAACCAAAATTAGATAAATGTTGTCTCTGTCCAAATATTTATGGACCTAACTGTATATCAGCAAAACAGCAAATCAACCATCGCCTCTGTCTCTCCGCCCAGACCTTCTTTGCAGCGCAGATAGCGTATGGAAGATAAGTTGTTTTATTTTCATTCCTGAACCCCCCAAAAAAATAATCAGATTATTGGGGAAGAAAGAGAGCACACATTGGCTAACCATATTTAGCTATGGGGGCACAGTGGATAATGACTTATGTTAAGAGGGCACAAAGGATAATGATTTATATTAAGGGACACAGTGGCTGATGATTTATATTCAGGGGGCACTAATGATTTATATTTAGGGGGCGCAGTGGCTGATGATTTATATTTAGGAGGCACAGTAGTCATTGATCTATATTTAGGGGCGCAGTGCTTAATGATAAAATGCCTAATGATATGACAGCCGGACACAAAACAGACCCAGTGTCAGTTAGGGCCGAGGGTGCAGTTACAGCCGCTGCTCTGTATACTCAGTGCGGTGAAGGAACAAAGCAGGCGCTGCCCCCGTGACTAAAACGGAAACGCTGCAGAGAGAAATAAAGTACATTTTCTCCACGCATCTAATAGCATTTTTTTTCTGGTGACAGGTTCCCTTTAAAAAGGAACAAGTGTAAAGGAAGAGAAAGAGAACAACTACAGAGCAGTCGACTCGTCACCTATAAGATGCCGATTGTAAATGTTTGTACTGCCTCTGATCGCTGTATGGTCGTCAGTGATGATGGGTGAAACAACTCCCAGCACAGTATTTCCAGAAGGTCTGTTTTCGCACCGTTTAATATTAAATGTCATGTCTGTGCAAAACCTGGGCTGGGCACCCACTCAGATGTGTTTACTCCCACTTCCCTGTCGCCACTTATTATGTACAGTGCCCTCCCATTATATTATATTTTATATAGTTGGTGCGGAATATGTTGGTGCTATATAAATAAAGATTATTATTATAAGTGTGCCTAATTTCCACAGTTTATGTATTACAGGCCATTTGCATGTGAGCGCTGCCATCTACTGGCCAAAGATTGTAGGACAAAAGTAAGTGGAAAGAATTGCATCAGCTGGAACTGTATAATGAAGCACATAGTTCCAGAGGGGAGGAGATTGGAGGAGACACCAGGTCAAGTGATAGCTGTAGCGCAGATAGTAATAATCAAAGGCCAAGGAGGGCAGTGAAGGGGAGGAGTTGGCACCCCCACCCAGAGTTGGACTGGAGCACCTTGGGCCCAACAGAGAGAATCAATCCTAGGGTCCACTATATAGCTACACTGAAATAATGCAAGCCCACCAGTTGTGTGGAAAAATGTGCTAATATTGAGGTGTAATTTAAAAACACAATGGCTTACCGTACATTTATCAAAAATGGTGTAATTTGAGCCAAATTTTGTGTACTCACTTCAACTCCACTATTCCATATTATCATATGTCGCCCCTAATGATAAATTTGGTGCAAATTATTTAAGCGCAACATTTTAATCGTGGTAGTACACTTCTCGATGTTAAAAAAAGAGCTAGCGTCCAGTGTGTCAAATGTTGCCTAATTATATAATCTTGTACAAATTGTGACTTTTTAAGCATGTAAGAAAGGTTGCAATATACTGTAAATTTATTTGTTCCATACCTTTGTTAAGACAGCCAGTGCCGGGATAAGGGTGCTTCACCCCCCATGCATATACATAAAATCAATTCAAAACATTAATCCCTTGGCACAGATGAACGTACTAGTATGTCCACAGCAGGATCCCCATGAGTGGAGTTGACTCAGGAGCGGAGCCCGCTTCACACACAACAGATGGCAACTGTGTTATACAGCAGTCATGTGCAAACAAATTGAGCTCAAACCACTGCAGTTAAACCAGATATATGCAATCACTGACAGTGGCATTTTAGTTGACATGACCATGGGGTGCTGATGGATTACCATGCAGCTGTGTGCCCCTATCTTGCTGCTTCTGTGAAATTCAGCATTATGCTGGATACAAATGAGATCATTATTTCCAGTATGTACTGCAATACTGTTACAGTGGGTACGAAAAGTATTCAGACCCCTTTAAATTTTTCACTCTTTGTTTCATTGCAGCCATTTGTTAATTTCAAAAAAGTTCATTTTTTTCTCATTAATGTACACTCTTCACCCCATCTTAACTGAAAAAAACAAAAATGTAGAAATTTTTGCAAATTTATTAAAAAAGAAAAACTGAAATATCACATGGTCATAAGTATTCGGACCCTTTGCTCAGAGACTCATATTTAAGTCACATGCTGTTCATTTCCTTGTGATCCTCCTTGAGATGTTCTACTCCTTCATTGGAGTCCAGCTGTGTTTAATTAAACTGATAGGACTTGATTTGTAAAGGTGTAAGGGTCTGAGCAGGAACGCAGTGAAGGGACGCAGGCAGAACAAGGGTTAAAGTATTTATTAAACAGGGAATATACTCCACGCAGGGAGTGAGGGATTGTAGGGTGATGGTAAGTAATGGGGCGCAACTGGGAGAGTGGCAGTGTAGATAAGGGACGAACGAAAGTCCAGTAATAAAGAGGTGAAACTTATCAGTGTGTAGTCTTCTTGGGTGCAGCTCCTCGGGGTTCCAACAGTGGCACCGTCACTACTCTGCGAGCTGCTCTCTGCACTATCCTGCGCACTGCTCTGCGCCGGCGCCAGACTGACATTTTTGGCGCACTTTCTCTTTTTATGCCCCTGATGCTGCGCGCCCTTTTCTGGTTCTGCCCACCCTCCTGGGACTGCAGGAACCTCCGTATCTCTCTGGTTTCCCTCATGCAGCAAGGGAGGTCCACCCCACTCAGGCTTCCTCCCGGGAACAGAGGATGCAGCCCTTCTAGTTCCGGACCCGGCATGCAGGTACCCAAGGTCCGGTCTATCTCCTTACAAAGGCACACACCTGTCTATATAAGATCTCACAGCTCACAGTGCATGTCAGACCAAATGAGAATCATGAGGTCAAAGGAACTGGCCAAGGAGCTCAGAGACAGAATTGTGGCAAGGCACAGATCTGGCCAAGGTTACAAAATAATTTCTGCAGTACTCAAGATTCCTAAGATCATAGTGGCCGCCATAATCCTTAAATGGAAGACGTTTGGGACCACCAGAAGTCTTCGTAGACCTGGCCGTCCAGTCAAATTGAGCAATCGTGGGAGAAGAGCCTTGGTGAGAGAGGTAAAGAAGAAACCCAAGATCACTGTGGCTGCGCTCCACAGATGCAGTAGGGAGATGGGAGAAAGCTCCACCAAGATGACTATCACTGCAGCCTCCACCAGTCTGAGCTTTATGGCAGAGTGGCCCGACGGAAGCCTCTCTACAGTTCAAGACATATGAAAGCCCACATAGAGTTTGCTTAACCCCTTCCCGACCTTTGACACAGCGTATGCGTCATGAAAGTCGGTGCCAATCCGACCTATGACGCATACCCTGCGTCATGAAAGGATCCCGTTCCTGCGGGCCGGGAGACCGGGGTCACTCAAAGGTCACCCGACCCGCAGTTACAGGACCCTTTGTGCTTCACCACAGGGGGTTGGCTTAACCCCCCCGTGGCCACGATCGCTCTGATTGGCTGTTAAAAGTGAAACAGCCAATCAGAGCAATCTGTAATATTTCACCAATTTAATTGGTGAAATATTACAATCCAGCCATGGCCGATGCTGCAATAGCATCTGCCATGGCTGGACACCGAGACCTGACCCCCCCACACCGAGTCACGGCGGCGATCGGCCGCCGCCACCGAAAGATGGCAGCGAACGGTCACCGCCGTCACTAACAGCTCCCCTCCTCCTTTGCTCCGGTGCCCCCACCTTCCGATCCCCCCCCCTAACCTTCCGACCACCCTACTCACCTCTCCCGATCCACCGATGTCCCTGGATCGGTCCCGGCGTCCGCCCGGGCCTCTTCATGGGCGCCGCCATCTTGGAAAATGGCGGGCGCATGCGCAGTGCGCCCGCCGGCCGGCGCATGCGCAGTGCGCCCCCCAGTGTCCAAAAAATTATTTTGATCACTGTGATAAACTGTCACAGTGATCAAAATAAAAAAAAGTAAATGAACCCCCCCTTTATCATAGGTAGGGACAAATAAAAAAAATAAAGATTTTTTTTTTTTTTTTCCTATTAGGCCCCGTGCACACGTTGCGTATTTTGCTGCGGATCCGCGGCGGATTTCGCTGCTGATCCGCGGCGGATCAGCAGCGAAATCAGCCGCGGATGCGCAGCGATATCCGCCGCAGATCAGCAGCGAAATCCGCCGCGGATCCGCAGCAAAATACGCCGCGGATCCGCAGCAAAATCCGCAACGTGTGGCGGATTTCGCTGCGGATCCGCGGCGGATTTCGCTGCAGATCCGCGGCGGATTTCGCTGCTGATCCGTGCTGATTTCGCTGCTGATCCGCGCTGATTTCGCTGCTGATCCGCGGCGGATTTCGCTGCGGATCCGCGGCGGATTTCGCTGCTGATCCGCGGCGGATTTCGCTGCGGATCCGCGGCGGATTTCGCTGCTGATCCACGACTGATTTTGCTGCTGATTCGCTGCGGATCCGCAGCGGATTTCGCTGCTGATCCGCGGCTGATTTTGCTGCTGATTCGCTGCGGATCCGCGGCTGATTTTGCTGCTGATTCGCTGCGGATCCGCAGCGGATTTCGCTGCTGATCCGCGGCTGATTTCGCTGCTGATCCGCGGCTGATATCGCTACTGATCCACGGCTGATTTCGCTGCTGATCCGCGGCTGATTTCGCTGCTGATCCGCGGCTGATTTCGCTGCTGATCCGCGGCGGATTTCGCTGCGGATCCGCGGCGGATTTCGCTGCTGATCCGCGGCGGATTTCGCTGCTGATCCGCGGCGGATTTCGCTGCTGATCCGCGGCGGATGTCGCTGCTGATCCGCGGCGGATCCGCGGCTGATTTCGCTGCTGATTCGCGGCGGATTTCGCTGCTGATTCGTGGCGGATTTCGCTGCTGATCCCCGACTGATTTTGCTGCTGATTCGCTGCGAATCCGCAGCGGATTTCGCTGCTGATCCGCGGCTGATTTCGCTGCTGATCCGCTGCTGATTTCGCTGCGATCCGCGGCGGATTTCGCTGCTGATCCCCGACTGATTTTGCTGCGGATCCGCGGCTGATTTTGCTGCTGATCCACGGCGGATTTCGCTGCTGATCCGCGACTGATTTTGCTGCTGATTCGCTGCGGATCCGCAGCGGATTTCGCTGCTGATCCGCGCTGATTTCGCTACTGATCCGTGGCTGATTTCGCTGCTGATCCGCGGCTGATTTCGCTGCTGATCCGTGGCGGATTTCGCTGCTGATTCGCTGCAGATCCGCGGCGGATTTTGCTGCGGATCCGCGGCTGATTATCTGCTGATTCATCTGCGCTAGCGGGTATAGCATAACGCGATCGCGTTATGCTATACCGTTACCAGCCGGTCACCGCTACGTGTTGAACGGGCTGGTAAAACGCAATATGAACCCAGCCTTAGGGTTAGAACTAGGGTTAGGGTTAGCATTAGGGTTAAGGTTAGAATTACGGTTAGGGTTGGAATTTGGGTTAGGGTTGGAATTAGGGTTAGGGTTGGAATTAGGGTTAGGGTTGGAATTAGGGTTAGGCTTGTAGTTAGGTTTATGGTTAGAGTTGGGATTAGGGTTAGGGGTGTGTTGGGGTTAGGGTTATGATTAGGGTTTGTATTAGGGTTAGGTGTGTGTAGGGGTTAGGGTTGGGGTTAGGGGTGTGTTGGGGTTAGGGTTGGAGTTAGAATTGAGGGGTTTCCACTATTTAGGCACATCAGGGGGTCTCCATACGCGACATGGAGCCACCATTGATTCCTGCAAATTTTGCGTTCAAAAAGTCAAACAGTGCTCCCTTTATTCCAAGCCCCGACGTATGCCCAAACAGTGGTTTATCCCCACATATGGGGTATCAGCGTACTCGGGAAAAATTGCACAACAACTTTGGGGGTTCTAATTTCTCCTGTTAACATTGGGAAAAAAAAATTGGGGACTAAAAATTATTTTTGTGGAAAAAAAATGATTTTATATTTTCACGACTCTGCGTTATAAACTTCTGTGAAGGACTTGGAGATTCAAAGTGCTTATCACACATCTATAGGAGTTCCTTGGGGGATCTAGTTTCCAAAATGGGGTCACTTGTGGGGAGTTTCTACTGTTTAGGCACATCAGGGACTCTGCAAACGTAACATGACGCCCGAAGACCATTCCATCAAGTGGGCATTTCAAAACGTCGCTACTTCCCATCCGAGCCCCGACGTGTGCCCATACAGTAGTTTTCTCCCACATATGGGATATCAGCATACTCAGGACAAATTGGACAACAACTTTTGGGTCTAATTTCTCATGTTACCCTTGGGAAAATAAAAAAATTGGGGACTAAAAGATCCTGATTGTGGAAAAAATATGATTTTTTTATTTTCATGCCCAGGCGTTATAAACTTCTGTGTAGCCCTTGGGGGTTCAAAGTGCTCACCACACATCTAGATAAGTTCTTTGCCGGGTCTAGTTTCCAAAATGGGGTCACTTGTGGGGAGTTTCTACTGTTTAGGCACATCAGGGGCTCTGCAAACGTAACAAGATGCCCACAGACCATTCCATCAAGTCGGCATTTTAAAGCGTCACTACATCCCTTCCGAGCCCTGACGTGTGCCCAAACAGTGGTTCCCCCCCACATATGGGGTACTAGCGTACTCAGGAGAAACTGGACAACAACTTTTGGGGTCTAATTTCTCCTGTAACCATTGTGAAAATAAAAAACAGTGGGCTAAAAAATCATTTTTTGAGAAAAAAAAATGATTTTTTATTTTCGCGGCTCTGCGTTATAAACTTCTGTGAAGCACCTGGGGGTTCAAAGTGCTCACTATGCATCTAGATAAGTTCCTTAGGGCGTCTAGTTTCCAAAATGGGGTCACTTGTGGGGGAGCTCCAATGTTTAGGCACACAGGAACTCTCCAAATGCGACATGGCAACCGCTAAATATTCCAGCATATTTTCCATTCAAAAAGTCAAATGGCGCTCCTTCCCTTCTGAGCCCTGCAGTGCGCCCAAACAGTGGTTTATGACCACATATGAGGTATCTGTGTACTCAGGAGAAATTGCCCAACAAATTTTAGGATCCAATTTATACTGTTGCCCATGTGAAAATGAAAAAAACTGAGGCTAAAAGAAAATTTTTGTGAAAAAAAAGTACTTTCTTTTTTTTACGGATCAATTTGTGAAGCACCTGGGGGTTCAAAGTGCTCACTATGCATCTAGATAAGTTCCTTAGGGGGTCTAGTTTCCAAAATGGGGTCACTTGTGGGGGAGCTCCAATGTTTATGCACACAGGGACTCTCCAAATGCGACATAGCAACCGCTAAATATTCCAGCATATTTCCATTCAAAAGTCAATGGCGTCACTTCCCTTCTGAGCCCTGCGTGCCCAAACAGTGGTTATGACCACATTGAGGTACTAGTGTACTCAGGAGAAATTGCCCAACAAATTTTAGGATCCAATTTTACTGTGCCCATGTGAAAATGAAAATAACTGAGGCTAAAAGAAAATTTTTGTGAAAAAAAAGTACTTTCTTTTTTTTACGGTCAATTTGTGAAGCACTGGGGGTTCAAAGTGCTCACTATGCATCTAGATAAGTTCCTTAGGGGGTCTAGTTTCCAAAATGGGGTCACTTGTGGGGGAGTTCCAATGTTTAGGCACACAGGACTCTCCAAATGTGACATAGCAACCGCTAAATATTCCAGCATATTTTCCATTCAAAAAGTCAAATGGCGCTCCTTCCCTTCTGAGCCCTGCGTGCGCCCAAACAGTGGTTTATGACCACATATGAGGTATCTGTGTACTCAGGAGAAATTTCCCAACAAATTTTAGGATCCAATTTATACTGTTGCCCATGTGAAAATGAAAAAAACTGAGGCTAAAAGAAAATTTTTGTGAAAAAAAAAGTACTTTCTTTTTTTTACGGATCAATTTGTGAAGCACCTGGGGGTTCAAAGTGCTCACTATGCATCTAGATAAGTTCCTTAGGGGGTCTAGTTTCCAAAATGGGGTCACTTGTGGGGGAGCTCCAATGTTTATGCACACAGGGACTCTCCAAATGCGACATAGCAACCGCTAAATATTCCAGCATATTTTCCATTCAAAAAGTCAAATGGCGCTCCTTCCCTTCTGAGCCCTGCCGTGCGCCCAAACAGTGGTTTATGACCACATATGAGGTATCTGTGTACTCAGGAGAAATTGCCCAACAAATTTTAGGATCCAATTTATACTGTTGCCCATGTGAAAATGAAAATAACTGAGGCTAAAAAAATTTTTGTGAAAAAAAAGTACTTTCTTTTATTTACGGATCAATTTGTGAAGCACCTGGGAGCTCAAAGTGCTCACTATGCATCTAGATAAGTTCCTTAGGGGGTCTAGTTTCCAAAATGGGGTCACTTGTGGGGGAGCTCCAATTTTTAGGCACACAGGGACTCTCCAAATGCGACATGGCAACCGCTAAATATTCCAGCATATTTTCTATTCAAAAAGTCAAATGGCGCTCCTTCCCTTCTGAGCCCTGCCGTGCACCCAAACAGTGGTTTATGACCACATCTGAGGTATCTGTGTACTCAGGAGAAATTGCCCAACAAATTTTAGGATCCATTTTAACGTTGCCATGTGAAAATGAAAATATGAGGCTAAAAGAAAATTTTTGTGAAAAAAAAGTACTTTCTTTATTTACGGATCAATTTGTGAAGCACCTGAGAGTTCAAATGCTCTCTATGCATTAGTAGTTTACTTAGGGGTCTAGTTTTCAAAATGGGTCACTTTGTGGGATTCGCAATGTTAGCACAAGGGACTTCCAAATGCGACATGGCACCGTAAAAATTCAGTAATTTTCTATCAAAAAGTCAAATGGCGCTTCCTTTCCCTTCTGAGCCCTGCAAGTGGTCCCAAACATGGTTTGATGACCATAACATGAGGTAACTGTGTATCAGATAAATTGGCCCAACAAATTTTAGGATACAATTAAACTTTGCCAATGTGAAAATTAAATAATGGGCCAAAAATAAATTTTTGTAAAAAAAAAGAATTTCTATTTCATACGAATCAATTGTGAAAACACTGAGAGTATCAAGTGACTCCTAGCTTCTAGATAAGTTACCTTAGGGGGTCAAGTTGCAAAAATAGGGTCATTTGTTGGGGAGTCCAAGTTTAAGACACAAGGACTCCCACATGCGACATCAAACCCTAAATATCCAGCATATTTTGTAATTCAAAAAGTCAAAGGCGCTCCTTCCTCTGAGCCCATGCGATCCCCAAGCAGTGGTTTTGGCCACATATGAAAGGGATCTGTTGTAACTGAGAGAAATTGCCCAACAAATTTTAGGATCCAATTTATACTGTTGCCCATGTGAAAATGAAAAAAACTGAGGCTAAAAGAAAATTTTTGTGAAAAAAAAGTACTTTCTTTTTTTTACGGATCAATTTGTGAAGCACCTGGGGGTTCAAAGTGCTCACTATGCATCTAGATAAGTTCCTTAGGGGGTCTAGTTTCCAAAATGTGGTCACTTGTGGGGGAGCTCCAATGTTTAGGCACACAGGGACTCTCCAAATGCGACATGGCAACCGCTAAATATTCCAGCATATTTTCCATTCAAAAAGTCAAATGGCGCTCCTTCCCTTCTGAGCCCTGCCGTGCGCCCAAACAGTGGTTTATGACCACATATGAGGTATCTGTGTACTCAGGAGAAATTGCCCAACAAATTTTAGGATCCAATTTATACTGTTGCCCATGTGAAAATGAAAAAACTGAGGCTAAAAGAAAATTTTTGTGAAAAAAAAGTACTTTCTTTTTTTTACAGATCAATTTGTGAAGCACCTGGGGGTTCAAAGTGATCACTATGCATCTAGATAAGTTCCTTAGGGGGTCTAGTTTCCAAAATTGGGTCACTTGTGGGGGAGCTCCAATGTTTAGGCACACAGGGACTCTCCAAATGCGACATAGCAACCGCTAAATATTCCAGCATATTTTCCATTCAAAAAGTCAAATGGCGCTCCTTCCCTTCTGAGCCCTGCCGTGCGCCCATACAGTGGTTTATGACCACATATGAGGTATCTGTGTACTCAGGAGAAATTGCCCAACAAATTTTAGGATCTATTTTATCCTGATGCCCATGTAAAAATGAAAAAATTGATGCTAAAAGAAAATTTTTGTTGGAAAAATTAAAATGTCCATTTTTTTCCTTCCACGTTGCTTTAGTTCCTGTGTCGCACCTGAAGGGTTAATAATCTTCTTGAATGTAGTTTTGAGTAGCTTGAGGGGTGCAGTTTTTATAAAGGTGTCACTTTTGGGTATTTTCTGCCATATAGACCCCTCAAAGTGACTTCAAATGTGAGGTGGTCCCTAAAAAAATGGTTTTGTAAATTTTGCTGTAAAAATGAGAAATCGCTGGTCAACTTTTAACCCTTATAACTTCTTAACAAAAAAAAATGTTGTTCCCAAAATTGTGCTGATGTAAAGTAGACATGTGGGAAATGTTATTTATTAACTATTTTGTGCCTCATAACTCTCTGGTTTAACAGAATAAAAATTAAAAATTTGAAAATTACAAAATTTTCAGAATTTTCGCCAAATTTCCATTTTTTTCACAAATAAACGCAAAAATTATCGACCTAAATTTACCACTAACATGAAGCCCAATATGTCACGAAAAAACAATCTCAGAATCGCTAGGATCCGTTGAAGCGTTCCTGAGTTATTACCTCATAAAGGGACACTGGTCAGAATTGCAAAAAATGGCAAGGTCTTTGAGGTCAAAATAGGCTGGGTCTTGAAGGGGTTAAAAACACATGAAGGACTCCCACACTATGAGAAATAAGATTCTCTGGATTGATGAGACGAAGATAGAACTTTTTGGTGATAATTCTAAGCAGTGGAGAAAACCAGGCACTGCTCATCATCTGCCCAATACAATCCCAACAGTGAAACATGGTGGTGGCAGCATCAGCTGCAGGGACAGGACGACTGGTTGCAATTGAAGGAACCATGAATGTGGCCAAGTACAGAGATATCCTGGATGAAAACCTCTTCCAGAGTGCTCTGGACCTCAGACTTGGCCGAAGGTTCACCTTCCAACAAGACAATGACCCTAAGAACACAGCTAAAATAACAAAGGAGTGGCTTGAGAACAATTCTGTGACCATTCATGACTGGCCCAGCCAGAGCCGTGACCTAAACCCAATTGAGCATCTCTGGAGAGGCCTGAAAATGGCTGTCCACCAACGTTCACCATCCAACCTGACGGAACAGGAGAGGATCTGCTAGGAAGAATGGCAGAGGATCCCCAAATCCAGGTGTGAAAAACTTGTTGCATCATTCCCAAGAAGACTCATGGCTGTAATAGCTCAAAAGGTGCTTCTACTCATTGCTGAGCAAAGGGTCTGAATACTTATAACCATGTGATATTTCAGTTTTTCTTTTTTAATGCATTGTTTTTCTTTTTTAATGCATTTGCAAAAAATTCTACATTTCTGTTTCTTTCAGTCAAGATGGGGTGCAGAGTGTACATGAATGAGAAAAAAATGAACTTTATTAAATTTACCAAATAGCTGCAATGTAACAAAGAGTGAAAAATTTAAAGAGGTCTGAATACTTTCCATACCCACTGTATATTGAAACATACAAAACAAGCATGGGCATAATGATAGCGGTCATAGGGGGTGCAACCGCGACCAGGCTCGTGCTGGAGTGTGCCCGCTGACACCAATTTCACCTGGATGGGCATCCTTTGACTCACATTCTGTTTAAACATATTGTGATGCAGAGACCTGCCAGCTCACTGCAATACACACTGCCGGCCAATCTGAGGCTGGCAGCAGATGTCAGCTTGCCAATAATGGGTTGTACATGGCAGTGATAGCGTGCACTGCACTTGCTGTCACACAGAAGTCAGCTCCTGACTCCTTCACTGTCTATTGGAGGACCCAGCATGTCGTCAGACCAGAGGAAGGTAAGAATAATCATTTTTTTAGTATTTTTCTAAATGTGATGGAGAAGAACGGAAGGGGCCCAGGATGTGAAAATTATTACAAAATTGGGACATTTTACCAGGATGTGGACATTATACCAGGATAGCAAACATTATACCAGGATGTGAACTTTATACCAGGATGGGTGAAATACCAGAAGGGTGACATTATACTAGGATGGCAGACACCATGCCAAAATGGCGGACATTATACCTGATGGTGGACATTATACCTTGATGTGGACATTATATCAGAATAGGTGACATACCAGAAGAGGGACATTATACCTGGATGGCAGACGTTTTACCAAAATGATGGACAATATACCAGGATGTGGACATTATACCAGGATGCATAACATACCAGAAAGGGGACATTATACCACCATGGCGGACATTTCCCAGGATAGGTGGTGACATTATATCGGTATGGGTGACATATCGGAATGGGGTCATTATATCAGGATAGTGGACATTGTACCAGCATGGTGGACATTATACCTTCGGTGGGCCAGTCTAACCCTGCCTGCACCTTTAGCAGTGTAGGGGTCAGCACTTTCCAAGAACTGATTTACACTGTAACTTTAAGAGACAATGCTTCCCTCTGATTTGTGCGCCCTTGGACTAGCCCCTTCCTCCCTGCAGCTTGCTGTGTGTTGGTTTGAGCAAGAAGCAGGAAGTGTCTGATCTGGAAGTTGGGACATTGAGAGAGTTGTGCCTGTTTCAGGAAGACTGAACATAGTGTCTGAGCACTGACAGACTGTTAAACGAATTAGCGACTTTCAGGGAGAAGATAGTCCTCTGCTACTGCAGGATCCTCTAGCAGGACCGTGTCGGAAAGAAAGGGTCGCATTGCGCAGCCAAGTTGGTTTTCCCCAAGCACCTGTAACCTGGAGAGAGAAAGCAATGCTGTATGTTACCAGTGACCCTTCAACATTGAAAGTGGGACGAGACTTGCCCGAACGCGGAAGAAGACGGAACTGTTAACCTGAAGGAAGAGCACAACACAGCAAACTCAGCTCCACTACATTGGAACCAAACAGAAGCTAGCTGACTTTCTCCTCAGCGCTGCAGACCTGTGAGTGTAACACCGGAGTTTATCTGTGTTATGCCGGGATCACACATGTGAGGAAATCGTCCGACACTCGCATGTGAAATCCCAGCTCTGGCGCCGGCACTCGGGAGTGGAGTGTGCAGCTGCATGTAGTTCTATGCTGCCGCTCGCTCCACTCCTGAGTGCCGGCGCCAGAGCTGAGATTTCACATGCGAGTGTCGGACGACTTCGTCGCATGTGTGATCCCGGCCTTAGGGTATAGATAAGATTTCTCTAGTTGGGGCACTGTAGCAGCGCAGCCCGAATATGGGAGACCAGGAAGGAAATTAGAAAAGAGTAGTCTGTAGAAATTGTTTATACTGTTTGTATTGAACTTTGTATTGCCATAGGTGGCGCGCAGCTTGTGTGACACGTTACAGCTATCTCTCTTTCTATCTATTTTTGCTGTTATCATTACAAGAACTGTTAGGCTTATTATTCGCATAAAATTCTCTCTCTTTCAGTAAAGCCGTGGTTTTGTTTCTGCCTACTCATCTACTGTTTCTTTTCTTGTGGATATTCCTGGATGTTTCATCAGACGTTGTTCCGTGCACCTGTGGTGGTAGTTGGTGAGCTGGTTTGCTTTTTCTCTATATACTCATCTACTGTACCATATTTGAGGAGTCCGAGACCAGAGCCTAGTGAACAGAGCCAAAAACCGAATGAGTTGGACCAGGGACACAATAAGCGAGCCGACCATGTCAGAAAGATATTCGTGAGCTGCACGACATGCATGAGGTGCAGAAGTACAGTATACAGGTAACCGGAGCAATACTTCAGCTGATGGGGGTGGGGGGTGGCCACCACGACTAGAAGCAACCCATCAAGAAGGGACTTGCAGCCTAACGTGAGCAGTAGCATAGACTTCCATTAAGGCCTGAATGGCGTGTGTCGTTACTATCAAAAATATTTCTAAGTTCAAAAACGGTCTTTAAAGAGAACCTGTCCCTTGCCTTAAATATGTCATTTGCTCTTGTGCCTCTCCATCCATAAGATATACCCTCTTGTGCATTTTGTTATCCAAGGAGGCATTATTCTCAAGAAGATTCCCATAGAGAAATGTTGAAGGTCCCTTGGTTAACAAGACTAGATGTACTTACATGGAAAAGGGAGCCATATTTTAGGGATGGAGAGGCGCAAGCACAATAGAAAGCAAAGCGAGATTCAGAAAAGCCGAAAAAAAAACATATTTAAGGTAATTGACAGGTCCCCTTTAACTAGTAAAATGAGTCTCTTTTGGGTCGTCATGCTATAGAATTATAGTCTACACTTCCTAAATATGATAAAGTGCATTTACTAACATGAAGCATATTATTATATTATTTTGTAATCTAATTTATGCTGCTTAGAAGTTCAAGAAATATCTCCAGCTTTGCAACAATAAGAAAGTTAATGTAGAAAGGAGACAGATTTATGCCACCACCTTGAATGGATTTTGGAAAAACCAATTACATATCACAAAGAACGTGTCTTAAGTAGAGATAAGCAAATCTCCTGTAGGCATATAGATGGAGTTCTCATATTAGACTATGCAGATCTTTTAATTTCAGTTTCAAATACCAAAATAGGATGTAGGCGATGTAGTTAAAGATAATTTGTTAATAGGTTTTTGTAACCCCATCTGAGAGCAGCATAATGTAGTGCCAGAGACCCTAATTGCAGCCATTTATGACTTACTGAGCTGTTTGCTGTAGTTTTGATAAAATAACAGTTTTATCCGCTGCAGCTTTAGCAGTTCTCTGAATGTTGAGCTCTGTATAACCCCTCCTACACCTCTGATTGGCAGCTTTCTGTGAACACTGTGCATTTACAAAAAACTGCCAATCAGTGGTGAGGTCGGGGTTATACACAGCTCATGAATATGAAAGACTACATACTAATTTACTAGTACTTCTGTGATAATCTCCTGCTGATAAAACTATAGTTTTACCATATTTACAGTAAGAAGCCCAGTAAGTGATACATCCCTGGAATGAGGGTCTCTGTCTCTACATTATGCTGCTCTCAGATTAGGTGGCAAAAATCTGGTGACAGATTCCCTTTATAGAGAACCTATCATTAGATTCTTAGTGCCTGAACTATGAGCACCATGAATCATTGCCGGGTTGTGCAATTGCAGCCAGTTTTGTCCTACTCAAAACACTGCGGCATTTTAAAGACAATATAGCTTGAGAGAGACCCGAATAGACCAATGATGTCGCCACCTGGGTTTTCCCACCCCTGCAGTTGATTGACAGGTCTCTACCTATGTATACTCATGAGAGAAACCTGTCATTCATATGGAGCAAGGCAGGTAGAAGCCAGCCATAGGCTACACTGGACTAGCACTGTCTTTTCCTATTGTCTCCAGACAGAAATTCAAACTGTTTGCTCTGAAACACTGAAATGTTTAAAGACAGAATTATGCAGCCAGGCTTTAATTCATGCTACCTGTGGTTTCCTTTTATTTGATGTTTTTTGATTTTATTAAGCTTAAAGGAGAGGTCCGAAACTTGCACTGATTTTAATCCTAAATGTCTTTTTATTTAATATAATAATCTAGTAGCTTTTCTAATATACTTTAATTAAAAAGTCCCTATTTTTCCCTCTCAACGCTCTCTAACTGCTTTTTTTTTCACCTACTTCCAGCTTTATGACATTTCATTTCGGAATAATTAGTGCATGCTCAAATGAGATGCCATTAAGAGGCAAAGGCTGCAATCACTGCTGTATGTATGCTTAGTACAAGATCCCTTGTCATTGTGAGATATTACTTTCAATGTACAGTGACAGTGCGCTCGTTCGTCATCTCTAATGAGAGGTAACAAGCCAGCAACAGAGCGCACTATCAGTGCGTATCATAAGGAGAGAACTCGGCGAGCCCCCAAAAGTGATGTCACTTTCAGGGGAGAGGGGTCTCTGCTTGACATGTTCTCTCTTTACAAAGCACACTAACTGTGCACTCTCTTGCTGAATCATCTCTTATCAGAGCTGGTAAGGAAGTGCGCTATCACTTTGTATAAAAAGTAATATTGCACAATGACAAGGGAACATGTACTGAACATACGTCGGAATTGACAGCGAACGTATGCTTAGTAGAGCTGGGTCTAACCCAGCTCCTGAACAGGTGTCACTGATGACGCTTTGTTTCAGGGTGGGGACAGAAGCTGCAGCAGTTACAATAGCCTCTGACCTGAAGATGTTTCATTTGAATTTCCAAGCATGTACTGGGGATTCTCAAGTGAAATGTCATGAAGCCGGTAAGTAAAAAAATAAAAATAAATAAAGCGACTAGAGAGAGTAGTTAGGAAAAATTATAATTAAAAAAATGTATTTATTTCCATGTTCCCAGTAGGTTAAAGTTGGGCTAAAGTTAGGGTTAGGGTTGGGGCTAAAGTTAGGATTAGGGTTGTAGCTAAAGTTAGGGTTGGGGCTAATGTTAGGGTTAGGGTTGGGGCTAAAGTTATGGTTAGGGTTAGGGCTAAATTTAGGGTTAGGAATAGGGTTGGGGCTAAAGTTAGGGTTAGGGCTGGGGCTAGAGTTGGAGTTAGGGTTTGGATTACGGTTACGGTTGGAATTAGGGTTAGGGTTGGGATTATGGTTAGGGTTGGGATTAGGGTTAGGGGTGTGTTGGGGTTAGGGTTAGACTTGGGGGGCTTCCACTGTTTAGGCACATCAGGGCTTTTCAAACGTGACATGGCGTCTGATCTCAATTCCAGCCAATTCTGCGTTGAAAAAGTCAAACGGTGCTCCTTCCCTTCTGAGCTCTGTCATGCGCCCAAACAGTGGTTTACCTCCACATATGGGGTATCAGCGTACTCAGGACAAATTGCACAACAACTTTTGGGATCCAATTTCTGCTGTTACCCTTGGGAAAATAAAAAATTGGGGTTGAAAATATCATTTTTGTGAAAAAAAAATACGATTTTTTTATTTTTACGGCTCTACGTTATAAACTTCTGTGGGGGGGTTCCACTGTTTAGGGCTCTCCAAACGCAACATGGCGTCCGATCTCAATTCCAGCCAATTTTGCATTGAAAAGTCAAACGGCGCTCCTTCCTTCCGAGCTTTGCCGTGCGCCCAAACAACTTTTGGGGTCCAATTTCTCCTGTTACCCTTGGTAAAATAAAACAAATTGGATCTGAAGTACATTTTTGTGAAAAAAAGTTGTGTTAATTTTTTTTTTAAACATTCCAAAAATTCCTGTGAAGCACCTGAAGGGTTAACAAACTTCTTGAATGTTATTCTGGGCACCTTCAGGGGTGCAGTTTTTAGAATGGTGTCACTTTTGGGTATTTTCTATTATATAGACCCCTCAAAGTGACTTCAAATGTGATGTGGTCCCTAAAAAAAATGGTGTTGTAAAAATGAGAAATCGCTGTTTAATTTTTAACCCTTATAACTTCCTAATAAAAAAAAAATTTAAGTCATGAAGGTATAATGCAGCTCAGGAAAGTCCATTAAAAACTTAATTTTTTATTGAAAAACTATCCTTTATAAAAATTGGTTACATGTCAAGGACTTGGCAAGGACTAAGAACTGTTGTTCGAAACGCGTCTGCCCACGCTATATTCCCACACAGGGGTTGTGATTTTGTATGACATGTAACCAATTTTTATAAAAGATATTTTTTCAATAAAAAATTAAGTTTTTAATGGACTTTCCTGAGCTGGATTATACCTTCATAACTTTTGTTTTATCTGCTACACTGCAGTTTCCGTGCTTGGATTCCGGGACCGACTGATGGGTGAGCTGACTTTTTTCTATGCTTTTTCTTAAAAAAAAATGTTGGTTCCAAAATTGTGCTGATGTAAAGTAAACATGTGGGAAATGTTACTTATTAAGCATTTTGTGTGACATATCTGTGATTTAAAGGCATGAAAATTCAAAGTTGGGAAATTGCAAAATTTTCAAAATTTTCACCAAATCTCCATTTTTTTCACAAGTAAACACAAGTAATATCAAAGAAATGTTACCACTATCATGAAGTACAATATGTTATGAGAAAACAATGTCAGAATCACCGGGATCCATGGAAGCGTTCCAGAGTTACTACATCATAAAGGGACAGTGGTCAGAATTGTAAAAATCGGCCTGGTCATTAACGTGCAAACCCCCCTTGGTGGTAAAGGGGTTAAATATAGTTAGAGCCTTAATTATCATTTTATAATCCTGCTGGCCTGCATATTTTCATAATGTATAGTTTCTCAGTACAACCATAAGATTTGTGCACATTCTAAAATGTGTTCTTGTGTCAAATAAGGAGACATCAAACTGGTGATAATAACACTCTGATGCTCACAATATAACCTCTTTACAGTTGTGTCTGTAGATATGGCAGCGGTAAACCACACAGTCAGGGTGTCAGAAGCATTAACAATCTTACTGAAAGCATAGTAATATACTAAAATACTAACATTTTAATGTTTTACAAATGGCCTAGAAACAAAAAATTGGTTTAAAAATAATCCTAAAACTGTTTCTAGAAAGAATCACAAAGTCTTAATATGATAAAAACACAGTGTGAAGTAAACGTGAAGCCACCTCGCCACCCCATCTGATGTCAAAATTACGTCAGCGGGATCACGTGGTAAGGTCTCCCCACTTGTACCAACGTGCTGTTCCGAACCCCCTAGGGACACGTAAGGTCAGCTTGACACAGTTTTACATAACATAGACCCCCCTGTCCACACAGGCCCAGGGAAGTACGGGGAGTGAGAGAAGGTAGCCCACGCAGTCACGGACTTAGCACCACACTCGCCCACAACACTGACAGGCTGAAAGGCCCCTTTCACTAGCCCAGTGAAACAGAAGCTTATCAGTCAGGGAGGACTGCCACTAATTCCTCCTTCGATATATGCCTGGTCCGTTAACAGGGTTATATCAGTCCAGGGACCAGCCCCAGTAGCATGTGAGATTAAGCCGAGAAACGGGCATGTGGATTTGTGGATCGAGATAAAGAGCAGTCCAAGGTTAAATAAGGAGGAATACCATGTCTTATGCCATCTATATCATCAGAGCTGCTGATTATGTGACTGGGTGCAGCGGTCATGTGGGCTGTAGTCATGATACCACTGCTGCAGCCAATGTACAGTGACCAGAGCAGTAGCAGAAAAGTCCAGTTTTGGCTCTCTGTCAATGCTCAGTGTATTGGCTGCATCAGTGACATCACATCTACAGCTTTATGTGACCACTGCACCCAGTCACTGGAATCAACAGATCTGCTGATGTAGACGGCATGAGCCATGGAGTTCTGTGTTTGGCTCCAACGGTGATGTGCTTTGTAGCCACCGCTGAAGCCAACACACCGAGACCAAAACAGCATTGATCATTGGCGCTCGACTTTGGGAGAGTGAGTACCTGGTGTCAGGGTTGCCATCAGGGCATTACTGCCCTTACTGGTGTATGGGGCTCGGTGAACAGAAGCTTCTGCTCACCGGGCCCCAAGGCATAATAAAGCGATGTGCACGGCGCACTGCCATCGGCGATGCACATCTCTGCACTGGGAGCTTTCCTGGAGCTCCACAGCAAACAGAATAGCCGCGCAGCACCAAGGGAGCTCCTTCCGTCTCTTCTGTGACGCTCTGGTGACATCGGCTAAGTGATGACGTCATCGGGACAGCAAATGATGAACTGAGGGTGGGGAACAGGGAAAAGCAAATGATGAATTGAAGGTGGGGGGTGGGGGACAGCAAATGATGATGATTTGAGCATGGGGGAGAGCAAATAATGATTTTAATTGGGTCGAACAAATGATGATGTATTGCAGGGAGATAGGGGACAGTAGATGATGCTGACTTGAGGGGGGAAGAGAAAATGATGATGAATTGGTGGGCAGCAGCACATAATGATAAATTGAGGGTGGTGAGAGTAACTGATCATCAATTGCAGGTGGGGGAGAGCAGTTGATAATGAGGACAGGACATAATTAATTGGGTCAGAAGGGGCTTGTAAATATAATAAATTGAGGGAGTGGGAGTTACAGAGTGGGGGCATTGAGGATGCAGGAGTGTGACTGGTAATGAATTGGGGAAAGAGTACAGGTGCTAATTAATTTATATATTTATTGGGAGGGGAAAGTGGCTATTTATGGTTAGTGAGGGCACAGTGGTGGCTTACAAATTATATTTGGAATGGTGGGCTGCATAATAGTTACATAGTTACAAATGTTGAATATATCAAGGTCCATCAAGTTTAATCTTTCTCCACCAATTCTGCATAACTAATTATATATTAACTAGATGGTAGCCGATTATAACGCATCGGGTATTCTAGAATATGTATGTAGTTTATTTATGAAGATTTAAGAATAATGCAATGAATACACAGGATTTTCATTATATACATTATCATTAAATGTTATTGGTCATAGAACTTAATACAACTGAACAAAATTATTAACCCCTTAATCCCATTGGACGTAATATTCCGTCCATGTGACCTGGTACTTAATTCCCATGGACGGAATAGTACGTCCAGGGCGATCAGCTGCGCTCCCAAAGGGAGCGCAGCTGATCGCCGCCGGGTGTCAGCTGATTATCACAGCTGACACCCGGCACTATGTGTCAGGAGCGGTCACGGACTGCTCCCGGCACATTAACCCCTGGCACAACGCGATCAAACATGATCGCAGTCTACCGGGGGCACGGGAGCATCGCGCAGGGAGGGGGCTCCCTGCGCGCTCCCTGAGACCCTCAGAACAGCGCGATGTGTCGCGCTGTTCCGAGGGACTCTCCTCACTGCAGGACCCGGATCCAAGATGGCTGCTGGGTCCTGCAGGGAGGTGGCTTCCTCAGTGCCTGCTGAGAGCAGGCACTGAGAAGCCTCCAGCACTGCCTGTGCGATCACTGGTGTGACAGAGTGCTGTGCACCCTGTCACACCAGCGATCTGACCCCATACTGTGATGTCCCACCCTGGGACAAAGTAAAAATGTTAAAAAAATAAAAAATAAACATGTGTAAAAAAAAAATCCTAAATAATGAAAAAAAAAAAATATTCCCCAATAAATTCACTTCTTTAATGTAAAAAAAAAAACAACAACAATAAAAGTACACATATTTAGTATCGCCGCGTCCGTAACGACCCACCCTATAAAACTGTCCCACTAGTTAACCCATTTAGTGAACCCCTTAAAAAAAAAAGTCTAAAAAACAATGATTTATCATCATACTGCCGAACAAAAAGTGGAATAACACGCAATCAAAAAGACGGATACAAAAAAGCATGGTACCGCTGAAAACATCATCTTGTCCCGCAAAAAACGAGCCACCATACAGCATCATCAGCAAAACAATAAAAAAGTTATAGCTCACAGAATAAAGCGATGCAAAAATAATTATTTTTTATATATAATCGTTTTAATTGTATAAAAGCGCCAAAACATAAAAAAATGATATAAGTGAGGTATCGCCGTAATCGTACTGACCCGAAGAATAAAACTCCATTATCAATTTTACCACATGCGGAACGCTACAAACGCCCCTCCCCAAAAGAAACTTATGAATTGCTGGTTTTTGTTCATTCTGCCTCCCAAAAATCGTATTAAAAAGCGATCAAAAAATGTCATGTGCCCAAAAATGGTACAAATAAAAACGTCACCTCGTCCCGCAAAAAATAAGACCTCATATGACTCTGTGGGCCAAAATATAGAAAAATTATAGCTCCCAAAATGTGATGATAGCGTCTTTTAGCGTGACAGCTGCCAATCATAAAAACCCGCTATAAATAGTAAATCAAACCCCCCTTTATCACCCCATTAGTTAGGGAAAAATAATAAAATTAAAAAAATGTATTTATTTCCATTTTACCATTAGGGTTAGGGTTAGGGTTGGGGCTAAAGTTAGGGTTAGGGTTGGGACTAGGGTTACGGGTGTGTTAGGGTTAGGTTTGTGGTTAGGGTTATGATTAGGGTTGAGATTAGTGTTAGGGGTGTGTTGGGGTTAGGGTTGGAGTTAGAATTGTGGGGGTTTCCACTGTTTAGGCACATCAGGGGCTCTCCAAATGTGACATGGCGTCTGATTTCAATTCGAGCCAATTCGGCGTTGAAAAAGTCAAACAGTGCTCCTTCCCTTCTGAGCTCTGCCATGCGACCAAACAGTAGTTTACCCCCACATATGGGGTATCAGCATACTTAGGACAAATTGCACAATAACTCTTGGGGTCCAATTTCTTCTGTTACCCTTGGAAAAAAAAAAATTGGGGGCGAAAATATTGTTTTTGTAGAAAAAAATATGATTTATTATTTTTATGGCTCTACGTTATAAACTTCTGTGAAGCACTTGGGGGTTCAAAGTTCTCACCACACATCTAAATAAGTTCCTTTGGGGGTCTAGTTTCCAAAATGGGGTCACTTGTAGGGTGTTTCCACTGTTTAGGCACATCAGGGGCTCTCCAAACACGACATGACACCCGCAGACCATTCCATCAAAGTCTGCAATGCAAAACGTCACTACTTCACTTCCGAGCCCCGACGTGTGCCCATACAGTAGTTTTCTCCCACATATAGGGGTATCAGTGTACTCAGGACAAATTGGAAAATAACTTTTTGGGTCCAATTTCTCCTGTTACCCTTGGGAACATAAACAACTGGGGACTAAAAGATCATGTTTGTGGAAAAAATATGATTTTTTTATTTTCACGTCCGGGCATTATAAACTTCTGTGAAGCACTTGGGGGTTCAAAGCGCTCACCACACATCTATATAAGTTCCTTTGGGGGTCTAGTTTACAAAATAGGGTCACTTGTGGGGGGTTTCCACTGTTTTGTGGGAAAAAATAGGATTTTTTATTTTCATGCCCGGGCATTATAAACTTGTGTGAAGCACTTGGGGGTTCAAAGTGCTCACTGTTGTGAATGTGTTAGAAATGAATTCTGAGCAGAAGCTCCTCTGGTGGTTACAAACAGTACTGAACCATTCAATGATGATTGGCAATCAGGAGTTACAGACTGGTCTTATATAAGGGAGGTTCCCTCCCATCATGGTTGCCGGTGATCAATTGTTGCCTGAGTCTTGCCTCTTCTCCT
>JARQOD010000009.1:22555066-22673841 GCA_033576555.1 Oophaga sylvatica | reverse complement strand
GAATCGATGACCCGGTTCCGATCCTTCAGGAGGGGGTGGTGGTGTCGGCAGTATGCTCTGAGCTTGAGGAGGAGGTATTGGAGGCTCAGGGGGACGCCCCTGTAGGACCTCCAGGGAGACTGTTTGTTCCAAATCAGTTGCGACAAAAGGTGATCGAGGCACACCATAATTCAGCTTTGGCAGGACACCCAGGGAGTAAAGCAACTGAGGATCTCCTCTCGCGCCGGTTTTGGTGGCCTAACTTACATAGGGAGGTGGTAACTTTTGTCGCGTCCTGCGAGGTTTGTGCGCGCTCTAAGACCCCACATACCCGTCCGTCTGGGACCCTCTTACCTTTGAAGATCCCGGAGCGTCCGTGGACTCATCTGTCTATGGACTTCATTACGGACCTCCCGCCATCTTCGGGTAAAACAGTCATACTCGTTGTAGTGGACAGGTTCAGCAAGATGGCACATTTTATCGCTCTTCCCGCTCTTCCTAATGCTAAAACTCTTGCGCAGGTGTTCATTGGGGAGATTGTAAGGCTTCACGGGGTACCCTCCGATGTGGTGTCGGATCGGGGGTCTCAGTTGTGTCCAAATTCTGGAAAGCATTTTGTACACGGCGGGGGATGCAGTTGTCATTTTCATCGGCTTTTCATCCGCAGACCAATGGTCAGACAGAGCGTCTGAACCAGAGCTTGGAGACATATCTCCGGTGTTTTGTGTCAGAGAACCAGGAGGACTGGGCTTCTTTCTAGCCTCTGGCGGAGTTTGCTCTAAATAATAGGCGGAGCGAGTCCACTGGTAAGTCCCCGTTTTTGTGGCATATGGTTTTCACCCCCAGTTTTGTACTTTCAATAGGGGGGGCTCTTCTGGGGTTCCTGAGGAGGAACGATTTTCGTCGTCACTTGCTTCAGTGTGGAGAGGAGTGCTGAATAATCTGAGTACTATGGGGAACCGATACAAACGTATGGCTGATAGGAGGAGAGTGTCTGGTCCGGACCTAAGTGTGAACGATCTGGTATGGTTGTTTACCAAAAATATAAAACTTAAGGTTCCCTCCTGGAAACTGGGTCCCAGGTTCATCGGGCCATACAAGATCAGTTCTATAATTAATCCGGTTGCATTCCGTCTTGACCTCCCTCCTACATTTAAAATTCATAATGAGTTCCACAGATCATTGCTTAAGAGGTATGTGGCGCCGGTGATACCTTCACCTTTACCTCCTCCTCCTGTGGTGGTCAATGGTAACTTGGAGTTCCAGGTGTCAAGAGTTATCGATTCACGTCTGAATCGCCGGTCCCTTCAGTACCTGGTTCATTGGAGGGGGTATGGTCCTGAGGAGAGGACGTGGGTTTCTGCCTCGATATTAACGCAGACCGATTAGTTCGGGCCTTCCACACTACTCACCCAGATAAACCTGGCCCTGAGGGTCCGGAGGCCCCTCGTAGAAAGGGGGGTACTGTCACGGGTGTGTCGCTACGAAGATCGTCGCGATTGCACAACCCTGACTTCTCACAGCTGAGTTTCTGGTGCTGGGTGTTTTTCGGCAGTGAGGGAGTTAATTCTCCCTCTCTCTGTGTTAGACAAGCTGCAATTAATGTTGCTGTAATGGGATTCCTTCAAATACTTGCCAGTCTGCTAGGGAAGTGTCGGTGAAAGCATTCATGCAGACCAGCAGAGCGGATCGTGGTATTGTGAAGTCTGAAAGTGAAGAGTACCTGGTGTGGTCTTTTTCCCCTCCTCGCTTTATCATTTATCTCCGTACCCGTTGGTGTCTCCTCTGTTTTCTGTGGTATGACTTTTGTATGCAAGGTGGATTTTAGTTTACCCCTTGTACTGTCTCGTTCGTCTATTACTGTGTCTAGGCATATACCTTCCAGTCCCCTGTGCTGCGATCAGGGTCCTTCTCAGGACTAGATCACTGAGGTTCAGGGATCCTCAGGAGGTAGGGATTACGCTGGCGGCCTGGACCTCTGTACCATCAACAGTACCTCCAGGTAGAGGGATTAGTCAGGACCCCAGCTTAGGGTCAGCATAGACCCCAGACCTCCTGTATGCAGTAACAGCGTGACAAAGCCTTGCTCTTGCTCTAGTGGTTTGTTGATGCCATTGCCTGTGCCCAAGAGACCATGGACCCATATCTCTATGGATTTTATTTCCTATCTCCCTGTTTCTCAGAGAATGACCGTTATCTGGGTGATTTGTGATAGGTTTTCCAAGATGATACATCTTGTGCCATTACCTAAGTTGCCTTCCTCCTCCGAATTGGTGCCTTTGTTCCTTCAGCACGTGGTTCGGTTGCACGGCATTCCTGAGAATATTGTGTCTGACAGAGGAGTCCAGTTTGTTTCCAGATTTTGGAGGACTTTTTGTTCTGAACTTGGTGTTCAATTGTCTTTCTCCTCTGCTTTGCATCCTCAGGCCAATGGACAAACTGAGAGAACAAACCAGACATTGGAGACTTATCTGAGATGCTTTGTGTCTGCTGATCAAGATGACTGGGTCTCTTTTTTGCCTTTGGCTGAGTTTGCTCTTAATAATAGGGCAAGCTCTGCCACTTTGATGTCTCCATTTTTCTGCAATTTTGGGTTTCACCCTCGATTTTCTTCGGGACAGACGAAGGCTTCTGTCTGTCCGGGTGTTGACTCTGTTGTGGAGCGTATGCAGCAGATTTGGGACCAGGTAGTGGAGAGGTTGTCCCTTTCTCAGGAGAAGGCCCAGCGGTTTGCCAACCAGCATAGGACTGATGGTCCTCGGTTTAAAGTGGGGGACTTGGTCTGGTTGTCCTCAAGAAATATCCCTATGAGAGTTGCATCTCCTAAGTTTAAGCCTAGGTTTATTGGACCTTATAAGATCATGGAGATTCTTAATCCTGTTTCCTTTCGTTTACTTCTTCCAGGGACATTTAAGGTCCATAACGTGTTCCACAAGTCCTTATTGAAGAGGTTTGTCGAGCCAGTGGTTCCTATGGCTGCGCCCCCTGACCCTGTTTTGGTTGAGGGCAATCTGGAGTATGTGGTTGAGAAAATATTGGATTCTCGTTTTTCTAGACGGAAAGTCCAGTATTTGGTTAAGTGGAGAGATTATGGTCAGGAGGACAATTCTTGGGTGTTTGCTTCTGACATCCATGCTAGGAGACTGATCCGTGCGTATCACAGAACTCATCCTGACCGACCTGGTTGCACTAATGAGGGTTCGGTGACCCCTCCTCAAGGGGGGGGTACTGTTATGAATGTTTTAGAAATGAATTTGAGCAGAATCTCCCTCTGGTGGTTGCAAACCGTACTGAACAATTCAATGAGGATTGGCAATCAGGGATCACGGACTGGCTGGATATAAGGGAGGTTTCCCCCCATCATGGTTGCCGGTGATCAATTGTTCTTGTCTCAACGTTGTTTCCTTGTTCACTTGGAAGCTTGCTGAGTCTTGCCTCTTCTCCTGCTCTCAGATAAGATATTTTCTGTTTTTTGTTTTTGTGCTTGCCATTTGTATATTTCTCTGCATTTCTGTGAGGTTGGCCAGGTTCCCCTCCCCGGGGGGCTTGGTCTCCTCTCGGTTCCTCTGGAGCCATTGTTGTTTGTTCATTTGCCTTTTCCAGTTTTTTTTCTGTGGCTGCGGCTTAGTTTTATTACACCAGAGAACTAATTTAGGTGGTAGAGGTCGTGTGATCTCAGGTGTTTTTGCAATTAGTAGCGTTGTTTTTTTTTAGGGTTTTTGTGGATTGCAGTAAGTATCCTTCCTATCCTTTTCTGTCTAAGTCAGATTGGGCCCCAGCGTTTGCTCATACTATTTTCTGTCTGTGTCTGTATTTCCTCTTGTCTAACCGCCATTACATGTTTGGGGGATTCCTATGTTCTTTGGGGATCTGCTCCGGGGCAGATAGCTTTCCTCTTTCTATCTTTAGGTGTAGTTAGCCTCTCAGGCTGTGACGAGGCGTCTAGGACCAACGTAGGAACGCTCCACGGCTGCCTTTAATTGTGGTGGTTAGTCAGGGTACTGCAATCCAGTAGATTCCAACCTCTCTGGTGCATTGCCGTTTTTTGCCTGCTCTCCTCAGTTACCAAAACATAACAGTTGAGGGTGTTATAACCACTTATGGGTAAGCAGGTTTCACTCCCTTTTATAGCACAGGAGTTTGGTATTTAGGACACTTTTGTTGTTTATTACTTTCTGACAGTCTCTTGCAGTTTGTGACTGTATACTGGGTATTTACCTTTTTTCCTGCATCCTTCTGGTATGCTTCGACTTTCCCTCATATCTCTCCTCTTACCTTCATACGTCTCTTCCATTTTTTCCTCATTTTTGTTGTTTATGATGGTAAGACATAATTTATATGTGGTGCATAAATAAAAAATGATTTTGTACTTTTTATGCTTTGGTGGAATTTCTATGCTCCGTTTTCTTCCCTGTTTATAGTATTTCTTGGAGTTTTCTATGTAATGAGTCTAGAGTGATCTTATTTTGGGAGGACTTTACTTTTATAGTTCTCGGCCTCAATACATATTGTGCTTTTTTTGATTGTTGTTTTACTGCTGGCGTACCTGGCTGACCGTTACTTGTTTACGCCCTGGAAACAGGATCGATTATATGAGTGTACTGTATGGGCTAGCCTGCGGTTCAGCACAGCAGTTTACAATCTTACAAATATTCACTCCTACTCCCCAACCAAATATCCCTCTCCCATTCCGATGTGACCTCAATAAACTCAGATGAATAGTTTACCCTCAACTATATTGAAAATACTCCAAAAGTTAACCATCTGCATTGGCTAATTAGTTGTGAACAAAGGCTTTTGAAGTTGAACAGCTGTCTCGTACGATATACTCCACAAAAACTCTCCTGAAATGAAAGGAAGTTCAAGTTTGCTCTGGAGTCCATTGTGTGCCATGTCGGCACCTAGGTGTGGATTAGGATTCATAGTTACGAAACAAACAGGAAACGTGGCAACAAATTCGAAAGTTCTGAATACTGATTTTGACAATAAAAATGGCCAGCACAGACATTATGCCTAATTACCGTATCTACCTATAGGCTCTATCTCAGTCTTAAGTCTTTTGGTGCCAGAATGTAGTGTGGTACATGCATGGTTACCTATGCAGCGGCGTATTGGGCCTTATTGCTTTTACTGACCCAGGGCTGCTCCGGACAAACAAACAGTTTGCCTATTTGTTAGGAAATCCCCACATGTATTCAGGCTGTCCAGCAGCCGCAAATCATGCAGCTGCGACGACACAAACTAAATCTCCGAGCACTTCCAAATACTCGGAGGACACCCGCGCATGCGCTGGAAAACCTGAGCAATGAGCATACTGAGATGCAGTGCCAGCAACCAAGGCACGCAGGTAGGGGAGTAGGATGTTTTTTTTTTCAATAGGAAACATTCAAACAGGGATAGGGAATAAGGAGCCATGCATACAGGGACGGGACAGGGGAGGCATGCATACTAGGACAGGGACGGGGGAGGCATGCATACTATGACAGGGATGGAGGAGGCATGCAAACAATGACAGGGATGGGGGAGGCATGCATACTATGACAGGGATGGAGGAGGCATGCCAACAATGACAGGGACGGGGGAGGCATGCATACTATGACAGGGATGGAGGAGGCATGCATACAATGACAGGGACGGGGGAGACATGCATACCAGGACAGGGATGAGGGGACAATGCATTCCCGGCTTATACTCGTGTCAATAAGCTTACCCAGTTTTCCGTGGCAAAAGTTGGTGGCTCAGCTTATACTGTACTCAGGTTGGCTTATACTCGAGGTTTCTGGCACCTCAAGGGCTCTACCAATGTAACATGGCACCCTCAAACCAGAAATACATGCAGCCGCACACTCCGGTCCTGAGTGCCGGCGGCAATGCCGGGTATTGAGGTGCGAGACTCATGCGAGTTTCTCACAAGTGTGACTCCGACCTTTGACTATGTCTCCCCTGACAATAAGAATTAGGAGAACATTTTGGGGATGTCAGCATATGGCCCCAATTAGGGTAAATTCATTGGTAACAATATATTTTTTTAGCTGATGGAAAAATATGTTTTTACTGTTTTTTTTTGCTCTGCGTCTTGGAAAGGAGAAGGTTGAAACCTCAAACCCTGCAGATAACTTTAGCTGCTATTTGGGTCAGTGACCTTATGTGAATATTGTTTTAACTCTATCCTCTCCAGGGTGCACAGCTCAGAGGAAACGTTGTTTCACATCATAATCTCGATTTTATGAGTGATTCCGCATTCTAAAGGCCCCGTTTCACATAGCGACACACCAGCGATCCCGACAACGATCAGGATCGCTGGTGTGTCGCTACATGATCGCTGCTGAGCTGCCAAACAGGCAGCGATCAGGACAGCGACACTGCGGGTAACGTCGCCTAGTTACCCGCAGTGTACGTTGGATACCAGCGCGCTGATGCAGGGAGCTGGTAACCAAGGTACACGTCGGGTTTCCAGGTGCTGCGCGGTGCCTGGAAACCCGCTGTTTACCTTGGTTACCAGCTCCCCTGCAGCAGTGCGCTGGTATCCAACGTACACATCGGGTTTCCAGGTACAGCCCTGCGCCTGGAAACCCGAAGTGTACCTTGGTTACCAGCTGATCGCTGGTCTCCTGCCTGTCACACGCAGCGATGTGTGCTGGCCAGCGGGAGACCAGCGATCAAAAGAAAGTCCAGGCATTTCTGACACGACCAGCGATTCACACCAGGGGCCTGATCGCTGGTACGTGTCAGACATAGCGAGATCGCTGCTGAGATCACTGTTTAGCAGCGATCTCGCTATGTGAGACGGGGCCTTTACTCATGTTCTAGCTGTGAAATCTGATCACCTGCTGGTAACTACACTAATGTATGAGGAAATTGAATAAACAACAATTACCTTATACTGTAAATTCTCATTATTGAAATTGCTTAGTTAACAAGCAGAAGTGAGTCAATAATATGCTTACAGACCTGCAAGGAATTCATATCCACCCACTTCTTTGTACGTCCATCGGCAGTCTACAGGCTGTCCATATCAGTATGGAAACTATTTTCAATAGAATGGCAGCATCTTAGGCTACTTTCACACTTGCATTTTTTTGCGCTGCGTTTCGAGCGCACATGAAGCGCATTAAAAAAACGCATGCAAACGCTTGTAAACGCTGCGATATTTAGTCGCATCAGCATGCGCATTTCGACAAAAAAACGCAGCGTTTGTCTGCGATTTCATGCGTTTTTGCATGCGTTTGTGTTTTTTTGGCACATGCGTTGTCTATGTGTCACATTTCTATCATCTGTCTCTATCATCTGTCTCCATCATCTCTGTCTCCATCATCTCTGGCTCCATGTTCTGTTTTCATCATCTCTGTCTCCATCATCTCTGGCTCCATCATCTCTGGCTCCATCATCTCTGGCTCCATCATCTGTTTCCATCATCTCTGGCTCCATCATCTCTGGCTCCATCATCTCTGGCTCCATCATCTCTTTCTCTATCATCTCTGTCTCCATCATCTCTTTCTCCATCATCTCTGGCTCCATCATCTCTGGCTCCATCATCTCTGGCTCCATCATCTGTCTCCATCATCTCTTTCTCCATCATCTCTTTCTCCATCATCTCTTTCTCCATCATCTCTGGCTCCATCATCTCTGGCTCCATCATCTCTGGCTCCATCATCTGGCTCCATCATCTCTGGCTCCATCATCTGTTTCCATCATCTCTGTCTCCATCATCTCTGGCTCCATCATCTGTTTCCATAATCTCTGTCTCCATCATCTCTTTCTCCATCATCTCTGGCTCCATCATCTCTGGCTCCATCATCTGGCTCCATCATCTCTGGCTTCATCATCTCTGGCTCCATTATTTACAGAAAAATCGTGTGCTTGCAAAAGCGCTGACGAGCGCAAAGCCATGCGCACGCCAGTGCCCCCATAGACTGTAATGTTATTTTTTGCGCATAGCATGCGCACACGTGCGCACGCGTTTTTTTAAAGCGGTTGGCCGAAAAAAAAAATGCAACATGTAGCGTCTAGCGCGTATGGGCGCACACCGGGAAAATGTGCAGCGCACGACAAACGCACATGAACGCGTGCAAGCGCTAGACCCTGCGCCCACCATGTTAAAGATAGGGGAACATTGCGCATGCGTCCGATAGCGCAAGATGCGCTGCGCCAAAAAACGCAAGTGTGAAAGTAGCCTTAGTCCCAAGTAACAGGACTGGATTAAGTGCTAAAGAAAATGCCGTACAGAATAAACATAATACACAGCAATGTCAATACAACGACGTGGCTTTCAAAAAGTCAAATGGCGCTCCCTCCCTTCCGAGCCCTGCCGTGCGCCCAAACAGTGGTTTACCCCAACATATGGGGTATCAGCGTACTCAGGACAAATTGCACACCAATTTTGGGGTTCTAATTTCTCCTGTTACCCTTGGGAAAATAAAAAATAGCTGGCTAAAAAAAATCATTTTTGAGAAAAAAAATGATTTTTCATTTTCACGGCTCTGCGTTTATAAATTTCTGTGAAGCACTTGGGGGTTCAAAGTGCTCACCACACATCTAGATAAGCTCCTTGGGGGGGTCTAGTTTCCAAAATGGTGTCACTTGCAGGGGGTTTCTACTGTTTAGGTACATCAAGGGCTCTGCAAACACAACATGATGCCCGCAGAACATTCCATCAAAGTCTGCATTACAAAATGGCGCTTCTTCCCTTCCAAGCACTCCCATGCGCCCAAACAGTGGTTTCACCCCACATATGGGGGTATCAGCGTACTCAGGAAAAATTGCACAACAACTTTTTGGGTCCAATTTCTCCTGTTACCCTTGGGAAAATAAAAAAAATAGTGGGCTAAAGAACCATTTTTGAGGAATGATTTTTTATTTTCACGGCTCTACGTTTATTAATTTCTGTGAAGCACTTGGGGGTTCAAAGTGCTCACCACACATCTAGATAAGTTCCTTAAGGGGTCTAGTTTCCAAAATGGTGTGATTTGTGGGGGGTTTCGACTGTTTAGGCGTATCAGGGGCTCTCCAAATGCGACATGGCGTCCAATTTCAATTCCAGCCAATTTTGGTTTGAAACAGTCAAACAGCGCTCCTTCCCTTCCAAGCCCTTCCGTGCGCCCAAACAGTGGTCCCACCCCACATATGGGGTATCAGCATACTCAGGACAAATTGGACAACAACTTTTGTGGTCTAATTTCTCCTGTTACCCTTGGGAAAATAAAAAATTGGGGACTAAACGATCAGGTTTGTGGAAAAAATATGACTTTTTATTTTCATGCCCGGGAGTTATAAACTTCTGTGAAGCACTTGGGGGTTCAAAGTGCTCACCACACATCTATATAAGTTCCTTAGGGGGTCTAGTTTCCAAAATGGTGTCACTTGTGGGGGGTTTCCACTGTTTAGACACATTAAGGCCTCTACAAACGCGACATGGCGTCCAGTCAATTCTGAGTTGAAAAACTCAAACAGCGCTCCTTCCCTTCCAAGCTCTGCCATGCACCCAAACAGTGGTTTACCCCCACATATGGGGTATCAGCATGCTCAGGACAAATTGCACAAAAACTTTTGGGGTCTTGTTACCCTTGGGAAAATAAAAATTGGGGTGAAAAGATTGTTTTTGTGGAAAAAATATGATTTTTTATTTTCACTGTTCTATGTTATAAACTTCTGTGAAGCACTTGGAGGTTCAAAGTGCACCACACATCTAGATAAGTTCCTTAGGGGGTCTAGTTTCCAAAATGGGGTCACTTGTGATGGGTTTCCACTGTTTAGACACATCAGGGCCTCTACAATCGCGACATGGCGTCCAGCCAATTCTGCGTTGAAAAAGTCAAATGTCGCTCCTTCCCTTGCAACCTCTGCCGTGCGCCCAAAAAGTGGTTTACCCCCACATATGGGGTATCGGCTTATTCAGGACAAATTGCACAACAAATTTTGTGGTTCATTTTTTCTTTTAACAGTTGTGAAAATAAAAAATAGGTTCCGAAGTAAAGTTTTTGCAAAAAAAGTCAAATGTTAATTTTTTCCTTCCACATTGCTTCAGTTCCTGTGAAGCACGTAAAGGGTTAATAAACTTCTTGAATGTGGTTTTGAGCACCTTGAGGGTGCAGTTTTTAGAATGGTGTCACGTTTGGCTATTTTCTATCATATAGACCCCTCAAAGTGACTTCAAATGTGATGTGGTCCCTAAAATAAAAATGGTGTTGTAAAAATGAGAAATCGCTGGTCAACTTTTAACCCTTATAACTTCGTAACAAAAAAAATTTTGGTCCCAAAATTGTGCTGATGTAAAGTAGACATGTGGGAAATGTTATTTATTAAGAAATTTGTGTGACATATCTCTCTGATTTAAGGGCATAAAAATTTAAAGTTTGAAAATTGTTAAATTTTCAAAATTTTCGCCATATTTCCGTTTTTTTCATAAATAAACACAAGTCATATCAAAGAAATTTTACCACTAACGTGAAGTACAATATGTCACGAAAAAACATTCTCAGAATCAGCGGGATTCGTTAAAGCGTTCCAGAGTTATAACCTCATAAATAGTGTTGAGCGATACGATACCGCAAGTATCGGGTATCGGCCGATATTAGCTCTATCGGCCTTTCGATACTTAGTTCCGATATTTTCGTCTTATCGGATACCGGAATCGGGATTGTCACTGTCACTGTCAGTGTCCGTCGGTCGGGTCTGTCAGGAGTCAGCGGCACTTACCTGGCAGAAGATCTCCGGCGGTCACGGGCTGGACTGCTTCATGGCCGCCATCATCTTTCCCCGGCGGTCACATGCAGTTTCTCGCGATAACTGCAGTGACTGCTGGGTAATCCCGGCCGTAAAGCAGTCAGTCCGATGACGTCACCACCGGGGAAGCAGGTAATCAGCTGTGCTGCGTTGCGATGACAGGCTCTGCCTGTCATTGCGATGTAGCAGAGCTGGATCGTCGTGGGACAGTCGTTACTATGGACTGCGTCGGACAGGTGGTATACTGTTGGTTTTTTTTTTTCTTTTTTTACAGGAGATCGATGGCGTCGCAGGAATGAGTGTATAATAAAATTAATGAAAACTGTGTTGTCTCTTATTTCATTAAAAGACTTTTTTCTTGCTTTGTCTTTTTTTTATACATTTAATAACTTTGGGATTAATAATGGATCGGTGTCTTATTGACACCTCTCCATTATTAACCGGGCTTATTGTCACCGTGCAATCAACGGTGACATTAACCCCTTATTACCCCACTTGCCACCGCTACAGGGCAGTGGGAAGAGCCGGGTAAAGTGCCACAATTGGCACATCTTTTGATGCGCCAAATGTGGGGCTGCTGTAGCCTGGTATTATCAGGCTGTTGAGGGCCAAAATCCATGGGCCTTGACAGTCTTTTAATACCAGGCCGCAGCAGTCTGCATTTTACTTGGCTGGTTAACAAAAATAGGGGGACCCCTACGCCGTTTTTTTTTCGAGGGGATCCCCTATTTTTGTTAACCAGCCAAGCTAAGCAGACTGCTGTGGCCTGGTATTATCAGGCTTGCAAGGTCCATGGATATTGGATCCTTACCAGCCTGAAAAACCAGGCCTCAGCGGTCTGCTTCATCTGGCTGGTTAACAAAAATAGGGGGGACCCCACGCCAATTTTTTTCGAGGGGATCCCCTATTTTTGTTAATCAGCCAAGATATGCAGACTGCTGTGGCCTGGTATTATCAGGCTGGCAAGGTCCATGGATCTTGGCTCCTTAACAGCCTGAAAATCCAGGCCTCAGCGGTCTGCTTCATCTGGCTGGTTAACAAAAATAGGGGGGACCCCACGCCAATTTTTTTCGAGGGGATCCCCTATTTTTGTTAATCAGTTCCCTCTGACGTCACTGATTGTGTCCCTGGCTGACCTGAAATGAAAGTGGAAAGCAATCAATTAAGCTTTCCACTTCCTCTCCTGTCAGCCAGGAGAGGAACTCATTCATTTGGGGGTTTACTGTGAGGCTGCAGCATTAGCTGCGGTCCCTGCAGTAAACATTAACCCTTTCTGAAGGATTGCACCGTGGGACCTGACTGTGCATGGGATAGGTAAGAATAATTTTGCTTTTTTATTTTATTTTTATTACAGGAAATGGTTTTTGCAGTCAAATAAAAGATGGTCAAAAACATGTGTCTTTATTTCATTAAAATGATTTTTAATTAAAGTGTGTGTGTTTTATTTTTATTTCATGCAATAGGATTAATAATTGATAGTTGTCTAATTGACAGCTCTCAATTATTAACCTGGCTTAAAGTCACCTTTCAATTGCAATGTGGCTTTAACCCCATATTAACCCATTCGCCACCGCTACAGGGCAATGGGAATACAGTAGACGGGCAAAGTGCCAGAAAGGGCGAATCTAATTATAGATTTGTCTGGGGGCAGATGTTAGTAGCCAGGGGGGGGCAAAAATAATGGTCCCTCTCTGGGCTATTATTATCTGCCCCCATTCGCTGGCTTTGTCTGTCTGGTTGCGAAAATAGGGCGGGAGCCCACGCATTTTTTTTAAACAATTTTACACCTCATATATATATATATATATATATATATATATACATGTCATTGAATTTGTGACACACATATATATATATATATTTATAGTTCATACATTTCTACATAGTATAATAGCCGCTAATTCAATTGACGGCTTTTGTGAAAATGCAGAACCTGACATGAAATGACACTTGGTGTACATAGGGTTAACCATGTCTTTTCATATCCTTTGCTATCTGATTTGCACAAACAATTACCTCAGTCTATGTGTGCAAAATTTCACACCTGTAGGGGTTAATTAAAGGTGTAAATTCGTAGCAAAAAAGTCCGTTTTTTTTACAACGAATTTACACCTTTAATTAACCCCTACAGGTGTGAAATTTTGCACACATAGACTGATGTAATTGTTTGTGCAAATCAGATTGCAAACGACATGAAAAGACATGGTTAACCCTATGTACACCAAGTGTCATTTCATGTCGGGTGCTTCTGTCTTTTCACAGAAGCCGGCTTTACCCGGCAATTGAATCAGAGGATATTTTACTATGTAGAAGTGTATAAACTATACATATATGTATATATATATATGTCACAATGACATGTATATATATATATATATGTATTCTATGTGTGTATATTTAGTGTTTACAAGGAAATAAAGGTTTTTTTTAGTTGCGATATTTTGTTCCCATAGACTTACATGGGACTTCCGGTATCGGAATCGGATATCGCCGATATTTAGTGATATCGGCGATACCATTCCGATCCGATATTTTTAGATATCGAGCAGTATCACTCAACACTACTCATAAATTGACAGTGGTCAGAATTGTAAAAATTGGCCCTGTCATTAAGCTGCAAAATGGCTCTGTCACTAAGGGGTTAAAGGCTGGCCTATCACCTCAACATACTTATCTGTTGCCATACAAAATTTTCTTCAAAACCTTGAGCCTTGTATCATTTGTTCACACACCCTACATGCACTTAATAGCCCTCTGTGTCCGTGTACACATACTGGTTGGTGACCTGTTCATGCAGCATTACATGAAAACCCTATTTATTATATTGATGGCTAGACGGTACAATATAAGCAATTGTTAGCATCCACCTTACATGTCTCCCCTATTTCCTCATAGACTGTAAGCTTGTGAGCAGTGTCCTCACTCCTCTTGGTATCTGTTGATTTATGTGATTATTGTTATTTTGCAATGTCTTTTATTGTCTGTGAAAGTCCCTTCTAAAATGTACAATGCTGCGGAATTTGTTGACGCTATAGAAATAAAATTATTAATATTATTGTAAAGGAATGTATCATACACATTCTGTTCAAATTGTCAAGTAGTGGTACTCCTAAACTCATAAAGACTATGCACTAAGTGCAAAGCCTGCCAAAAATTACAAGCAGGGTCATCCATACACCCTTGAAGACAGACACCAACTGTAGTACCTCATTCAAATGTTGTGAACAAAGTGTAGTTGCTGTACTTCAACACTGATAAAAACTGCCTGTCAAATATTACAAGCAGGGTTATATATACACCCTTCACAGTACACACTGTAGTACCTCATTCAAATATTGTGAACAAAGTGAAGTTGTGATGTTTCTGCATTCATAAAAGCTCTGCACACAGTGCAAAGCCTACCAAAAATTAATAGCAGAGTTACCCGCACAGGCTCACACCTTTGAAGACACCAACTGTAGTACCTCATTCAAATATTGTGAACAAAGTGTAGTTGTGATACTTCTACACTCATAAAGGCTCTGTGCACAGTGCAAAGCCTGACAAGAAATACAAGCAGGGTCATCCATACACCCATGAAGTCAACAACTGAAGGGCCTCAAAAAAAATAAAGAAAGTGTAGTTGTGGCAGTGCAAAGCCAGTGCAAAGCCAGAAAAACATTATAAGGAGGGTTATCCAGTCATCCATAGGTCCTTGAATGCAACAACTGGCGGGCCTCATTCAAATTTTTAAGATTAAAAACACTTTATGTGCTGCTGTCATCTGGTGGTGTGGAAAAATCGGGGCTAATCCAGGCTTTGTTCATTTTTATCAGAGTGAGCCTGCCAGGATTTTCTGTAGACAGGTGAAAAGCATAGCACATGTCTATTATAAGCACCCTAGTGGCACTAAAACCCCACCCAGATTAAATATTAGCGGAAGGGCAGCACAACACCTCCAAGGCATAGAAGGACAGCTCATGCCAGGTTTCCAGCTTTGAGATGCAATAGCTGAAGGTCGCAGAGGAATTAGGGAGCTCATTGAGGAGCTCATAGGAGCGATAATCCCACCCCCGCTCAGTGATAACTATCCCTTAGTTGCCCTAATGAATCCTGGAACTGGTAATAGGCACCAGAAAAAAATGTAAAAACATGTAGAGCTACAAAGATGGCCTATATATTACCAGTGCCTTCCTAAAGATAACCTAATATTGTAAAAGTACTAAAACAGTTGTGCCAGATGAATAGGAGCTACTGTAAGGCGTATGGTGTCCCTCTAATGTATCCAACAAAAGGCAAATAGAAGCCAAAAGACCATAGCCTAAATTAAGTGCTCAGAGAAGCCAGACAATAAAGTCACAAGTTGACCAAAAAATGACAGAGTAATCCCTTCTCAGCTCATATAGGAAAGATGTATATCTTCGTACCGTGTTAGCCAGTAGATAGAAAAATAGTAACCCATACATGGTGGAAGGGTTATTTATAGACCAAAACATTGTTGACTATAGGTAATCCTACAAGGTAATAAAATGCTGAGCTTGGTAATGATTGCATAATCCAGACGCGTTTCCCCCCACAGGTCGTTTTGAGGGTTCATCAGGGATCTTTCAAA
Organism: Oophaga sylvatica; assembly: GCA_033576555.1. Lineage (NCBI taxonomy): Eukaryota > Metazoa > Chordata > Amphibia > Anura > Dendrobatidae > Oophaga > Oophaga sylvatica. The sequence continues at coordinate 22,658,549 of JARQOD010000009.1, read as the reverse complement.
GGAGATATTCCAGGTACTACAGTGAGCACACTGGGCTCCATAAGCTGTGGGGAGCACTAATGTGCTGGTGTGCATGAAAATAAAAAATAAATAGCGCTTGAAAAAATCATTTCGGGAACTGTTTAAATAAGCATTTAAAAGGGCATCAACAAGGTAGTTAAAACAGCATTTTCAATATGGTGTTTGAGAGAGAGGGAAGCAAAATTATTAACGGAGAGTATACAAAGATTTAGAACTTTACAATGTCTAAAGGATAATTAAATTAGAAAAAAGTTATTCTTTAAGTCTTGACTTAGCACCTGGAAATAAAACTCATTGTTATGTCTTCATTTGTGTCTAGTTGTTTTTTTTAATTCCATTTGCCCTATTAAATTTTGCACACATTCTGTTTCCTTTCAAATAACCTTAGAGGGTTCATTTCCAATCCATTTTGGTCTTTGGCATGTAACATTTTCATGAATAGTGCTTGCAGGATTGTGCAATGTATAAATTTGACCTAGAACATTCTGCACTTCATTGCTTCCATTTAGCACTTATAACCTGACCTAATTAAAAAGGGAATAAAAAAATTAAATGCATGCCATATTATGTGTGCCATGTAAAGTACACTACTCTTTTCATATAGTGATATTTCCTAGCATAACATTGATTTTTTTTTGTTACAGACCCGGTAGTTTTTTGCTTCAGCAATGCAAACAGTATTTATTCAGTTATAAATAATTAAAACTCGATATGATACTCTTAAAGAAGCGCTTCCATTGACGTTTTTATCCTGTTAATATATTGCAATCATCATATTATATAGCACTGTGTACTTGCAATTGCTCATTTTGTCATTCTACCCAGTTAATTCTTCTCTTTTCTCTGCTCTCTGTAGAAACAGGAAAGTCTCTTGCCCCTGCATTTATCATTCCCCTCAACTCCTGACTCAGCCGCGCCCCCCGCCTTCCTCCCCCACTAGGGATTTTTGCAGTGACTCATGACTCATGGAGGTAAAATAGACTTCCTGTTTCTACATAGAGCGTAGAAGGATTAAACTAGTCTCTTTTTAATCGCGTGATGTAATAGACCTAATGGAAAAGAGAAAAATTAACTGGGTAGAAGACCAAAATGAGCAATTGTAAGTACACAGTGCTATATAATATGATGACTGCTATATATTAAGAGGATTCAAATTTTGATGGGAGTGCTTCTTTAAATCATGGCTTGTTAGGAGGGGTACTTGAGGACTGGAATTGACAATCATTGTTCTAGAGGGTTAATTAAGCCCAGTGGTAGACCTATTGAATCTTCAAGGTTCAAACTGACTACTCAGAATTTTCAGTGCCAAAATATATAAGCTATAATACATGGAATAGCCAAGAATAGAAATTCTACCATCAAAATTGAAGATGAAGTCGCATCTTTGAATCTGTTAAGAAAGGATTCAAAGAACTTAAAAGGAATGGTACTTTAAACAAACTTTGCATAAATCAATAATACAGGTGAATATAAGTAGCTGTGTAATATATCCTAGCAGGGAATTCTGTTTTTTTTCCCATTTACAATCCACTTCTTCCTGTTCCCCTGCCTCCTAACCTTGATATGGTCTATGGAAAAACAGGTCACCAAAGTGACATGTCAGGTTTCCTTGAGGGGGACAAGGAGTGAAGAGCAGAGTGACTATACAGGCAGGAGATATAAAGATCATTCTGAGCATTCTAACAAGTCTTTTACCTCACCACAAAGCTGGATTAACATCTACACTGGACAATATTTCTGTATAATTTCCTTTTTGCTGCTGCTTCTTCTATTAGTATGCTGAATAAAGAATGAAGAGTAGTAATCTATCTTTGTGTGCTGTGTGTGGGAGAGATCACAGCAGTTTGTTTCCTCTCGCTAGCTCAGAGTCAATTGTGAATTGATAGAACCAGCGAATGTGACAACTGGTTAAAATACAGAATACAAGTCATATGATGGCCAGCAATTGTGTTATATCTAACGAGCACACAAGATAGCTTATTCTGAAAAGCTTTTTGAAACTACAGTTAATATCCAACTGTAGTGCCAAGGGTGCAGCAGTAACATTGATTCTCAGGGCCCCATTCTACAGCTACAAACAAATATTGCCTGACCTTTGCAAATTTCCTACCAGTGAATTCACCTATCTCCCTGTGGGCAAGTCCAAGCCTTAGCACAATTTCTGGTGTATATGTTTTACTTGTGTGACACCAATGTCCCGATATGCATTGTTGTCATTGTCATCCACTTCATATAGAGCCTATTGTTAAGCAATGACCCAAACTTATTCAATTTCTAACTAAAGAATATATTACATGACATACATATGAAAGAGTCTCAGGGGTTTATCATTCATGTCAGCTTTAGAGATGGGCGAACCCAAACATTACAGTTCGGGGTCTGGACCGAACACCTAGTGTTTGGGCACGGACACCGAACACTGACTTCTCCAGGAAGTCCATGTTACTTTTCGGGTTTGGCACCTCAAAATCGGGTGTTTCCCATGTTATCATCTGCATGACAGCGCAAGAAACACCAGTGGTTCTGATCGCCAGTCAAAGAGCTGTGTTTCCTACACTGTCAGATGACAGCGTGAGCCAGCAGTTGCGGACGGTGGTGAAAAGTTTACCTCTGGTCACACATGCCGGTTGATGAGAGAGTACTAATCCCATCAGCCTATGACTGCAGTGGGAGTGTTTATCAGCCAGCACCTGTGCTAAAAATGAATAAATAAAAAAATTATGTGGGGTCTTTTCTATTTTTGACAAAAAGAACAGACAAAACCGAAAGCTGGGGGTTGCAACTCTCAGCTGTCAACTTTATTTTGGCTGGTTATCAAGAATACAGGGGTCCCACGCAGTTTTTAGAAAGTTATTTAAATTAATAATTAAAAAAATGACTTGAAGTCTTCCCCATTTTTGACAACCAGCCAAGTTAAAGCAAACAGCTGGGGCTGTTACTCTTAAACTGGTAAGGAGCCATGGATATTGACTCTTCCAACCTAAAAATAGCAGCCTGCAGCCGCCCCCAAAAAGGAGAATCTATTAGCTTCGCCAATTCTGGGTCTTTGCCCAGCTCTTCCCACCACTTGCCCGGTGCAATGGCAAATGGGGTAATATTTGTGGGGTTGATGTCAGTTGTTTTATGGCTGCTGACATCAAGCCCACAGGTTAGTAATGGAGAGACGTCTATAAGACGCTACTCCATAGTTAGATTGTAAAAAAGACACAGCTAGAATAATATCTTTAATTTGAAAGAAAGACATTGACTACTTTATTTGAAATTTAAAAGCACAGTTATACTCACCTTACACCAATTCCATTGAAGCCCTTGTCTCCTGTAAAAAACAGAAAATAATAAACAACCATATCCCTCACCGGTCCGACGTTAAGATAATCCATATCTGTCCCACGATGATCCGGATGATTTGGCTAGTGGTCACATCAGTAATACAACCGCTATCTCCGCCAGTTGGAACACACTGACAGGTATCCAAACCAACCTTTTTTAGATGTTCGGCCAAACCCGCAGGACCTGAACATCCACAGGTACGCCCATCAGTAGTCAGCTTTACTTTCTAATTCTACTTTCTAATGGGATTTACTTATTTGTTTTCTCTAGAACCTATGGATACCCATGTTTGAGTCACAATAGGGTTGATTTTTCAAGATAAATGCACCAGAATTCTGTTACAATTTGCATGAAAAAGTATTTATTTTTAGTTTTAACTGCTTTCTGTAGCTTGTTTGTTTTGGTCAAATGGTCATGACATATCATGCCATGAAGGGCGCCAACATTTAGAAATTTCTGGCACAAAGTAAGATAACTAATAGATGGTACAAACTTACACTAGATGGAGTGTACAGTTATATGAAAAAGTTTGGGCACCCCTATTAATCTTAAGCTTAATGTTTTATAAAAATTGGTGTTTTTGCAACAGCTATTTCAGTTTGATATATCTAATAACTATCAGACACAGTAATGTTTCTGCCTTGAAATGAGGTTTATTGTACTAACAGAAAATGTGCAATCTGCATCCAAACAAAATTTGACAGGTGCATAAGTATGGGCACCTCACCAGAAAAGTGACATCAATATTTAATAGATCCTCCTTTTGCAAAAATAACAGCCTCTAGTCGCTTCCTGTAGCTTTTAATGAGTTCCTGGATGAAGGTTTTTTGACCATTCCTCTTTACAAAACAATTCCAGTTCAGTTAAGTTTGATGGTCGCCGAGCATGGACAGCCCTCTTCAAATGATCCCACAGATGTTCAATGATATTCAGGTCTGGGGACTGGGATGGCCATTCCAGAACATTATAATTGTTCCTCTGCGTGAATGCCTGAGTAGATTTGGAGCGGTGTTTTGGATCATTGTCTTTCTGAAAGATCCATCCCCTGCGTAACTTCAACTTTGTCACTGATTCTTGAACATTATTGTCAAGAATCTGCTGATACTGAGTGGAATCCATGCGTCCCTCAACTTTAACAAGATTCCCGGTGCCGGCATTGGCCACATAGCCCCAAAGCATGATGGAACCTCCACCAAAGTTTACTGTGGGTAGCAAGTAGTGTTGAGCGATACGATACTGCAAATATCGGGTATCGGCCGATATTAGCTGTATCGGCCTTTTGATTCCGAATACCGATATTTTCGTCATATCGAATACCGGAATCGGATTTGTCACTGTCACTGTGAGTGTCCGTCGGTCGGGTCTGTCAGGAGTCAGCGGCACTTACCTGGCAGAAGATCTCCGGCGGTCACGTCCTGGACTGCTTGATGGCCGCCATTATCTTCTCCCTGGCGGTCACATGCAGTTTTTCGCGATAACTGCAGTGACTGCAGGGTAATCCCGGCCGTAAACCAGTCCGATGACGTCACCGCCGGGGAAGCAGGTAATCAGCTGTGCTGCGCCGGGATGACAGGCTCTGCCTGTCATTCTGATGTAGCAGAGCTGGATCGTCGTGGGACACTCGTTACTATGGACTGCGTCGGTCAGGTGGTATACTTTTTTTTCATTTTTTTACAGGAGATCGATGGCATCGCAGGATGAGACTGTAATAAAAGTAATGAAAACTGTGTTTTTTTTTTTTTTATTAAATTAAAAAACTTTTTTATGAACATTCACCCGTCCGGGTACATCAACAATTTAACTATTTACATACAGGGACCCTGTCCGGGTTATTTCTAATTCTTTGGCAGGGGTGTTCCAGGTACCACCTGGTACTCTTCTGATGCTTGCCAAACATCCGAGGCACCAAGGACCACCAGGACCTGATGACGTCGTGTGGCCTGTACAGTCAAGTCGTGACCCGCTATCTGGGTCTGTGTGGCCACCTCTTTCATCTCCCTCCGGGTCTGCAACCCTATGTCCCGGACTGAACGAACCCCAGGGGTCCTAACAGGCGCCGGGTACGGGCCAGCTATACTTATCATGTCCATAGCTGGGGCTGCTGAGGAGACCACTGAGGGAGGCTGGGGAGATTTACGGCGTGGGGTGGGCACTTTTGCAGAGGCCTGGATGTGGGAGACTGAAGGCTCCGAGGGTCTCACAGGTTCCTGACACTCTGGGGAGTAGGGGTCGCACCTGGTAACATTTAGGGCGTACCATCCATTGTAACCCCAGTGTCGGGTGTAAGTCACCAAGTCTCCTGGCAACAGGTCCCTCCCCGGGTGTCCTTCTGGGAGGTGAGTCTCCACGTCCCGCCGGGTCACAAAGACTTCTAAATAAAGTCCAGGCTCCTGGATGAAGCCCCAACCACCTTTCAATTTAAAGCTCCGTACTGCACCCTTACGCCGCGGCTCCCACAGGGTTCCTTTATCTTTTCTCATCCGGTCCTTATCTGCCCGGTCCTTCTCCAGCTGACGTTGGCGAAGCTTTTGGGTTTCTCGCTGCTCCCTTTGTCGCTCTGCTTCCCGCTCCCAACGTCTCCACTCTTCCTCCTGACGCCGGTTGAAATTCTCCTCCACCAGCAGCTCCATGTCTCCACCATCAAACTGCAGCTTACAATGTCCGGTTTGCGGCAGCTCTCCTGGCGCCCCCCAGTCCTGGCGGCGCTCACCTGCGGAGGAAGCAGCCGGCTCTGGAACAGATGACAGTCGGGGCTCCGGTACAGGCAGGTAGACCTCTGGTGCCTGCGCGGCCTCCTCCATGAGGACGGGTGTCGCTTCTTCTGTCTCAGCGACGGGGGCAGACAGCGGGATCTGGGGTGCTGCCGGTGCAGAGTTTTTTCCAGGAACGGGTGCCTCCACTGCGACAACGTCAACCGGATCACATTGCAAGGGCTCCTCTACTAGAACGGGTGCCTCACCTTCTGGTACAGACACTTCAGGTAAGAGGGATTGGCGCCGCTCCAAGTTTAGTTTTAGGGCACGCCAGCTGGCTTCCATCCTGGCGACCTCCTCCCGGTGCCGGGCCAGGCCTCTTAGGGTATCCTCCGCTTCTTGCAGCGTAGGAGGGTTTCCAGGCCGGGTGCCCAACGGTGGTTCCGTGGCGATCGGGTCGCTTCCGTGGGGGGAGAGCTCTGACTGCTCCATCCCTTCACACTTCTGCTCGTGTCCATTAGCCATCTCTGCCAAGTCACATGTGTCATTAGCATCTGGAGAGGGCCCCTCTTTTGTAGGGAGGCGGGACCTTCGTGTTAGTTTCCGCACACTGAGGAGGATGAGGAGGCGGAACTGAAGAGCTGTGGGGCACGATGTTACATTGCAGTACCATTTACAGTGGTCGGCCATCGTTTTCGCACCACTGAGTGAGTGTACACCCACGAAGAGCACGCCCTTCTTCTTCACCAGTGCCTCGTCGTGACGCAGATATGGCTGAAAAATGGCAAATACATTCTCTGATGATTTTAGCAATTCTCAAGCACAAAACCAGTTCAATTCAGGCACACAGGACTCGCTTATAGCGAGCTGCAGAATCCTGTTCATGACGCCCAAGTTGAGTCGCACAGAGCCAGAGGTATTGGGGGTACTCGGCACCGAGCCCGTCGACTTCTATGGGGTATGTCACGGCTTTACCCGGCAATTGAATCAGAGTCTATTTTACTATGTAGAAGTGTATAAACTATAAATATATGTATATATATATGTCACAATGACATGTATATATATATATATATATATATATATATATATGTGTTCTATGTGTGTATATTTTGTGTTTACAACGAAAGAAAGGGTTTTTTTTTGTTGCGATATTTTGTTCCCATAGACTTACATGGGACTTCCGGTATCAGAATCGGATATCGACGATATTTAGTGATATCGGCGATACCATTTCGATACAATATTTTTAGATATCGAGCAGTATCGCTCAACACTAGTAGCAAGTGTTTTTCTTGGAATGCTGTGTTTTTTTGACGCCATGCATAACGCCTTTTTGTATGACCAAACAACTCAATCTTGGTTTCATGAGTCCACAGGACCTTCTTCCAAAAAGAAATTGGCTTCTCCAAATGTGTTTTTGCATACCTCAGCCGACTCTGTTTGTGGCGTACTTGCAGAAACGGCTTCTTTCGCATCACTCTCCCATACAGCTTCTCCTTGTGCAAAGTGCGTTGTATTGTTGACCGATGCACAGTGACACCATCTGCAGCAAGTTGATGCTGCAGCTCTCTGGAGGTGGTCTGAGGATTGTCCTTGACTGATCTCACAATTCTTCTTCTCTGCCTTTCTGATGTTTTTCTTGGCCTGCCACTTCTGGCCTTAACAAGAACTGTCCCTGTGTTCTACCATTTCCTTACTATGTTCCTCACAGTGGAAACTGACAGGTTAAATCTCTGAGACAGCTTTTTGTATCCTTCCCCTGAACAACTGTGTTGAATAATCTTTGTTTTCAGATCATTTGACAGTTGTTTTGAGGAGCCCATGATGCCACTCTTCAGAGGAGATTCAAACAGGAGAACAACTTGCAAGTGGCCACTAAGTAGCTTTTCTCATGATTGCATATACCTGGCTATGAAGTTCAAAGCTCAATGAAGTTACAAAACCAAAAAAAGTGCCTTAGTAAGTCAGTAAAAAGTAGGTAGGAGTATTTAAAACAAGAAAATGATAAGGGTGCCCATACTTATGCACATGTCAAATTTTGTTTGAATGCAGATTGCACATGTTCCGCTAGTACAATAAACCTCATTTCAAGGCAGAAACATTACTGTGTCCAATAGTTATTAGATATATCAAACTGAAATAGCTGTTGCAAAAACACAATTTCTTTATAAAACATTAAGCTTAAGATTAATAGGGGTGCCCAAACTTTTTCATATAACTGTATATGCACCAGAATTATAAACCTACATGAACCAATATGTGAAATCTGGTTATTTTGAAAATGTCTGCATGCATACACCCAGTATCTTTAGAACTGATTGTTACTAACATCGGTGCTTCTAATTCTGTATGCCTCATTAGTAGTGTTGAGCGATACGATACTTAGTTCCGATATTTTCGTCTTATCGGATACCGGAATCGGATTTGTCACTGTCACTGTCAGTGTCCGTCGGTCGGGTCTGTCAGGAGTCAGCGGCACTTACCTGGCAGAAGATCTCCGGCGGTCACATCCCGGGCTGCTTGATGGCCGCCATCATCTTTCCCCGGCGGTCACATGCAGTTTCTCGCGATAACTGCAGTGACTGCTGGGTAATCCCGGCCGTAAAGCAGTCAGTCCGATGACGTCACCACCGGGGAAGCAGGTAATCAGCTGTGCTGCGTCGAGATGACAGGCTCTGCCTGTCATTGCGATGTAGCAGAGCTGGATCGTCGTGGGACCCTCGTTACTATGGACTGCGTCGGACAGGTGGTATACTGTTGGTTTTTTTTTTTTTTCTTTTTTTACAGGAGATCGATGGCGTTGCAGGAATGAGAGTATAATAAAAGAAATGAAAACTGTGTTGTCTCTTTTATTTCATTAAAATACTTTTTTCTTGCTGTGTCTTTTTTTTTATACATTTAAAAACTTTGGGATTAATAATGGATCGGTGTCTTATTGACACCTCTCCATTATTAACCGGGCTTATTCTCACCGTGCAATCAACGGTGACATTAACCCCTTATTACCCCGCTTGCCACCGCTACAGGGCAGTGGGAAGAGCCGGGTAAAGTGCCACAATTGGCACATCTTTTGATGCGCCAAATGTGGGGCTGCTGTAGCCTGGTATTATCAGGCTGTTGAGGGCCAAAATCCATGGGCCTTGACAGTCTTTTAATACCAGGCCGCAGCAGTCTGCATTTTACTTGGCTGGTTAACAAAAATAGGGGGACCCCTACGCCGTTTTTTTTTCGAGGGGATCCCCTATTTTTGTTAACCAGCCAAGCTAAGCAGACTGCTGTGGCCTGGTATTATCAGGCTGGCAAGGTCCATGGATATTGGATCCTTACCAGCCTGAAAAACCAGGCCTCAGCAGTCTGCTTCATCTGGCTGGTTAACAAAAATAGGGGGGACCCCACGCCAAATTTTTTTCGAGGGGATCCCCTATTTTTGTTAACCAGCCAAGATATGCAGAGTGCTGTTGAGTCGCACTTAGTACCAGGGCTATGGGGTACTCGGCACCGAGCCCATGAAAGTCTATGGGATTTGTCACTGGCAGCAGGACTCGGTCCGTGGCCCTGGGCGCTCATACAATGGGGGATATTTACAGGGGAATTGTAGGTTAGATAGTTCGTGACGCCACCTGTGGTATCTGATCAATTGGACCAGCGCTGCTATATGGATCTTCACAGGGGATGTTATGGGGCAGCTAGATGGTAGGTCTCCCACAGGTGAGACTGGTCCCTGGAAGTCTATGGTGGTGCAGGGTGTAGGTAATAAAGCAGTCTCACACAAGGCAATCTCTTTCCATACCTTTACTTGCAGATGTTTCAGGCAGGTCCCGGGAAGCTGGTCGGGGTGGAGAATGCACATTCAGGATAACCGCTGAGCAGGTTAGAGGCCTCCTTTAACTCTATATGTATGTGAGTACAAACTTGCATGAAGTCAAGTTAACTCTGTTAATCTCCAGCTCATTCAATAGCTGCGACGCCCGGCCGACATTGTGGTAGAGCCTTTTGTGTCTCTGATGCTCAGATGTTGGAAAGAACTAAGTCGTTAGGGCTGATCAGGCCTTGCCCGTCTTGTTCTCCCTGACTCCGTTTACGTATCAGCGCTTAGGGCTACCTACTGTGACTTGAAGTCCAGGAGGATTCCGGTGTTTCTTATTACTAGGCATAAAGCACTAGCAACGCTTCGGACCCCGGTGTCCGGTGAATTAGTGCGGGTAATCCGGTACCTGATGCACTTGTCTCTATCTTTCTCCACTGTGCCTCTCGTCCTGCTCTTGCTCTTAACATAAGCACAAGTAGCGATGATGTGAATGCCAGCTTTTCTCCAGAGCTCGCTGAACAGTTCCTAGTACACTCACTGTTGTAGCTCCTGTGATTCCCTTCTTTCTCTCCTTTCTCAGACCCTGTCCAGAGCAGCGCACAGGTACTCTGTCAACTGTGTAAATGCTGTAGCTCCGAGAGTCACCTTCCTCAGACCCTGTCCAGAGCAGCGCACAGGAACTCTGTCAACTGTGTACACGCTGTAGCTCCGAGAGTTACTTTCCTCCTTCCAAAGAATACAGGTAGCTTGTGCTGAGGTACTGGTCCTGCTGTTCTGACTGGGCTAGAGTGACTCCTTACACTCAAACCAGACTCCACTTCATGAACTTGCTCTGTCAGGATCTAGTCTGCACTCCTCTTCCTCCAAGACTAGACTGACTTGCACTGTCCTAAGACAGGAAGCTGGCTGAACTCTGACTGAACTCCTCTCCTCTCCCTCCAAGTCCAGACTGAACTGATCTGATCTGCTACGTGTCACTACCTTTTATACCCCTAGTGGGTGTGTTGGGAAATGTGAGTGACGTGAATGAATATCAAGCTTCACGGTTACCTTCCTGTGCATTTTCCTGGAATATGTGTGCCTGGCGTAGCTGGGCCACACATCCCCCCTTGGTTAAACACAGCACTCCCGGGCTGTAAAAGAGAAAAGAAAAAACATTTTGTTTTGCATATAACATCAAACAGTTTTAACTCATCCCATCCGGGAGGTAAGAATTCTTGAACGTTACACTGTATACATAGAAAAATATAAAAGTATCAAAAAACACTTTCATAAATACAAGACAATATTCTTGTGGAGGACCCGCACCAAACCTCCCACGTGGGTCCTGGGTGGGCTGCAGGACTTCTGACTGCAGACCTCACTCTAGGCCACACCATACGGGTTTTTCTTCAGAGGTAGTTATGGTTTCGTGTAAAACCAAGATGTAGCACCGAAGCGCAAACTATTTACATTAAAAGTTTTTGGGCTGGCACAGTCCATAGCCACGCAGTCCTTGCATGATAAAACACATATCAAAACATATCAAGAGAAATTAACTCCTATTACCCAACTGGGGTACTCTATACTCATTATGCATATAAACGTTATCAAACATTCTTAATAAAGTGCAGATTCCTCTTTATAAAACTTCTTCATCAAACTTTATACACGTTCAGGTGCAGTAAACCCCTGTCTGGGTCCTACTGGTCTTTTACTTCTTCATACATAACAATTGCTTGTTCCATCCCTGGGGCTGGGAGGATGCGATGTCCTCTAGAGTGCATTACTAGAAGATCATAGCCTGCTATTGGTGTTTGCGTGGCTACAGTTCTCATGCGATCCACTAAGGTCCCAACGGGTACCTCTTGCAAATCCAAATCCTTCATTGGGGACACAAGCTCATGCTGCGATTCAACTGAGGCCGCACCATCTGGTTGCGTTGCCGTAGGTACCGCAGAGTAAGACCCAGAACTGGTCGCTGGTTGCGATGCGGGATGTGTCGCAGATTGCGATGCAGAATGAGACATTGCCGGCGATACTGAATCAGACTTTGGCTGCGATGCTGAAGGTGACGTAATTATAGAGGGGTATGCAGGGGCGATGCTGGTGCACGGCCTGGTGCTGTGGGGGCCCGGGACTGGGACGCTGCGGCAAAGCGTATGTTACTGGCGTCGGGGACGGGGTCACTGATAATGGTAACGTTGAGGGCATACCACCCTTTAAATCCCCAATGCCGCGTGTAACTAACAAGGTCCCCGTTCACTAGATCTCTTCCCGGGTGACCAATGGGCAGATGCGACTCCACGTCTCGGCGGCTAACAAACACCCCTTGATACAAGCCCGGCTCGTGTATGAACCCCCAGCCTTGGCGAGTTTTAAAATTACTCACGCATCCCTGGCGCCGCGGCTCCTTCAGCGTGCTTTTGTCCTTTCTGACATTTTCCTTGTCTGCTAGAAACTTCTCATGACACTGCTGACGGGACTGCTGCTCCTCTCTTTCTTCCTGTCTGCGTCGCTGCTCTTTTTCACGACGTTGCCATTCACTTTCCCACTGGACGGCATAGGTCACATCATCCAGGTACTGCATTGCGTCCCAATCGATTTCCGGTAATGATGGCTGGGACCCCTCCGGTGTTCCTACCGGGGAACTGCAGGCGACCGCGGCCTCCGGTCCAGGCTGGTATACCGGTTCCACTCTCGTCTCACCATCAGTGGAGGTGGGCTCAGCTTCCTCATTGCTGGCCTCCGGTTTCTCTTCAGCCGCTGGCGGTGGGGGCACAGTGGACACAGGTAATGGTTTCGTTCCTGGGGGGCGAAGCATAACGTCCCACAGCAGCCGCTGTTTCCGGGCACGCCATTGCTTCACAGCCTCGTCCATATCTTCACGGTGCTGGATCATATCCTCGATCACCGCGCTTACTTCCTCCAGCTCCAGCATTAGCTGGTCAGTCGTCCGACCCGGGGACAACTCCGGTACGGGCATCGGCTTTTCAGGGGAGCAGGGCCCGCGCGCCATTGCTCCTCCGCACTGCGTCTCCCGACCTTCTGCCATCTCTTTCCAGGCCAGACTGTGTTCTCCATCAGGAACAATCTGGTCTCTTCCGTGGAGGCGGGATTTGCGTCTCCTCCTTTTTGCATAGAAAATGAAGAGGAGGCAGATCTCTTTAGCAGTGGGGCAGGATCGCACATTATAGTAGCATTTTGAGAGGGCGGCCATAACTTTCGCGCCACAGGGGGGGTACACGCCCACGAATGCACGCCCACCTTCTTCACCAGCGCCTCAGGGCGCGAATATGGCGGTAAAAATGGCGGTATTTGGCACCAAAAATGACAAAACAGCAAACAGTCTTTTCTTGCATAAAACGGTCAATATAGGCAACACAGGACTCACAATTTTGCAAGCTTCGATCCTGTTCGTGACGCCAAAGATGAGTCGCACTTAGTACCAGGGCTATGGGGTACTCGGCACCGAGCCCATGAAAGTCTATGGGATTTGTCACTGGCAGCAGGACTCGGTCCGTGGCCCTGGGCGCTCATACAATGGGGGATATTTACAGGGGAATTGTAGGTTAGATAGTTCGTGACGCCACCTGTGGTATCTGATCAATTGGACCAGCGCTGCTATATGGATCTTCACAGGGGATGTTATGGGGCAGCTAGATGGTAGGTCTCCCACAGGTGAGACTGGTCCCTGGAAGTCTATGGTGGTGCAGGGTGTAGGTAATAAAGCAGTCTCACACAAGGCAATCTCTTTCCATACCTTTACTTGCAGATGTTTCAGGCAGGTCCCGGGAAGCTGGTCGGGGTGGAGAATGCACATTCAGGATAACCGCTGAGCAGGTTAGAGGCCTCCTTTAACTCTATATGTATGTGAGTACAAACTTGCATGAAGTCAAGTTAACTCTGTTAATCTCCAGCTCATTCAATAGCTGCGACGCCCGGCCGACATTGTGGTAGAGCCTTTTGTGTCTCTGATGCTCAGATGTTGGAAAGAACTAAGTCGTTAGGGCTGATCAGGCCTTGCCCGTCTTGTTCTCCCTGACTCCGTTTACGTATCAGCGCTTAGGGCTACCTACTGTGACTTGAAGTCCAGGAGGATTCCGGTGTTTCTTATTACTAGGCATAAAGCACTAGCAACGCTTCGGACCCCGGTGTCCGGTGAATTAGTGCGGGTAATCCGGTACCTGATGCACTTGTCTCTATCTTTCTCCACTGTGCCTCTCGTCCTGCTCTTGCTCTTAACATAAGCACAAGTAGCGATGATGTGAATGCCAGCTTTTCTCCAGAGCTCGCTGAACAGTTCCTAGTACACTCACTGTTGTAGCTCCTGTGATTCCCTTCTTTCTCTCCTTTCTCAGACCCTGTCCAGAGCAGCGCACAGGTACTCTGTCAACTGTGTAAATGCTGTAGCTCCGAGAGTCACCTTCCTCAGACCCTGTCCAGAGCAGCGCACAGGAACTCTGTCAACTGTGTACACGCTGTAGCTCCGAGAGTTACTTTCCTCCTTCCAAAGAATACAGGTAGCTTGTGCTGAGGTACTGGTCCTGCTGTTCTGACTGGGCTAGAGTGACTCCTTACACTCAAACCAGACTCCACTTCATGAACTTGCTCTGTCAGGATCTAGTCTGCACTCCTCTTCCTCCAAGACTAGACTGACTTGCACTGTCCTAAGACAGGAAGCTGGCTGAACTCTGACTGAACTCCTCTCCTCTCCCTCCAAGTCCAGACTGAACTGATCTGATCTGCTACGTGTCACTACCTTTTATACCCCTAGTGGGTGTGTTGGGAAATGTGAGTGACGTGAATGAATATCAAGCTTCACGGTTACCTTCCTGTGCATTTTCCTGGAATATGTGTGCCTGGCGTAGCTGGGCCACACATCGTGGCCTGGTATTATCAGGCTGGCAAGCAGGGTCGGACTGAGGCACCGGGACACCGGAGAAACCTACGGTGGGCCCCAGCTCCTGCGTGGTGGGCCCTAATTTGAAAGGATAGGTCGCGGGCAGAGGGGGTGGTGGCCCCGGGGCCCGCGCTCTGAGGGGGCCCACCCGGAGCTACGATACAGTTACATTCTGCGGCAGAGCAGGGAGAATCGCTCTCCCTGTTCTGCCGCCCGGAAGCTATGGGGCCTGAACAGGCGTTGGGGGGGCCCGGTGCCAGCAGTGGGCCCCCCACCCGTCATCGGAGGGTCAGCTGTATCGGCATCCAGCCGATAAAGCTGACCGCATGGAGAGAGAAGGAGCGAGCGCTCCTACTCTCCCATAATCCCCCTCTCAGCGTATGACAGTGGGCGCAATAACATCACCTGCCGGCGCCCGCTGTCAGACGCTGAGAGGGAGAACAGTGAGCAGCACAGGAGCCGGGAGGTGAGTTTTTTTTTGATTTTTTTTTTAATGGGGGTGCAGTCGAGTCCTGGCTGGAGAAGTCGTCATGTCGGTGTGGGCCAGATGGAAAAGACATGAAAAGTGAACAATTCCATTAGAAAGAACATCAGCGGTAAGTCATTATCTGTACCTGTGCTGTAATCTATTATATGTTCTGTAGGACTGGTATTATTTAACACAGACCATATGGCGGTAATATCAATATTGGTCTTTTTATATATAGATTATTTTGGCCAACAGCGCGGTCATTTGCTGAGGTTCTCTGATGATGGGCCCACTCAGAAGTTTTGCCCCCACTAAACCAAAACCCTAGCTACGCCTATGGCTCTCTCTCTAGTCTTTCTTTCTCGCTCTCTGTTCTTTCCTTCTCGCTCTCTGTTCTTTTTTCTCTCTGTTCTTTCTTTCTCTCTTTTCTTTCTTTCCTCTCTTTCTTTCTCTGTTTGTTCTTTCTCTCTCGCTGCTCTTTCTTTCTTTTCCTCAGTACCAGCCACTGTGCCCTCATTACCAGTCAGTGTGATCAGCAGTGCTAAATGGTTACGCTTGGGGCGAGGATATGGGTGTGATTAGCTGTGAAATGGGTGTTGTCGGGGCGTGGGCTAAAATTTTCAGCGGCGCGCAACACGCGCCGCAGCCTTTAATCCTCTTTCCTGTCTTCCAAATTTGGGAGGTATGCTGTATGACCTCCCTACAACTTCTGGCCATGCTCCTGATGAGCGTGACGGATGGTCTCGTGAGGGATCTCCTCCCACACCTGGACTAAAGCATCCACCAACTCCTGGACAGTCTGTGGTGCAACGTGGCATGGCCTAAAATTTACTGCAGCATGCACAGCGTGCCACAGCCTTTGTCCCTCTTTCCCTTATTCAAAGGTTGGGAAGTATGATGTTGGGCCGCAAGAATATATTTTCTCTGGTGGGCCCAAGGTACTCCAGTCCGACGCTGCTGGCAAGGTCCATGTATGTTGGCTCCTTAACAGCCTTAAATACCATGCCTCAGCAGCAGGGGCGTACATATAAATCATGGGGCCCCATAGCAAAAGTCTGAATGTTCCCCACCCCCCCAAAAAAAAAACCCAGAGGCATTGTAAATGTAAAGTGCCAGCACAGTGAGGGAAGTTGAGTCGCACAGAGACAGGGGTTTTGGGGGTACTCGGCACCGATCACGTCGACTTCTATGGGGGATGTCACGAGTAGCACAGCTCGGTCCGTGACCTGGGCGATCACTGGAATGTGGGATATTTCCAGGGGATGATAGAATGTTCGTGTAGTTTGTCGTGACGCCACCTGTAGTACCTGGTCAGGGTGTCCAGCGCTGCTGTGCAGGTCCTCTGGAAGGGATGGTGTAGTGCAGGTAGGTGAAAAGTCTTCTACAGGTAACACGCTATCCTTCCAGGGCAGATAGGTGTGAGATAGAGCAATGGTGCAAAGTGATGTAGCAGAGTGGACTATGCGACGTAGTAAGAAAGCAGGAAACACTTCAAGTTAAACGTTGCATAATAAAATTTTTAATAATAACATTACAAAAGTGCAAATGGCTTATATTATGTGACATGTTTTGTTACTGTTCATACCCTTGATATGTGTTATACATGTGTGTTAATAAATACATATTCAACAAAAGTGCAAATAGCATTAGTGCCGAAGTTCGTGGAGACTTCTTAGGACTACCCCCACCGGGGTAACTTCACAGTGTCCTTTACTTGTGCTTGTGGAGGACCCGCTCCAAACCTCCAACTGTGGTCTTGGGTGGGC
Source organism: Oophaga sylvatica (assembly GCA_033576555.1). Classification (NCBI taxonomy): domain Eukaryota; kingdom Metazoa; phylum Chordata; class Amphibia; order Anura; family Dendrobatidae; genus Oophaga; species Oophaga sylvatica. The sequence continues at coordinate 22,641,577 of JARQOD010000009.1, read as the reverse complement.
TGCAAGACTTTCCTTGAGCAGACCTCACTTTCGGCCACACCAAACGGGTTTTTAGTTTCTGAGGTAGTTGAAAATAGTGCACAGTAAAGTTTTTTGTAAAACCAAGATGGAGCATCGAAGTGCCAACTATTTACAGAAAAGTTTGTGAGCCAGTACAGTTCATGGCTTCAAAGTTCAACATTTTCATTACAGTGAAACACCATTACCCAACCTGGGTATATTAAGGCAACAATAAACTTGTTCTTCTGAACATTCACCCGTCCGGGTACATCAAACCATTACCCAACCTGGGTATATTAAGGCAATAAACTTCTTTTTATGAACATTCACCCGTCCGGGTACATCAAACCATTACCCAACCTGGGTATATTAAGGCAATAAACTTCTTTTTATGAACATTCACCCATCCGGGTACATCAAACCATTACCCAACCTGGGTATATTAAGGCAATAAACTTCTTTTTATGATCATTCACCCGTCCGGGTACATCAACAATTTAACTATTTACATACAGAGACCCTGTCCGGGTTATTTAGACTTCTTTGGCTGGCCTCTTCCAGGTACCACCTGGTACTCTTCTGGAGCTTGCCAAACATCCGTGACAGGAGGGTCCACCCAGACCTGATGACGTCGTGTGGCCAGTACAGTGACGTCGTGACCCGCTATATGGGTCTGTGTGGCCACCTCTTTCATCTCCCTCCGGGTCTGGACCCCTATGTCCCGGACTGAACGAACCCCAGGGGGCCTAACAGGCGCCGGGTACGGGCCAGCTATCATTATCATGTCCATAGCTGGGGCTGCTGAGGAGACCACTGAGGGAGGCTGGGAGATTTACGGCGTGGGGTGGGCACTTGTGCAGAGGCCTGGTTGGGGGAGGCTGAAGGCTCGTAGGGTCTGTCAGTTTCCTGACACTCTGGGGAGTAGGGGTCGCACCTGGTAACATTTAGGGCGTACCATCCATTGTAACCCCAGTGTCGGGTGTAAGTCACCAAGTCTCCTGCCAACAGGTCCCTCCCCGGGTGTCCTTCTGGGAGGTGAGCCTCCACGTCCCGCCGGGTTACAAAAACTTCTAAATAAAGTCCAGGCTCCTGGATGAAGCCCCAACCACCTTTTAACTTAAAGTTCCGTACTGCACCCTTACGCCGCGGCTCCCTCACCGTACTTTTATCCTTTCTCATACGTGCCTTCTCTGCCAGGTCCTTCTCCAGGTGACGTTGCCGAAGCTTTTGGGATTCTCGCTGCTCCCTTTGTCGCTCTGCTTCCCGCTCCCGATGTCTCCACTCTTCCTCCTGACGCCGGTTGTAAATTCTCCTCCACCAGCATCTCCATGTCTCCACCATCAAACGCCAGCTTACGATGTACGGTTTGCGGCAGCTCTCCTGGCGCCCGCCAGTCCTGGCGGCGCTCACCTGTGGCGGAAGCAGCCGGCTCTGGAACAGATGACGGTCGGGGCTCCGGTACAGGCAGGTAGAGCTCTGGTGCCTGGGCGGCCTCCTCCATGAGGACGGGTGTCACTTCTTCTGCCTCAGCGACAGGGGCAAACAGCGGGATCTGGGGTGCTGGTGCGGCGTTTTCTGCAGGAACGGGTGCCTCCACTGTGATACTGGCAACCGGTTCAGATTGCAAGGGCTGGGATGCCCGCACGGCCTCCTGTACTGGAACGGGTGCCTCCACTGAGATACTGGCAACCGGTTCAGATTGCAAGGGCTGGGATGCCCGCACGGCCTCCTGTACTGGAACGGGTGCCTCCACTGAGATACTGGCAACCGGTTCAGATTGCAAGGGCTGGGATGCCCGCACGGCCTCCTCTACTGGAACGGGTGCCTCACCTTCCGGTACAGACACTTCAGGGGGTAAGAGGGATTGGCGCCGCTCCAATTGTAGTTTTAGGGCCCGCCAGCTCGCTTACATCCTGGCAACCTCCTCCCGGTGCCGGGCCAGGTCTCTCAGGGTATCCTCCGCTTCTTCCAGCGTAGGAGGGTTTCCAGGCCGGGTGCCAAACGGTGGCTCCGTGGCGATCGGGTCGCTTCCGTGGGGGGAGAGCTCTGACTCCTCCATCCCTTCCCACTTCTGCTCACGTCCATTCGCCATCTCAGCAAAGTCACATGTGTCATTAGCATCAGGAGAGGCGACATCTTTTGTAGGGAGGCGGGACCTTCGCGTTCGTTTACGCCCACTGAGGAGGATGAGGAGGCGGAACTCCAGAGCTTGGGGCACGATCTTACATTGCAGTAACATTTAGAGTGTGCGGACATCGTTTTCGCGCCACGGAGTGAGTGTACGCCCACGAGAGCATGCCCTTATTCTTCACCTGTGCCTCGTGGCGCAGATATGACGGAAAAATGGCAAATACAGTCTATGATGATTTTTGCAATTCTCAAGCAAAAAAACAGTTCAATTAAGGCACACAGGACTCGCTTACAGCGAGCTTCTGAATCCTGTTCGCTGGGTGCGATGCAACATCTCTGTGGCGACTGGACCCTCGGGTGCTTCTGTCTTTTCACAAATGCCGGCTTCACCTGGCAATTGAATCAGAGGCTATTTTACTATGTAGAAGTGAATAAACTATAAATATATGTATATATATGTCACAATGACATGTATATATATATATATATATATATATGTATTCTAAGTGTGTATATTTTGTGTTTACAAGGAAAGAAAGTGTTTTTTTAGTTGCGATATTTTGTTCCCATAGACTTACATGGGACTTCCGGTATCGGAATCGGATATCGCCGATAGTTAGTGATATCGGCGATACCATTCCGATCCGATATTTTTAGATATCGAGCAGTATCGAGCACCCGGCCTGGAAACTCTCCTACGCTGGAAGAAGCGGAGGATACCCTGAGAGACCTTGCCCGGCACCGGGAGGAGGTCGCCAGGATGGAAGCGAGCTGGCGGGCCCTAAAACTACAATTGGAGCGGCGCCAATCCCTCTTACCCCCTGAAGTGTCTGTACCGGAAGGTGAGGCACCCGTTCCAGTAGAGGAGGCCGTGCGGGCATCCCAGCCCTTGCAATCTGAACCGGTTGCCAGTATCTCAGTGGAGGCACCCGTTCCAGTACAGGAGGCCGTGCGGGCATCCCAGCCCTTGCAATCTGAACCGGTTGCCAGTATCTCAGTGGAGGCACCCGTTCCAGTACAGGAGGCCGTGCGGGCATCCCAGCCCTTGCAATCTGAACCGGTTGCCAGTATCACAGTGGAGGCACCCGTTCCTGCAGAAAACGCCGCACCAGCACCCCAGATCCCGCTGTCTGCCCCCGTCGCTGAGGCAGAAGAAGCAACACCCGTCCTCATGAAGGAGGCCGCGCAGGCACCAGAGCTCTACCTGCCTGTACCGGAGCCCCGACCGTCATCTGTTCCAGAGCCGGCTGCTTCCGCCGCAGGTGAGCGCCGCCAGGACTGGCGGGCGCCAGGAGAGCTGCCGCAAACCGTACATCGTAAGCTGGCATTTGATGGTGGAGACATGGAGATGCTGGTGGAGGAGAATTACAACCGGCGTCAGGAGGAAGAGTGGAGACGTCGGAGCGGGAAGCAGAGCGACAAAGGGAGCAGCGAGAATCCCAAAAGCTTCGGCAACGTCACCTGGAGAAGGACCTGGCAGAGAAGGCACGTATGAGAAAGGATAAAAGTACGGTGAGGGAGCCGCGGCGTAAGGGTGCAGTACGGAACTTTAAGTTAAAAGGTGGTTGGGGCTTCATCCAGGAGCCTGGACTTTATTTAGAAGTTTTTGTAACCCGGAGGGACGTGGAGGCTCACCTCCCAGAAGGACACCCGGGGAGGGACCTGTTAGGCCCCCTAGGGTTCGTTCAGTCCGGGACATAGGGGTCCAGACCCGGAGGGAGATGAAAGAGGTGGCCACACAGACCCATATAGCGGGTCACGACGTCACTGTACTGGCCACACGACGTCATCAGGTCTGGGTGGACCCTCCTGTCACGGATGTTTGGCAAGCTCCAGAAGAGTACCAGGTGGTACCTGGAAGAGGCCAGCCAAAGAAGTCTAAATAACCCGGACAGGGTCTCTGTATGTAAATAGTTAAATTATTGATGTACCCGGACGGGTGAATGTTCATAAAAAGAAGTTTATTGCCTTAATATACCCATGTTGGGTAATGGTTTGATGTACCCGGACGGGTGAATGTTCAGAAGAACAAGTTTATTGTTGCCTTAATATACCCAGGTTGGGTAATGGTGTTTCACTGTAATGAAAATGTTGAACTTTGAAGCCATGAACTGTACTGGCTCACAAACTTTTCTGTAAATAGTTGGCACTTCGGTGCTCCATCTTGGTTTTACAAAAAACTTTACTGTGCACTATTTTCAATTACCTCAGAAACTAAAAACCCGTTTGGTGTGGCCGAAAGTGAGGTCTGCTCAAGGAAAGTCTTGCGGCCCACCCAAGACCACAGTTGGAGGTTTGGAGCGGGTCCTCCACAAGCACAAGTAAAGGACACTGTGAAGTTACCCCGGTGGGGGTAGTCCTAAGAAGTCTCCACGAACTTCGGCACTAATGCTATTTGCACTTTTGTTGAATATGTATTTATTAACACACATGTAAAACACATATCAAGGGTATGAACAGTAACAAAACATGTCACATAATATAAGCCATTTGCACTTTTGTAATGTTATTATTAAAAATTTTATTATGCAACGTTTAACTTGAAGTGTTTCCTGCTTTCTTACTACGTCGCATAGTCCACTCTGCTACATCACTTTGCACCATTGCTCTATCTCACATCTATCTGCCCTGGAAGGATAGCGTGTTACCTGTAGATGACTTTTCACCTACCTGCACTACACCATCCCTTCCAGAGGACCTGCACAGCAGCGCTGGACACCCTGACCAGGTACTACAGGTGGCGTCACGACAAACTACACGAACATTCTATCATCCCCTGGAAATATCCCACATTCCAGTGATCGCCCAGATCACGGACCGAGCTGTGCTACTCGTGACATCCCCCATAGAAGTCGACGTGATCGGTGCCGAGTACCCCCAAAACCCCTGTCTCTGTGCGACTCAACTTCCCTCACTGTGCTGGCACTTTACATTTACAATGCCTCTGGGTTTTTTTTTTGGGGGGTGGGGAACATTCAGACTTTTGCTATAGGGCCCCATGATTTATATGTACGCCCCTGCTGCTGAGGCATGGTATTTAAGGCTGTTAAGGAGCCAACATACATGGACCTTGCCAGCAGCGTCGGACTGGAGTACCTTGGGCCCACCAGAGAAAATATATTCTTGCGGCCCAACATCATACTTCCCAACCTTTGAATAAGGGAAAGAGGGACAAAGGCTGTGGCACGCTGTGCATGCTGCAGAAAATTTTAGGCCATGCCACGTTGCACCACAGACTGTCCAGGAGTTGGTGGATGCTTTAGTCCAGGTGTGGGAGGAGATCCCTCACGAGACCATCCGTCACGCTCATCAGGAGCATGGCCAGAAGTTGTAGGGAGGTCATACAGCATACCTCCCAAATTTGGAAGACAGGAAAGAGGATTAAAGGCTGCGGCGCGTGTTGCGCGCCGCTGAAAATTTTAGCCCATGCCCCGACAACACCCATTTCACAGCTAATCACACCCATATCCTCGCCCCAAGCGTAACCATTTAGCACTGCTGATCACACTGACTGGTAATGAGGGCACAGTGGCTGGTACTGAGGAAAAGAAAGAAAGAGCAGCGAGAGAGAAAGAACAAACAGAGAAAGAAAGAGAGGAAAGAAAGAAAAGAGAGAAAGAAAGAAAGAACAGAGAGAAAAAAGAACAGAGAGCGAGAAAGAAAGACTAGAGAGAGAGCCATAGGCGTAGCTAGGGTTTTGGTTTAGTGGGGGCAAAACTTCTGAGTGGGCCCATCATCAGAGAACCTCAGCAAATGACTGTGCTGTTGGCCAAAATAATCTATATATAAAAAGACCAATATTGATATTACCGCCATATGGTCTGTGTTAAATAATACCAGTCCTACAGAACATATAATAGATTACAGCACAGGTACAGATAATGACTTACCGCTGATGTTCTTTCTAATGGAATTGTTCACTTTTCATGTCTTTTCCATCTGGCCCACACCGACATGACGACTTCTCCAGCCAGGACTCGACTGCACCCCCATTAAAAAAAAAAAAAAAAAAAAACTCACCTCCCGGCTCCTGTGCTGCTCACTGTTCTCCCTCTCAGCGTCTGACAGCGGGCGCCGGCAGGTGATGTTATTGCGCCCGCTGTCATACGCTGAGAGGGGGATTATGGGAGAGTAGGAGCACTCGCTCCTTCTCTCTCCATGCGGTCAGCTTTATCGGCTGGATGCCGATACAGCTGACCCTCCGATGACGGGTGGGGGGCCCACTGCTGGCACCGGGCCCCCCCAACGCCTGTTCAGGCCCCATAGCTTTCGGGCGGCAGAGCAGGGAGAGCGATTCTCCCTGCTCTGCCGCAGAATGTAACTGTATCGTAGCTCCGGGTGGGCCCCCTCAGAGCGCGGGCCCCGGGGCCACCACCCCCTCTGCCCTGCGACCTATCCTTTCAAATCAGGGCCCACCACGCAGGAGCTGTGGCCCATCGTAGGTTTCTCCGGTGTCCCGGTGCCTCAGTCCGACCCTGCTTGCCAGCCTGATAATACCAGGCCACAGCAGTCTGCATATCTTGGCTGGTTAACAAAAATAGGGGATCCCCTCGAAAAAAATTTGGCGTGGGGTACCCCCTATTTTTGTTAACCAGCCAGATGAAGCAGACTGCTGAGGCCTGGTTTTTCAGGCTGGTAAGGATCCAATATCCATGGACCTTGCCAGCCTGATAATACCAGGCCACAGCAGTCTGCTTAGCTTGGCTGGTTAACAAAAATAGGGGATCCCCTCGAAAAAAAAAACGGCGTAGGGGTCCCCCTATTTTTGTTAACCAGCCAAGTAAAATGCAGACTGCTGCGGCCTGGTATTAAAAGACTGTCAAGGCCCATGGATTTTGGCCCTCAACAGCCTGATAATACCAGGCTACAGCAGCCCCACATTTGGCGCATCAAAAGATGTGCCAATTGTGGCACTTTACCCGGCTCTTCCCACTGCCCTGTAGCGGTGGCAAGCGGGGTAATAAGGGGTTAATGTCACCGTTGATTGCACGGTGAGAATAAGCCCGGTTAATAATGGAGAGGTGTCAATAAGACACCGATCCATTATTAATCCCAAAGTTATTAAATGTATAAAAAAAAAGACACAGCAAGAAAAAAGTATTTTAATGAAATAAAAGAGACAACACAGTTTTCATTTCTTTTATTGTACTCTCATTCCTGCGACGCCATCGATCTCCTGTAAAAAAAGAAAAAAAACAAACCAACAGTATACCACCTGTCCGACGCAGTCCATAGTAACGAGGGTCCCACGACGATCCAGCTCTGCTACATCACAATGACAGGCAGAGCCTGTCATCTCGACGCAGCACAGCTGATTACCTGCTTCCCCGGCGGTGACGTCATCGGACTGACTGCTTTACGGCCGGGATTACCCAGCAGTCACTGCAGTTATCGCGAGAAACTGCATGTGACCGCCGGGGAAAGATGATGGCGGCCATCAAGCAGTCCAGCCCGTGACCGCCGGAGATCTTCTGCCAGGTAAGTGCCGCTGACTCCTGACAGACCCGACCGACGGACACTGACAGTGACAAATCCGATTCCGGTATCCGATAAGACGAAAATATCGGAACTAAGTATCGAAAGTCCGATACAGGTAATATCGGCCGATACCCGATACTTGCGGTATCGTATCGCTCAACACTAATTATCACACATAGAATCCATCCATCCCAATTTGAGGAGTCCTGTTGTCTGGAGTTTCACTCCATAGCTCCTCCTCCTTGGGGAAGGGGACAGCATTATTATGCATGCACAATCAAACAATGTTCTTTTTTTGTGAACTGATCTCATTGCATTATAAGTAAGGCTGCCTATGGGGTGCATTATAAGTAAGGCTGCCTATGGGGTGCATTATAAATAAGACTGCCTATGGGGGTGCATTATAAGTAAGGCTGCCTATGGGGTGCATTATAAGTAAGGCTGCCTATGGGGTGCATTATAAATAAGGCTGCCTATGGGGTGCATTATAAATAAGGCTGCTTATGGGGTGCATTATAAATAAGGCTGCCTATGGGGGTGCATTATAAGTAAGGCTGCCTATGGGGTGCATTATAAGTAAGGCTGCCTATGGGGTGCATTATAAATAAGGCTGCCTATGGGGTGCATTATAAATAAGGCTGCCTATGGGGTGCATTATAAATAAGGCTGCCTATGGGGTGCATTATAAATAAGGCTGCTTATGGGGTGCATTATAAGTAAGGCTGCATATGGGGAGTGCATTATAAATAAGACTGCCTATGGGGTGCATTATGAATAAGGCTGCTTATGGGGTGCATTATGAATAAGGCTGCTTATGGGTGCATTATAAGTAAGGCTGCATATGGGGAGTGCATTATAAATAAGGCTGCCTATGGGGTGCATTATGAATAAGGCTGCTTATGGGGTGCATTATAAGTAAGGCTGCATATGGGGAGTGCATTATAAATAAGACTGCCCATGGGGTGCATTATATATAAGGCTGCCTATGGGGTGCATTATAAATAAGACTGCCTATGGGGTGCATTATAAATAAGACTGCCTATGCAAGTTGCTTCCAGGCTGTCGGATGAAGGACCGCTTCAGGGACAGGCTGCATGGTGCTGCTCCAGGTGCTGTGGAAAGAAAAGAAAAACATTACTATACATTGCATTTACAAGAAGCATCAGCTGTGGAATAGAAAAGCAGTGATTAAAAAAAAAAATTTTGAAAACTTACGCTCTGCTGGCAAGGACCGGTCTCAGAAACGCCAACTCGCGATAGTAGCGATATTTCCTTCTGCTCCTTGCTGCTGAACCACTGCGAACCTGTCCCTCTGCACGAACATCGGTGTTGAAGCGGTCCTTCATCGAGCGCCATCGTGTGCGGACTTTGTTCACTGTTGGAAAAAAAAAAAATTATACAATGCACTCAAGGCAAAATCTGTCTCATCACACACACCTGAGTGAAAATGTCAAACTGTCACTGAAGCATAAACAAGCAATACAATACACAGGGCAATCACTGTTGAACCAGATGACACTGTTGGGTTTGCCTGTAGAATATATCTACCAGCAAACCCATCAGTGCCATCTGGAACAAGAGTCACGGTGGCATTACAAAGCATGGAAATACTTACTAAACGCCTTTTTGAGGTTTGGAGAGGCGCTGTCCCAGCCATCCATCAACGCTGCGGCCACCTCGTTCCATAGCCGCCGGCTTACCACATTGTCCTCGTACTGCGGATCACGGCTGTCCCACAACGGGACACGCTCATGGACCTGGCAGATGAGGGCCTCGTTGTCCACATAGAGGTCCTCGTCCCGTTGTGGAACCTAGAAAAAACAAAAATAAATATTACAATCTTGGATATATTGCAGAAATAAAAAGAGACCAAAAAAAAGAGACATTCAAAGACTATATACTTACATTCCGTCTCGACACCGGGACTTGTCTTGGCTGCGACTGCTCCTGCTGTTTTGACTCCTCAATGGCCGTGTCCAACGCTGATGTCTGAAAAAGGAACAAAAATTTTAGACATTTGGAGATTCAGCAGCTATACTTACCCAAAGGCAGGAAGATACTCACATCACGCTCTGCTTGGGCCAGTTCTAGCCGGGTTGGCGAATAGTTTGATCCAGAGGAAGACATTGGGAATCAAACCCACAAACACCATCATTTTAGACAGCAGCTAAAGCTGTGAGCCACCGCTTGCACTGACCAATGCTGGAGTATTTTCTATATTGTAGTGGTATATAATGATACAGCTGTACGCAGCAGTGTATTTCTATGTACCTTTATTCTAGAGGGAAATAAAAGTCAGAAGTTTTTCTTTCTAATATAGTCGAAAAAAATTAAAAATGTACAAAATTATACTTCTTATTTCTTGAGATCACTCCCATGGAATCAAACCCACAATCTGTATGATTGGAAGCAGCAACTAAAGCTTTGAGCTACTACCTGTGTGGGGGAATTTTGTATACTTGAAGCTGCAGTGAAGGTTCTGAACCCACAGGCAAATTATACTGATACATAGAGATACATTGTATATCACAGTGTATTTCTTTGTCCCTGTATTCTAGAGGGAAAATAAAAGCCAGCTTTTTTAATACCTATAAAATTACTAAAAAATAACGAACATCACAAATCAGCAAATGATATAGACGCATTTGAACTCCCTGTAATTGTAACAACTGGAACAACACAGAGATCAGATTATTTATAGTGATCGGTAAACATCTTTAAAAAAAAAATCTTCATTTTTTTTTCTCCATTGAAGCCCCCCAAAAAGAAACAAAAATGTAACAGTGAAGCTGTATTCACATGTAGCGTAAATGCTGTTTTTTTCATTTTCCTTCTAATTTGATGTATTTTTTTTTCGCAGATGCCCAGAAGCATTTTATTGCTTTTCTACTAGTACAGAAAGCTTTGATTCTGCACTTAAAATGCAACTGTATTTTTTTTACATGCGTTTGGTTTCAGACTTAAAGACATAAAGAAGCCTATAGAGAAAAATGCATTTAAAGCACACAGTACAACAAAGTCTTTAGGCTACGTTCCCACAATGATCTTTTATGGAGTTTTTTAAGTTCAGATTTTCGGCACCATTTCTGCACCCACTAAGGTTACTTGCATTTTTTTGAAAATATGCAGCATCAAAAACTCACCATGATCTCCATAATTTCATCGTGGTAACGTAGCCTTAGACGCACCGAAGGTTGAGTTTTCATGGAATCACATCCACTTTGCTTGAACATTTAGGCCATGTTCACATTTAGGCTAAGTTCACACGTTGCGGAATTGCCGCGGAAATTTCCGCGGCAATCCCGCACTTCTCCCGCAGGAAATACGCACGTTTTTTGTGTGCTGATTCCCGCCAGAATAATAGCGTTTTGCAAGCGTAATTAGCTTGCAGAATGCTAGCGTTTTCCTAGCGATCTGTAGCATCGCTTGGAAAACTGATTGACAGGTTGGTCACACGAGTCAAACATAGTGTTTGACAAGTGTGACCAACTTTTTACTATTGATGCCGCCTATGTCGCATCAATAGTAAAAAGATCTAATGTAAAAATAATAAATAATGATATTCTCACCTTCCGGCGGCCCCCGCAGCCTTCCCGCGGCCCCCGCAGCCTTCCCGCCTTCAGCGACGCTCCCGGCAACTCCGGTCCCAAGGATGCTTTGCGGCAAATCACACCGATGACGTAGCATCTCGCGAGACCGCTATGCCATCTGGGTGATTCTTGCAAAGGACTCTTGGGACCGGAAGTTGCCGGGAGCGTCGCTGAAGGCGGGAAGGCTGCGGGGGCCGCCGGAAGGTGAGAATATCATTATTTTTTATTTTAATTATTGTTTTACCAGGGATATGGTACCCAGGGCCTTGAGGAGAGTCTCCTCTCCTCCAGACCCTGGGTACCACCGCACATGAACCGCTTACATTCCGCAAAATTAATGAACATGTTGCTATTTTTTCCGCAAAGCGTTTTTTTCGCGGAAAAAAACGCAACATGTGGCCAAAACATGCGGAATCAATTAACATGTATAGGATGCTTAATGCTTGCGTTTTTATCGCGTTTTTACCGCGGAAAACCGCGGAAAAACCGCGAAAAAACCGCAATTATTCCTGATCGTGTGCACTTAGCCTTAGTGTAAATTCTGCATTTTTCCTGCTGCTTTTTGGTTTAGAAATTCAGCTGCATTTAACTGTCCAAGCAAAGTGGATGTGATTTGATGAACTGTGCCCAGTGTGCGTTTAAAGACGCTGCTGAACTGCGTGGTTTTGGTGTTATTTTTTTTTCACTGGAGGCTTCTATTTGGAGCCTACTTAACCGCATGCCTTAAAGACACAAAAAGGACAGATGTCATACAGTGAAGCTTGCATAAAAATGAGAAAGGTCTGGCTGCTACGACTGTGAATGAATGAACAAAAAATAAATCCACAGGTCTCAACAAAAATTAGCAGGACACACAGGTGATGTTGCGCCAGCCTTGCTAATTAAAAGCTGTGCCAAAAGGTAAGAGATTTGCGGCCTCCTGTCTAGCTGCCCAGTACCACTGATCTAGACACTGGACCCGAGTCCCATGAATTGATCAACTCATCTCTTGTCTCAACCGTCTCGGATGCATTCCTGGATTTGGGTCAATGCCCTGCAGTCTCGTCTGCTGAATGTCCCTCGCAGCCACCGCCCCTCTGACATCTCCTCCTGCCAGGAGGAGTAAGAAATTGTAAATGGACGTGGCTAGTGGAGTGGTCAAAAATCACTTCTTCTGTAAGGCCACGTGCACATGTTCAGTATTTGGTCAGTTTTTTTAAAATTCAGAGGAAAAGTATAATAGAAACACGTCAACACTTCTGTATTTATCACCCACTCCTGGTTTTGGCTTACAAATACTGATGTAAAAAACTCACAAAATGCTCAACGTGGGAACGTGGCCTTTATCTTCTGTAAAAGTTGGTAGGCATGATGTTACATAGGACTGCAGGTAACATCAACTACATTATCTATACTCAGAGAGTTGTCATTGTTATCTGTTGTGTTACATAGGACTGCAGGTAACATCTACTACATTATCTGTACTCAGAGAGTTATCACTGTTATCTGTGGTGTAAGGCAGCATATGGCTGCGCTGTGAAGGGCTGCGGACTTCCTCTGTGAAGCTCCGCCCACCACCGCACCTCCTCCGGTCAGCTCCACCTATGTCTGCAAGCGGCCTGCATGCGGCCTGCGTACCTATATTTAACATTAGGCGGAGCTGACCGGAGGAGGTGCAGTGGTGGGCGGAGCTTCAGAGAGGAAGTCCGCAGCCCTTCACAGCGCAGCCATATGCTAGTGTGAAACTAGCCTTACATAGGACTGCAAGTAACATCTACTATAATATCAGTACTCAGAGAGTTATCACTGTTATCTGTGGTGTTACATAGGACTGCATGTAACATCTACTACATTATCTATACTCAGAGAGTTATCACTGTTATCTGTGATGTTACATAGGACTGCATATAGCATCTACATTATTTGCACTCAGTTATCACTGTGTTATCTGTGGTGTTACATAGGACTGCAGGGAACATCTGCGTTATCTGTGCTGTTATGTGGTACTCCATACAGCACAAAGTGATAACTCTGAGTGCAGAAAATGTGGTAGATGTTACCTGCAGTCCTATGTAACATCACAAATAACATACAGTGATAACTCTTTGAGTACAGGTGATTATTCTTCACTGCCTAAAAATTAGACAGATAGAAATGCCCCATTGTGTAATAGAGAAATAAAGTTCATATACAACTATAAAATTACCAATGTCTGGAAATGATAGCGTTACAAAGTGCTAATGACTCGCACCACAATTGTGGATACCAGGGCTATGGGGTACTCGGAGCCGAGCCCATAGAAGTCTATGGGAGTTGTCACTGGTAGCGGTGGCTCGGTCCGTGGCCCTGGCAGTCAATGCGATGGGGGAATATTTACAGGGGATTATTAGGTATAGGTAGTTCGTGACGCCACCTGCGGTTTCTGGTAAATTGTACCAGCGCTGCTCTAAGGACTTTCACAGGGGATGTTATGGGGCAGCTTGGTAGTAAGTCTCCCACAGCTGAGACGGGTCCCTGGAAGTCTATGGTGAAGATGATGATGCAGGGTGTAGTAAGAATTCAGCCAAACACAATGCAGCTTCTTTTCATACCTTTTACTGATGGTGGTTCAAGCAGATCCCGGGGAGCTGGTCGGGGTGGAGAGTGCACATTCGGGTAACAGCTGAGCAGGTTAGAGGCCTCCTTTACTTCCATTTACATGTGAGTCCAACTTGCGTGAAGCGAAGTTAACTCTGAAACTCCAGCTTTCTCTATAGCTGTACTGCCCGGCCAACATTGTGGTGGAGCCTTCTAGGCGATGAAACTAAGTCCTTACTTTTGTCTGCGCTTGACTCAAAGTCCCTGTTCCACCTGACTCCGGTTACGTATTGACACTTAGGGCTGCTCTCTGCGACCTGTAGTCCAGATGCCTCCGGTTTTCTTGTTACTAAGCTTGAAACTGTAGCAACGCTTCGGACCCCGGTGTCCGGCAATTTAGTGCAGGCAATCCAATACCTGAAGCACTTCTCTAACTTCTCCACTGTGCCCTTCGCCCTGCTTCCCGCTTTTAACATAAGCACTTGTAACCTTCAATGGCGAGGTCAGCTTTCTCTAGGGCTCGCTGAGTAGCCCTCAGTATCCTCTAAGTCCCACTTGGACTGACACTGAGCTGATCCGTACAAAGACAGGAGCCAGATTCCACTACTCTCCCTCCTAGGTTGGCTGACTGACTAACCACTTAAGCCACGTGCCACTCCCTCCTATATATCAGATGGGTGTGTCTGAAAGAGTGAGTGACAGTGAATGAATATCAAGCGTTGCTGTTACTTTCCTGTGCACTCTCCTGGATTTTCATGTGTGCCTGCGTAGCTGGGCTACACATCCCCCCTTGGTAAAACACAGCACTCCCGGGCTGTAAAAGACAAAAAGAACATTTTGTTTTGCATTAACAACAACATTATAACTCTTCCCATCCGGGAGGTATGACTTCTTTAACGTTACAATTTGTACAATGAAGAATACAAAAGTATCAAAAGTATCAAAATATCAAACATTCTCATATATACAAGATACTTGTGGAGGACCCGCACCAAAAACCTCCCACGTGGGTCCTGGGTGGGCTGCAGGACTTCTGACTGCAGACCTCACTCTAGGCCCACCATACGGGTTTTTCTTCAGAGGTAGTTGTGGTAGTTAGGTTTCATGTAAAACCAAGATAATGCACCGAAGCGCAACTATTTACAAAGACAAGTTCTTGGGCTGGCACAGTCCACAGCCTCTCAGTCCATGAAGGGTTAAATACATATACTTAACTTCAATTTTCAAGTTTACTCAATATAATTCAACTGGATTTACCCAACCGGGGTATTCTATGCAAATAGGCAATCATTACTTTTTAATTTTTCAAAATTCCTTTTCCTTGTACCCAGCCGGGTATTCTACTCAATATGTAAACACTATACATACACAGTAATAAAGTGCAAAAATGGCAATTCTCTCAACAAACTTTATACATTTCTTAGATGCGGTAAACCCTGTCTGGGTCCTACCGATCTTCACTTTTATAAACTTTCACTGACGTCTTCCACTCCTGGGGCTGGAACAACGCGATGCCCTTTGGATCCCATAACAAATAAGTCATGGCCCGATATCTGCGTCTGAGTGGCCACAGTCCTTGTGCGAACCAACGGGGACGCAACGGGTGTCTCAGGCAAATAAGAACTTTTCATCAAAGATGCAGGTTTCAGCTGCGCTTTAACTGTGGTCGCATCCGGTTGCGATCCAGAATGAGTCGCAGATTGCGTTGCGGGATACTTTGTTGATTGCAATGCAGGGGGCGATGCCGGGTAGGTCGCTGATTGCGATACAGAGCAGGTCGCCGATTGCGAAGCAGGGGGCGATGCTGGGGCACGGCCTGGTTCGGTGGGAGCTCGGGACACTGAGACACGGGAGACATTCAAGGCAAACCACCCCCGCTGACTACAGTGCCGGGTGTAGGTGACGGTATCCCCTTTTAGCAGGTGGAACCCCGCATCGCAGCGGTGAACATAGATCTTTGAAGAGAACCCGGGCTCACATATGTAACCCCAAACTCCTTGGTCCTTAGAGGCACACACCGTCCCCTGGCGCCACGGTTCTCGACGCGTACCTTTGCCTCGCCTGATGTTTTCCTTTTCAGCGAGAATCTCCTCCTGGTACCGCTGACGGAACCGCTGCACTTCCCTCTGCTCCTGCTGCCGTCGCTGCTCCATCTCTTCCCAGTCGATCTCCATCATTAACGGTGGGGTCCCCTCCGGTGTCCCTGCCGGGGAACGGTGCGCCGATGCGGCCTCCTGGCCTGGCTGGCACTCCGGAACGAGCGGGGCCTCCTCAGCCTCTGTAATGTATGTAGTACAGTTCATATAGCGTCTTGTGCTTGGGTGCGATGAAAATACATGAGACACAGGTTTGATATAGAAAGTCTTGTATTACTTCATACAAGTTGGCAAAAATAGTCACACAGTTTGCAGACACAGAAGCAGGAGACACAGCAGGCCAGAGTAATCTAAGCTCAGCAATCACTCTCCACAACAGGTTCAGGATCTTCTTCTCTGTTACCGTAAGTCCATGCAAACGTGGGTCTTTCAAAGAGCAGGGTTCAGAGTCCACAAGTGCTTCAGAGTTCCTCAGTAGGAATAGCTGGAGTACAAGGTCCAAGGCTTTAGGAGTCAGGTCACAGGTTCACTGCAGGCTAGATTCTGAAACACTGATTGCTCAGCTGTGGCTGCTTAAGAAGCAAAAGGAGAGAATCAGGGCGGGAACATGCAAGCTGGAAACTCCATTTTGACTGAGGGCAAGATAGCTGCAGCAAGACAGAAAGTAAAATGGCTGACGAACAAACTGAGTTTCAGGAACATGTACACAGAACCTTACATTACTCCCCCCTTAGGGACAACCTCCGGATGACCTCAGGCCAGGCTTGTGTGGGTACCTCTGATGAAACTGACGGAGCAAGCGAGGAGCATTTGTGTAGCCCTGGTATTTAAGGTACACCATACCAGGAGGATGAGTGGAGAGGTAACGGTTAAGGGCTCTACATGACATCACATACACTTAGACACACCCACAGGGAGTGTTGAGATTCAGTTAGGGATTCAGCAGTCTAGCCTGGACCTGTGAGGAGGAAGGAGCCGAGACTAGTTCGGGTGGCTCAGGACTGAGTCATCCCACCTGTGTGCAGTTCAGTAAGTGGAGGCCAGTAAAGGTGAGCCAGATCACCTCAGCCTGGTCAGAGCTGTGCCCCACTGGCAGACGGACTGAGACAGCTATTGAGAGTGTGAGCAAGTCGAAGGGCACAGTGGAAGGAATTGAGAAGTGCTTTAGGATTGGAGAAGTCCTGCACCTTGTCACCGGTCACTGGGGACCGACGTGTCACTATAGCTCCAGGCATAGTGATAAAAGAACCAGAGGCTTACTGGACCTTAGGTGGCAGCAAGTAGCCTTGGAGTGTCAGTACGTAACAGAGGTCAGTTGGAATAGGAACTTTGAGCCTGATCAGCAAAAGAAAGAACCTAGTTCCATCATTGGAAGGCTTCGACCACAAAACTGACCGGGCAGTACAGCGTTGAAATAGCTGGAGTTTATAGAGGGAACTACGCTTTATGCTGGTTGGACTCATCACCATTTTGAAAGTAAAGGAGGCCCCTAACTTGCTCAGCCGTTGCCTCAAAACTCATCCTCCATCAACCCCATCAGCCTCCCTGGGACCTGCCTGAACAATTTGAAGTAAAAGGTATGGAAAGACGCTGATGTGTGAGACTGTGTTATTCAATTGCACCCCTGCACAACCCTATCATAATTATCGACCTGAGGGAAGAGTCCCACCTGTAGGGGACCTGACATCTAGCTGCCTCACCATCCCCTCAGAGATCTACAGCAGCGCTGGTCTTAGTGATCAGGAAACTACAGGTGGCGTCACGAACTGTATATAAATCTATCCCCTGTAAATATACCCCCCAACATACGCCTGACCGCCAGGGCCACAGACCGAGCCACCGCTACCTGTGACAACCCCATAGACTTCCATGGGCTCGGCTCTGAGTACCCCATTGCCCTGGTAACCCACAATTGTGGTGCGTGGTCACGACACATTTACGTTATTGACTGGTTCCCATGAGTTGTCCTCCACTGGGTAGCCCTGCCATTTAATCAGATATTGTAACTGATTTCTATACAACCTTGAATCTAAAATCCTTTCCACCACAAATTCTTCCTGACCATCGACTAGCACTGGGTCAGGGCAAGGAGAAGAACGTCCAGGAAACGTATTGGGTGTCGCAGCCTTTAGTAGGGATACATGAAAGACAGGGTGAATTCTCATAGTTCTGGGCAGTTGAAGACGACAAGCAACGGCACTTATAATTTTACTGATTTTATAGGGTCCAATGTACTTATGTCCCAACTTAGACGATGGAATCCTTAACTTAAGATTTCTGGTTGACAGCCAGACCAAGTCTCCTACCTTGAAAGCTGGTGCAGGTTTACGAAATTTATCTGCTGCTTTCTTGTACCTTTCCTGAGCCGATTCCAGATTCTCCTTTAGAAGATCCATATTCTTCTGTAAAGACGTGATTCTTTCAGCCACTGCTGGTAAAGGCGTTTCTATGGGAAATCGTGGTAGAATGTTAGGATGATAACCTAGATTAGAGTAAAAAGGAGACTGCTTAGTGGA
This sequence comes from Oophaga sylvatica, assembly GCA_033576555.1. Lineage (NCBI taxonomy): Eukaryota > Metazoa > Chordata > Amphibia > Anura > Dendrobatidae > Oophaga > Oophaga sylvatica. The sequence continues at coordinate 22,623,211 of JARQOD010000009.1, read as the reverse complement.
GGCACTCTGAGAGTTGTTATACGAGAACTCAGCTAATGGAAGTAGATCCACCCAATCATCCTGTAGGTGGCAGATAAAGCAGCGGAGATACTGCTCCAGGGTTTGATTGGTTCGTTCGGTCTGTCCATTAGTCTGGGGATGAAAAGCAGAAGAAAGGTTTACTTTAATGTCCAATGCTGCACAGAAATTTTGCCAAAACCTAGAAGTGAATTGCACCCCTCGATCCGAAATAACCTCATCCGGTACTCCATGTAAGCGAAACACATCTTTAATCATCAAATCTGATGTCTGTTTTGCAGTGGGTAAGCCGACACAAGGGATAAAATGAGCTGCCTTTGTTAGACGGTCAACCACCACTAGAATGGTGTTCTTCCCTTGAGAGGTTGGTAACTCCACAATGAAGTCCATAGAAATGGATCCCCACGGGCGGGACGGGGTGAGAAGAGGCTGTAACAGACCAGTTGGTGAGGAGCGAGGTGTTTTGCATCTTGCACAGACTTCACATGAAGTGACATAGTTTAAAACATCCTTCCTGCAAGTGGGCCACCAAAAGAAACGAGAGAGAAATTCCTGTGTCTTTAGAATTCCTCTATGCCCAGCTATCTTGGAATCGTGAATGAGTTGCAATACTCTCAATCTGACTGTTTCAGGAATATACAGGCGTTGTCCCTGAATCCACACACCATTCTTAAAGACAAGACTTACGTCCCTTGGGGGTTGTGCCAAAAAGGAATCCGCATGGTATGCTTCCTTGATGTCCTTAAGTAGGTCTTGATTATGAATTACTCCTAGGAATCTAGAGTCAGGAAGAATAGTCTTAGGAGGAGTAATTGGACGTGTCTCTGCTGAGTAAATCCTAGAGAGTGCATCAGCCTTTCTATTGCGCGATCCTGGTCTATAAGAAATGATAAAATTAAATTGGTTTAAGAAAAGATTCCAGCGAGCCTGGCGAGGAGTCAGGCACTTAGCCGACCTGATAAATTCAAGGTTACGATGGTCTGTCAGGACGACTATTTGCTGTGCAGCTCCCTGAAGAAGGTGTCTTCATTCTTTGAAGGCGGCAATAATGGCCAACAACTCTCTATTGCCCACATCGTAGTTCCTCTCAGCCGAAGACAACTGCTGGGAAAAGAAGGCACAGGGATGCAAGACATTCTTCTCACCTGTTCTCTGAGAGAGTATAGCTCCAACGGCACAGTCTGAAGCATCCACCTCTATTATGAAGGCAAGCTCGGGGTTGGGATGTACTAGGATAGGTGCAGTGGTAAATTTATCTTTTAGACGGGAAAATGCTTCCTGGGCTTGGGGAGTCCAGGAGAACCTAGACTCTTTCCGGGTAAGTTGGGTGATAGGTGACACTACCTCAGAGAAATTTCTAATGAAACGTCTATAGAAGTTGGCAAACCCGATGAAGCGCTGTACCTCCTTCACATTTCTAGGACTTGGCCAATCCTTGATGGCTTGGGTTTTGCTTCCATCCATACTAATTCCTTGTGTAGACAGTACATACCCCAGAAATTGAATTTCGGTCCTATGGAATTCACACTTTTCAAGTTTGATGTAAAGATGATTTTGTCTTAGACGTTCCAAGACCATTCTCACATGTCCATGATGTTCCTCTGTGGAGTTAGAAAAAATTAGAATATCATCCAAATAAATTACCACGAATGTATCTAGGAGATCCCTGAAGATGTCATTCACCAAGTGTTGGAAAGTGGCTGGGGCGGTACTCAGACCAAAAGGCATAACTAGATATTCAAAGTGTCCATAGCGTGACCTGAATGCAGTCTTCCATTCATCCCCAGGTCTAATACGGACTAAGTTATAGGCCCCATGAAGATCTAGTTTAGAGAAAATTTTGGCATGTCGCACTCTCTCCAATAACTCAGGGATTAAAGGCAATGGATAACGGTTTCTAATAGTAACCTTATTGAGTTCCCTATAGTCTACGCATGGTCTCAGAGATCCATCTTTCTTCTTTACAAAGAAGATGGGTGCACCTGCAGGAGATGAAGAGGGGCGTATGAAGCCCTTGGCTAGATTTTCGTCTATGTAATCCTTTAAAGCCTTTAGCTCGGGCCCCGCCAGGGGGTAGATCTTACCAAAAGGTATCTCTGCTCCAGGCAATAATTCAATTGGACAATCATATGGACGGTGAGGAGGAAGCTGGTCAGCGTTCTTCTTGTCACATAAATCCACATAGTCCTGGTATACAGCTGGTAGTTCAGGGACTGACATGGTTCCTTTAGGAACAGAGCAAGCTGAAACTTTTGGACTCATCTGTTTCTCTGGAAAGTGTAATTCCTTGGTCTCCCAGTTAATGGTAGGATTCTGAGCCTGCAGCCATGGTAGCCCTAGAATAATGGGAAAGTGGGGAGAAGAGATAAGCATAAAGGACAGTTTCTCTTGATGATCTTTACCCATAAGAACCCTCAAAGGCTCTGTTTCCTGATCCACTGGTCCAGAGGTCAGCAGGGAGCCATCCACAGTTTCCATCTGTACTGGAGTAGCCTTCTTCACTGAACGTATCCCCTGTTTCAGAGCAAAGGAGACATCCATAAAATTTCCACTTGCCCCTGAGTCGATCATAGCAGAGCTAGACACCCAAGCTGAGTCAACCCAGAGTTTGATGGAAAGAAAGCAATGAGAATTGTTTTTCTTACAACTCAGCTGGGACACCGCTGAGGAAACTTGAAAAATGGCAGCGTTTACACAGTCAACGTCCTCAGAGGTAACGGAGTTTAAGTCCGAGAAATCAAGATCTACTGCTGCAGATCTCTCTGGAGCCTGAGGCTCGGACCTGACAGATCCCCTCTCGCAACACTCACAATGAATGAGTGCTGCAGTAGTCTTACGAGAACGGCTGGGGCAGTTTATAATGAAGTGCCCTGACTTACCACAATAGAAACATAGATTCTCCTTAAAACGATGTTCCTTGCGTGCATCACTAACCCGTCGTTGTAAAGAGTCTACCTGCATGGGTTCAGGTTCAGGTTCCCGTGTAATCCTACTCAAAGGTTCCTTAGCTGGAGAGGAAGGTAGGAAAAGGTTAGTGCGATTGCTTTCGAACCATCTCTCTTGCCTGCGTTCAGTCAGACGAGTATCAATACGGATGCAGTAGTTAATAAAGTCACCTAACGCAGTGGGAGGGTCGGCACGAGCAAGTTCATCCTTAATCAGTGGAGATAACCCCTTTCGAAAAATAGATTTTTTGGCGGAACTGTCCCAGGTGGTATCAAGGGCCCATCTCCTGAAATCCAAGGCATATTCAGCTACCGAGTGCTTACCTTGGCGCAAAGCTAACATGGCTGCTTCAGCTGTTGCACCTCGATTGGGGTCATCAAACACCTGCCCCATGGCTGAAATAAAAGCATCAAGGTGATTCAAACAATCATCCTCAGTCTCAATCAGAGGGTTTGCCCACATCAAAGCCTTGTTGGTAAGCAACATAATTATAGTAAGCACCTTAGATCGTTCAGTGGGAAATTGTGAAGCATGTGCAGAAAAAAAAAGATTGCATTGATTAATAAATCCCCTGAATTTCTCACGTTCACCGCCAAAACGAAAAGGGGGCAACTTGGGAATCCCAGAACTCGGGGCTACGGCAGGAGCCTGGACTCACCCTTCTAGAACCTCAATCCTGGCTCGCAAATCCTGGGCAGTCTGTCCAAACACTTGCAAATTGTGATTAGTGAGGTCCTGTAGGCTTGAAAAACGGGTCTTTATATTCTGCAAATCTGCAAGGATATTATCAGTCACTCCGCAAAGTTCCTTTATGCGGGCCTCCATTTTCCAGATCTTTTAAGACAGGAGTACTGGAAGAAGAGGAGAGGAGAAAAAAAAAAACAATAGTGTTTACCTGTGGTAACACTGCAGAGAGAAAAAAAATTAAGGGAACTGCTCACCTGGAATGGTTGTGAGAAGTCACAACCACTATCATCACAGAAAGTTCACCCGGACATCTGAAATGGTTGTGAGAAGTCACAACCACTGTCATCACAGAAAGTACAACCGGACATCCGATATCCACAGTTACAGCAGACACAGCCTTTTCAGACCCAGCAGACACTAACGTTTTGGCTTCAGAATCTTGTAATGTATGTAGTACAGTTCATATAGCGTCTTGTGCTTGGGTGCGATGAAAATACATGAGACACAGGTTTGATATAGAAAGTCTTGTATTACTTCATACAAGTTGGCAAAAATAGTCACACAGTTTGCAGACACAGAAGCAGGAGACACAGCAGGCCAGAGTAATCTAAGCTCAGCAATCACTCTCCACAACAGGTTCAGGATCTTCTTCTCTGTTACCGTAAGTCCATGCAAACGTGGGTCTTTCAAAGAGCAGGGTTCAGAGTCCACAAGTGCTTCAGAGTTCCTCAGTAGGAATAGCTGGAGTACAAGGTCCAAGGCTTTAGGAGTCAGGTCACAGGTTCACTGCAGGCTAGATTCTGAAGCACTGATTGCTCAGCTGTGGCTGCTTAAGAAGCAAAAGGAGAGAATCAGGGCGGGAACATGCAAGCTGGAAACTCCATTTTGACTGAGGGCAAGATAGCTGCAGCAAGACAGAAAGTAAAATGGCTGACGAACAAACTGAGTTTCAGGAACATGTACACAGAACCTTACAGCCTCCTTCGCCTCCACCTCCGCATCGGTGGGATCAGGTACAGCACTTTTGGAGCCGGCCTCCGGTTCTTCATCAGCCGTTTGCAGTGGTGGCACAGGGAGTACAGGTAATGGCTTCGTTCTTGGGGGAGAGAGCATTGCGTCCCACAGCAGCCGCTGTTTCAGGGCACGCCAGCTTTTCTCCATCTCCTCCACTTCTTTGCGGTGGCGGGCCACATCTTCCAGCACCGCATCCACCTTCTCCATGACATAGAGGATCAGGTCCCGATCTGGGGACAGCTCCGGCACAGGCCGTAAATCTTCAGGGGAGCAGGGCCTGCCTGCCACTGCTCCACTGCAGAGCTGCTCTGGTCCTTCTGCCACCTCGTCCCAGGCCAGAGTGTAGTTTCCATCAGGAACAATCTGGTCTCTTCCGTGGAGGCGGGATTTGCGTCTCCTCCTCTTCGCATAGAGGATGAAGAGGAGGCGGATTTCTTTAGCAGAGGGGCAGGACCGCACATTGTAGTAACATTTGGAGAGGGCGGCCATATCTTTCGCGCCTCAGGGGGGTACACGCCCACGAATGCACGCCCACCTTCTTCACCAGCGCCTCAGGGCACCAATATGGCGGCAAAATGGCGGTATTTGGCGCCAAATGCAGCAAACAGTCTTTTTCACCAAACAGTTCAACATAGGCACACAGGACTCACAATTGCAAGTTTCGCATCCTGTTCGTGACGCCAAGTTAATTGACTCGCACCACAATTGTGGATACCAGGGCTATGGGGTACTCGGAGCCGAGCCCATAGAAGTCTATGGGAGTTGTCCGTGGCCCTGGCAGTCAATGCGATGGGGGAATATTTACAGGGGATTATTAGGTATAGGTAGTTCGTGACGCCACCTGCGGTTTCTGGTAAATTGTACCAGTGCTGCTCTAAGGACTTTCACAGGGGATGTTATGGGGCAGCTTGGTAGTAAGTCTCCCACAGGTGAGTCGGGTCCCTGGAAGTCTATGGTGAAGATGATGATGCAGGGTGTAGTAAGAATTCAGCCAAACACAATGCAGCTTCTTTTCATACCTTTTACTGATGGTGGTTCAAGCAGATCCCGGGGAGCTGGTCGGGGTGGAGAGTGCACATTCGGGTAACAGCTGAGCAGGTTAGAGGCCTCCTTTACTTCCATTTACATGTGAGTCCAACTTGCGTGAAGCGAAGTTAACTCTGAAACTCCAGCTTTCTCTATAGCTGTACTGCCCGGCCAACATTGTGGTGGAGCCTTCTAGGCGATGAAACTAAGTCCTTACTTTTGTCTGCGCTTGACTCAAAGTCCCTGTTCCACCTGACTCCGGTTACGTATTGACACTTAGGGCTGCTCTCTGCGACCTGTAGTCCAGATGCCTCCGGTTTTCTTGTTACTAAGCTTGAAACTGTAGCAACGCTTCGGACCCCGGTGTCCGGCAATTTAGTCCAGGCAATCCAATACCTGAAGCACTTCTCTAACTTCTCCACTGTGCCCTTCGCCCTGCTTCCCGCTTTTAACATAAGCACTTGTAACCTTCAATGGCGAGGTCAGCTTTCTCTAGGGCTCGCTGAGTAGCCCTCAGTATCCTCTAAGTCCCACTTGGACTGACACTGAGCTGATCCGTACAAAGACAGGAGCCAGATTCCACTACTCTCCCTCCTAGGTTGGCTGACTGACTAACCACTTAAGCCACGTGCCACTCCCTCCTATATATCAGATGGGTGTGTCTGAAAGAGTGAGTGACAGTGAATGAATATCAAGCGTTGCTGTTACTTTCCTGTGCACTCTCCTGGATTTTCATGTGTGCCTGCGTAGCTGGGCTACACACTAAAATAAAATGACTATACAGTGTTCCATAATATCATCACTTAGTGTCCAAATAAAACATACATATGTTGTCTGTAATCTAACTTTAAAGAGAATCTGTGAGTAGGATCAACCCCCCCTAAGCCGTCTATATGGACACACAGATCATAGGAAGCTGAACAAAATGACACCTTGATATCTGCAATCTGATGTCTTATTCCCAAAAAATCCACTTTTTTCTTAATATTTAAATGAGCTGTTAAGATCTATGGGCCGGACATAGATCTTCCCAAGAATCTACCTCCACAGATTATTTTACATGAAAAGGGGTGTTGCCAGTCTGAGACATGTAGATCAGGAGAACAGACTGTCGGTCATTCCATGTCTCACACTGGTAATGCCTCCTTTTTATTGGAAAAATTTGGATTTCTCTGGAATAACACATCAGATCACAGATATCAAAATATAATTGTATTCAGCTTTCTATGACCTACATGCCCATGTAGATTGCTTAGGGATTGTCTGGGATTAAAAAAAAAATGACTTCTTACCTTAAGAACAGCACCACACTTGTCCACAAGTTGTGTCTTAGCTTAATTGAAGTAAAAAAGGAGTGGCAGCAATACCAGACACGTCCAGTGTACGGGTGTGGCACAGTTCTAAGTTCTACATATATACACATTCTGTACATTCATGCATGCACACATATGCACACGCAATACATACATTCATGCGCATTCACATGTATTTTCTGGCATACATGCACATTCTCATTATATACACGCACAACAGGAAAAAAACAATGCAAGTTAATTTTAGCAAATTATTCCGTCACTGTCATATCCTTATCCTTATCCTATGCATCACTAAGCCAAATTATTACCTTAATGATCTCTCAGAAAATGACCATAAGTCCAATTTCTGTGCATGAATATTAAGTCATAGCTAACATACCCCACTCCATCCATGATGGCGCTAGCCCTTCCGTCCTAACTCAGCACGTGCATCTGCAATGTGATGTATGTATGTGGGCAGTGCAATAATGGACCTTTTGAACAGTTTGTTCTGTTCTTGCACACTACTCAGTCTATACAAGCAGAAGAGAAAGATTGAAAATGTGTTCTGATCTAAGAGTAGTAGGTAATGTCCTTGATATTTTAGTATATAAGCAAGGTCTATTCACTGTCATCGTGATGTACCGTCCTTGTCTAGAGTGAGTCACCATATTGCTTTGTGTTTATTTCTATTTCATTTCTATTTAATTTAAAGCATTCCTGGCGTATGATGCAAAAATCTGTAAAAAGTATAGTCTTGTTGCCTTTATCCCCCCTTCCCCACAAGATAACACTACTTTATATACCAGTTTAATATATACAGGAACTTTGCCAGCACTATAGGTGTTGGAATTTCCAGGAGTGCTTGACAGCACTATAGGTGTTGGAATTTCCAGGAGTGCTCAACAGCACTATAGGTGTTGGAATTTCTTTTCACTCACTTCCCAGCATGCATTCTTTCTGCCATTGTCTAATGGATTTCTTGTTCCGAACCGAAAGCCCACTTGTCTCTCATGTTAGCATGCAACTTGACAGACAGATGAGGTAGAGCAGAGAAACAAAGACCCTACTCAATATCCTGTAATTCATCTCAGCATTTCTTCTTATGCAGATGGACACTACTTGATTACAGATAATGGACCTCAAGTTAAGGGTATGCCACACTGAACAATATCGCTAACGGGATCGCTAAAAAACGTCACTATTTAGCGATCCCGTTAGCGATGTTGTTCAGTGCGGCAGCTGCCAGCGACGAGCTTCCTGCTGTGATCTCGCTCGTCGCTGGAATCGTTCCGGACCCTATTTTCTCGTCGGCGCTCCCGCTGGGTAAGTATATATCGCTAGTGTGGCACCTTTTCTTAGCGATTTAGCGGTACTTTTGTACCGCTAAAGTCGTTAAGAAGATCGCTAACGGCGATAGCGCCGTTAACTATATCGCTAAATGTGGCCGCATTTAGCGATATAGAAACAATCCCGCTAGCGATCGCATTAGTATGCGTCGTTATCGTGATCGCTAGCGGGATTGCTTAGTGTGGCAGTACCTTTAAGGTACTGCCACACTTAGTGATCTCGTTAGCGATCTCAATAACGACGCAAGCTAATGAGATCGTTTGTGAGATCTCTTTTAGGTCGCTAGTAGCTGCCAAACAGGAGATCTCATAAACGACTCATCAGCGGTCAGTGATCTCTTTAACGACTTTGGCGGTCGTTAGGATGTCATTAGCATGTACTGAGCGCTTCTGATTCATAGGAATTTCCAGCATGGCTCCTGCTCTCTGCGTCCTGCTAGCCTGCTTTGCAACTGCTGCGATCCTCTCTGTGATGCAAAAGAGAACTTACAGATATTGCGATCCGTTCCGTGACGCTAAACCCATATGCGTCACAAACGAGGTCGTTCGCAAAAGGTGCCAAAAACAGCGATATAGGCTCACCAGCGGGACGCCAACGATCAAAAAACGGTCCAGAACTCTAGTGAACGATCAACGAGATCAAAGCAGGGGCCACATAGTTGCTACATGCCACACACAGCCAAGTCGCTAACGAGATCGCAAAATAGTGACGTTTTAGTGATCTCGTTTGCGATCTCGTTTGCAATCTCGTTTAGTGTGGCATACCCTTTAGACAGAAGGTAGAAAATTAGTGATGTCAGCAAAAAGGAAAAAAAGGAAATCCTAGCAACTTGTCTTCTGGGTCAGTAAAAAACATTTGCAATTCTTTATTAATCCATCCCGCATGTTTCAAACCTTAAAATTTCAGAGGCTCTTAGTCACGGCATAGAAAAGCTACAAATAGGAACTCTTTTTTTTATTAATGACAAAGCAGACCATTATCACACATACAATTTAAAGAGAACCTGTCACTGATTGATTCTGCCAAAAAAGGTGCATCTAAAGGCACTGTCACACTTAGCGATCGCACCAGCGATCACGACAACGACACGACCTGGCGAGATTGCTAGTGTGATCGCTATGTGATCGCTAGTTAGCTTCCAAACACAAAGATCTCATCAGTGATCTGTATAACGACCTCTGCGGTCGTTGGGAAAACCTAGTCCCACCTGCGACGCTGGTGAAGTCGTTCATAAAGGGTGTCACACTCAGCGATTCAGGCTCACCAGCGGGACACCAACGACCAAAAAACGGCTCAGAACGTTCATAAGCGATCAGCGACATCTCAGCAGGGGCCACATCGCTGCTACATGTCACACACAGCTAAGTCGCTAACGAGATCGCTACTGCGTCATAAAATCACTAACTCTTTAGCGATCTCGCTTAGTGTGACAGTACCAGTAGCGTAGCTACCGGGGGGCAGAGGGAGCGGTGGCCCCGGGCCCCGCGCTCGGAGGGGGCCCACCCAGAGCTACGCTACTGTAACTGTATCTGCGTGCACAATGCGCCAACACAGTTACATTCTGCGGCAGAGCAGGGAGAATCGCTCTCCCAGCTCTGCCGCCGACCGCTATGGGGCCTGAACAGGCGGTGGGGGGCCCGGTGCCAGCAGTGGGCCCCCCGCCCGTCATCGGAGGGTCAGCTGTATCGGCACCTAGCAGATACAGCTGACCGCATTGAGAGAGAAGGAGCGAGCGCTCCTCCTCTCCCATAATCCCCCTCTCAGCGTCTGACAGCGGGCGTGATGACGTCACTGCCCGGCGCCGGCAGTCAGACGCTGAGAGTGAGAGCAGTGAGCAGCACAGGATCCGGGAGCAAGAGAGGTGAGTACTGGATTTATTACTTTTGTAAAGGGGGTACATCATAGTACAGAGGCTGCCTATGGGGTGCATTATAAGTAAGGCTGCCTATGGGGTGCATTATAAATAAGGCTGCCTATGGGGTGCATTATAAATAAGACTGCCTATGGGGTGCATTATAAGTAAGGCTGCCTATGGGGTGCATTATAAGTAAGACTGCCTATGGGGGTGCATTATAAATAAGACTGCTTATAGGGTGCATTATAAATAAGTCTGCCTATGGAGTACATTATAAATAAGACTGCCTATGGGGTGCATTATAAATAAGTCTGCCTATGGGGTACATTATAAATAAGACTCCCTATGGGGTGCATTATAAATAAGTCTGCCTATGGGGTACATTATAAATAAGACTGCCTATGGGGTGCATTATAAATAAGGCTGCCTATGGGGTGCATTATAAATAAGGCTGCTTATAGGGTGCATTATAAATAAGACTGCCTATGGGGTGCATTATAAATAAGACTGCCTATGGGGTGCATTATAAGTAAGGCTGCCTATGGGGTGCATTATAAATAAGACTGCCTATGGGGTGCATTATAAGTAAGGCTGCCTATGGGGTACATTATAAATAAGACTGCCTATGGGGTGCATTATAGTAAGGCTGCCTATGGGGTGCATTATAAATAAGGCTGCTTATAGGGTGCATTATAAATAAGACTGCCTATGGGGGTGCATTATAAATAAGACTGCTTATAGGGTGCATTATAAATAAGTCTGCCTATGGAGTACATTATAAATAAGACTGCCTATGGGGGTGCATTATAAGTAAGGCTGCCTATGGGGTGCATTATAAGTAAGGCTGCCTATGGGGTGCATTGTAAATAAGACTGCCTATGGGGGTGCATTATAAATAAGACTGCTTATAGGGTGCATTATAAATAAGTCTGCCTATGGAGTACATTATAAATAAGACTGCCTATGGGGTGCATTATAAATAAGTCTGCCTATGGGGTACATTATAAATAAGACTCCCTTTGGGGTGCATTATAAATAAGTCTGCCTATGGGGTACATTATAAATAAGACTGCCTATGGGGTGCATTATAAATAAGGCTGCCTATGGGGTGCATTATAAATAAGGCTGCCTATGGGGTGCATTATAAATAAGACTGCCTATGGGGGTGCATTATAAGTAAGGCTGCCTATGGGGTGCATTATAAATAAGGCTGCCTATGGGGTGCATTATAAATAAGACTGCCTATGGGGGTGCATTATAAGTAAGGCTGCCTATGGGGTGCATTATAAGTAAGGCTGCCTATGGGGTGCATTATAAATAAGGCTGCCTATGGGGTGCATTATAAATAAGGCTGCTTATGGGGTGCATTATAAATAAGGCTGCATATGGGGTGCATTATAAGTAAGGCTGCCTATGGGGTGCATTATAAGTAAGGCTGCCTATGGGGTGCATTATAAATAAGGCTGCCTATGGGGTGCATTATAAATAAGGCTGCCTATGGGGTGCATTATAAATAAGGCTGCTTATGGGGTGCATTATAAGTAAGGCTGCATATGGGGAGTGCATTATAAATAAGACTGCCTATGGGGTGCATTATGAATAAGGCTGCTTATGGGGTGCATTATGAATAAGGCTGCTTATGGGGTGCATTATAAGTAAGGCTGCATATGGGGAGTGCATTATAAATAAGGCTGCCTATGGGGTGCATTATGAATAAGGCTGCTTATGGGGTGCATTATAAGTAAGGCTGCATATGGGGAGTGCATTATAAATAAGACTGCCCATGGGGTGCATTATATATAAGGCTGCCTATGGGGTGCATTATAAATAAGACTGCCTATGGGGTGCATTATAAATAAGACTGCCTATGCAAGTTGCTTCCAGGCTGTCGGATGAAGGACCGCTTCAGGGACAGGCTGCATGGTGCTGCTCCAGGTGCTGTGGAAAGAAAAGAAAAACATTACTATACATTGCATTTACAAGAAGCATCAGCTGTGGAATAGAAAAGCAGTGATTAAAAAAAAATTTTTTTGAAAACTTACGCTCTGCTGGCAAGGACCGGTCTCAGGAACGCCAACTCGCGATAGTAGCGATATTTCCTTCTGCTCCTTGCTGCTGAACCACTGCGAACCTGTCCCTCTGCACGAACATCGGTGTTGAAGCGGTCCTTCATCGAGCGCCATCGTGTGCGGACTTTGTTCACTGTTGGAAAAAAAAAAAATTATACAATGCACTCAAGGCAAAATCTGTCTCATCACACACACCTGAGTGAAAATGTCAAACTGTCACTGAAGCATAAACAAGCAATACAATACACAGGGCAATCACTGTTGAACCAGATGACACTGTTGGGTTTGCCAGTAGAATATATCTACCAGCAAACCCATCAGTGCCATCTGGAACAAGAGTCACGGTGGCATTACAAAGCATGGAAATACTTACTAAACGCCTTTTTGAGGTTTGGAGAGGCGCTGTCCCAGCCATCCATCAACGCTGCGGCCACCTCGTTCCATAGCCGCCGGCTTACCACATTGTCCTCGTACTGCGGATCACGGCTGTCCCACAACGGGACACGCTCATGGACCTGGCAGATGAGGGCCTCGTTGTCCACATAGAGGTCCTCGTCCCATTGTGGAACCTAGAAAAAACAAAAATAAATATTACAATCTTGGATATATTGCAGAAATAAAAAGAGACCAAAAAAAAAGAGACATTCAAAGACTATATACTTACATTCCGTCTCGACACCGGGACTTGTCTTGGCTGCGACTGCTCCTGCTGTTTTGACTCCTCAATGGCCGTGTCCAACGCTGATGTCTGAAAAAGGAACAAAAATTTTAGACATTTGGAGATTCAGCAGCTATACTTACCCAAAGGCAGGAAGATACTCACATCACGCTCTGCTTGGGCCAGTTCTTGCCAGGATGGCGAATAGTTTGATCCAGAGAAAGACTGTTGTGAATGGGTTTGAGATGAGTTCTGAGCAGAGACTCCCTCTGGTGGTTACAAGCGGTACTGGTCTGTTCAGTGAAGATTGTGAGGACTGGGAATCAGGTGTTACTGACTGGTCTTATGTAAGGGAGTCACCTTCCCATCAGGGTTGCCGGTGATCAATTGTTCTGGTCTGAATCCTTCATTCCTGTTTCCCTTGTAGCCTGCTGTGTCGTGTCTGCATCTCCTGCTAACAGATAAGACATTTTCTTCTTTTTGTTTTTGTACTATATTTTTGCATTTTGTCCTGCACTTCTTTGGGGGCCTTCTGGGTCCCCTTCGGGGGCTTTTGCCCTCTCAGTTTAGTTCAGCCACTGATGTTTGTACTTTTGCTTTTTCCAGTTTTTTCAGTGGCTGCTGTTTTGATTTTGTTACACCAGAGAACTAATTTAGGTGGTAGAGGTCGTGTGATCTCAGGTGATTTTGAAATTAGTAGAGTTGGTGCTTTTCAGGGTTTTCTGGGATTGCAGTAAGTACCCTTCCTATCCTTTTCTATTTAGTTAGTTTGGGCCCAGCGTTTGCTCATACTATTTTCTTTCTGTGTCAGTATTTCTTCTTGTCTAACCGCCATTACTTGTTTGGGGGCTTTCTATTATCTTTGGGGTTCTGCTCCGGGGCAGATAGCTTTCCTATTTCTATCTTTAGGTGTAGTTAGTTTCTCAGGCTGTGACGAGGCGTCTAGGACCAACGTAGGAACGCTCCACGGCTGCCTCTAGTTGTGGTGGTTAGTCAGGGTACTGCAATCTCATAGATTCCAACTGCTCTGGTGTATTGCCTTTTTTACCTGCACTCCTCAGCTACCGAAACATAACAGTATCACCGGCCTAAAAATTGAAAATTGTATGGTACTCACAGAAGGGAAAAAATATTGTGAAAGAAAAAAGGTTGTCAGAGTTGTCAGAGATATTTTTCTATTTGTTGCATTTTTTTTTTCCCTCTGTATCTCTGGGTGCTGGGGAGGATCTTTTCTCTCAATGGAGTTTGCACGGTTGTCAGGCCGTGTGGATCAGCTTGCCACTGAGGTTCAGAGTATTGCTGCATATCTTGCTAGGTTGCCTGTTGTGGAACCTAGGATCCCCATGCCAGATTTGTTTTTGGGGGATCGAGCTAAGTTTCAGAATTTCAAAAATAATTGTAAATTGTTTTTTGCCTTAAAATCTAAGTCCTCAGGGAACGCAGCGCAGCAGGTTCAAATTGTCATCTCTCTCCTGCGCAGTGATCCTCAGGATTGGGCTTTTTCCCTGACACCTGGGGATCCTGTTTTGAGTGATGTTGATGCATTTTTTCAGGCTTTGGGGTTATTGTACGATGAGCCTAATGTCACTGATCAAGCTGAAAAAGCCTTGTTGGCATTAAATCAGGGGCCTCATAATGCACCCCATAGGCATTAAATCTGAGTTATACTGTCAGAGATTCCGTAGGTGGGCAGTCCTGACCAAATGGAATGACGACGCTTTGGCAGCCCTTTTCCGGAAGGGTCTGTCAGATAATGTAAAGGATGTTATGGTGGGATTCCCTGTCCCCTCTGGTCTCAATGATTCTATGTCATTAGCGATTCAAATTGACAGACGTTTGCGTGAGCAGAGAAGTATGCGTGGAATGGTGTTGCCTTGTGAACCAGCTTCTGAACCCATGCAGTGTGATAGAGTGGTGTCTGGGGCACAGCGTCATGAGTTTCGAAAGCGCAATGGGTTATGTTTCTACTGTGGTGATGCCTCTCATGCTATTTCAGTCTGCCCTAAGCGGGGAAGACGTTTTGCACGCTCAGTTGTCTTGGGTAGTGTTCAGACTAAGTTTTTATTAACTGTCACTCTGATATGCTCTCTGTCCTCATTTTCTGCTCAGGCTTTCGTTGATTCTGGAGCAGCTATTAACCTGATGGATTATGATTTTGCTAAACGTTGTGGGTTTCCCTTGATACCCCTACAGAAGTCTATTCCCTACTGGGGATCGATTCTACCCCTTTGGCTGAGAATAAACCCCAGTTTTCTACTCAGGTGATAATGAGGGTTGAACCTGATCACCAGGAGTGCTGCAAATTTTTGGTTCTGTATAATCTGCATGACATTATCGTGCTGGGTTTCCCTTGGTTACAGTCTCATAATCCTGTTTTGGATTGGAAATCTGTGTCTGTAACCAGTTGGGGCTGCCAATGTGTTAATACCAACACTCCTGTTTTTTCTGCCTCCCCCCAGGCTCAGGATGTTCCTGACTTTTTGATTGATTTTTCTGATGTGTTTAGCGAAAGTAAATCTGCATCCTTGCCTCCCCATAGGAGCTATGACTGTGCTATTGAATTAGTGCCGGGTAGTAAATTCCCTAAAGGTCGCCTTTTTAACTTGTCTGTACCTGAACATGACGCTATGCGGTCTTATATCAAGGAATCATTGGAGAAGGGTCATATCAGACCATCCTCTTCACCCTTAGGTGCCGGTTTTTTCTTTGTGGCCAAAAAAGATGGTTCATTAAGGCCGTGTATTGATTATCGTCTCTTGAACAATATTACTGTGAAATATCAATACCCGTTACCCTTGATTTCTGACCTGTTTTCCAGGGTGAAAAACGCTACTTGGTTTACCAAGCTTGACCTCAGGGGGGGTATAACCTTATTCGCATTAAGCACGGGGATGAATGGAAGACGGCATTCAATACCCCTGAAGGGCATTTTGAGTACCTAGTGATGCCCTTTGGGCTCACTAATGCTCCTTCCGTCTTCCAGTCCTTCATGAATGACATTTTCAGGGATTTTGTGGACAAATTTCTGATTGTTTATTTGGATGATATCTTGATTTTTTCTAATGACTGGGACTCTCATGTGAAACATGTTCGAACTGTGTTCCAGATTTTGAGAGAGAATGCTCTGTATGTGAAGGGATCAAAGTGTCTTTTTGGCGTACAGAGGATCTAATTTCTGGGATTCATTTTGTCCCCATCTGTTATTGAAATGGACCCGGTCAAGGTTCAGGCCATCTGTGATTGGGTCCAACCTACTTCATTAAAGGCTCTTCAGAGATTTTTGGGTTTTGCCAATTTTATCGTAAATTTATTGGTAATTTCTCGGTTATTGTTAAACCATTAACTGATTTGACCAGAAAGGGTTCTGATGTGGTGAATTGGCCTCCTGAGGCAGTCTCTGCGTTTCAGGAACTTAAGCAGAGATTCACTTCTGCTCCTGTTCTACGGCAGCCTGATGTTTCTCTGCCATTTCAGGTGGAGGTTGATGCCTCTGAAATTGGGGCAGGTGCCGTTTTGTCCCAAAAAGATCCAGAGACCTCTAAAAGTAACCCTTGTGCCTTTTTCTCTCGAAAATTTTCTCCTACTGAACGTAATTATGACGTGGGTAATCGGGAGTTATTGGCCATGAAGTGGGCTTTTGAAGAGTGGAGACATTGGCTGGAGGGAGCCAAACATCAGGTGGTGGTCCTTACGGACCATAAGAATCTGGTCTATCTGGAATCTGCCAAGCGACTCAATCCTAGACAGGCCAGGTGGGCCTTGTTTTTCACACGTTTTAATTTTGTGGTTTCCTTTCTTCCTGGCACTAAGAATGTTAAGGCGGATGCCCTCTCGAGGAGTTTCCTTGCGGACTCTCCTGAGTTATCTGATCCTTCTGTTATTTTGAAAGAGGGTGTAGTTCTTTCCGCCATCTCGCCCAATTTGAGACTTGCTCTGGAGGGGTGTCAGGAGGATAGGCCCGAGTGCTGCCCTGTTGGAAAATTGTTTGTCCTGGACCAGTGGAAAAAGAGTGTGATGTCTGAGATTCATTGTTCCGCATTGGCTGGGCATCCCGGAATTTTTGGTACCAGAGACTTGGTTAGTCGGTCCTTTTGGTGGCCTACCTTGTCTCGTGATGTCAGGGAATTTGTGCAGTCCTGCGGGACTTGCTCTCGCTCCAAGCCTTGCTCTCGCTCTAGTGGTTTGTTGATGCCATTGCCTGTGCCCAAGAGACCATGGACCCATATCTCTATGGATTTCATTTCCGACCTTCCTGTTTCTCAGAGAATGACCACCATCTGGGTAATTTGTGATAGGTTTTCCAAAATGATACATCTTGTGCCATTACCTAAGTTGCCTTCCTCCTCTGAATTGGTGCCGTTGTTCCTTCAGCACGTGGTTCGTTTACACGGCATTCCTGAGAACATTGTGTCTGACAGAGGAGTCCAGTTTGTTTCCAGATTTTGGAGGACTTTTTGTTCTAAACTGGGTGTTCAATTGTCTTTCTCCTCGGCATTTCATCCTCAGACCAATGGTCAAACTGAGAGAACAAACCAGACATTGGAGACTTATCTTAGATGCTTTGTGTCTGCTGATCAGGATGACTGGGTCTCTTTTTTACCTTTCGCTGAGTTTGCTCTTAATAATAGGGCTAGCTCTGCCACTTTGATGTCTCCGTTTTTCTGTAATTCTGGGTTTCACCCTCGATTTTCTTCAGGACAGACGGAGGCTTCTGTCTGTCCAGGTGTTGACTCTGTTGTGGAGCGTATGCAACAGATTTGGGACCAGGTAGTGGAGAGGTTGTCCCTCTCTCAGGAGAAGGCCCAGCGGTTTGCTAACCGGCATAGGACTGATGGTCCTCGGTTTAAAGTGGGGGACTTGGTCTGGTTGTCCTCAAAGAATATTCCTATGAGAGTAGCATCTCCTAAATTTAAGCCTAGGTTCATTGGACCTTATAAGATCATTGAGATTCTTAATCCTGTTTCTTTTCGTTTGCTTCTTCCAGGGACATTTAAGATCCATAACGTGTTCCACAAGTCCTTGTTGAAGAGGTTTGTTGAGCCAGTGGTTCCTGCTGCTGTGCCTCCTGACCCTGTTTTGGTTGAGGGCAATCTGGAGTATGTGGTTGAGAAAATATTAGATTCTCGTTTTTCTAGACGGAAACTCCAGTATTTGGTTAAGTGGAGAGGTTATGGTCAGGAAGACAATTCTTGGGTGTTTGCTTCGGACATCCATGCTAGGAGACTCATCCGTGCGTATCATAGAACTCATCCTGACCGACCTGGTTGCTCAAATGAGGGTTCGGTGACCCCTCCTCAAGGGGGGGGGGTACTGTTGTGAATGGGTTTGAGATGAGTTCTGAGCAGAGACTCCCTCTGGTGGTTACAAGCGGTACTGGTCTGTTCAGTGAAGATTGTGAGGACTGGGAATCAGGTGTTACTGACTGGTCTTATATAAGGGAGTCACCTTCCCATCAGGGTTGCCTGTGATCAATTGTTCTGGTCTGAATCCTTCATTCCTGTTTCCCTTGTAGCCTGCTGTGTCGTGTCTGCATCTCCTGCTAACAGATAAGACATTTTCTTCTTTTTGTTTTTGTACTATATTTTTGCATTTTGTCCTGCACTTCTTTGGGGGCCTTCTGGGTCCCCTTCGGGGGCTTTTGCCCTCTCAGTTTAGTTCAGCCACTGATGTTTGTACTTTTGCTTTTTCCAGTTTTTTCAGTGGCTGCTGTTTTGATTTTGTTACACCAGAGAACTAATTTAGGTGGTAGAGGTCGTGTGATCTCAGGTGATTTTGAAATTAGTAGAGTTGGTGCTTTTCAGGGTTTTCTGGGATTGCAGTAAGTACCCTTCCTATCCTTTTCTATTTAGTTAGTTTGGGCCCCAGCGTTTGCTCATACTATTTTCTTTCTGTGTCAGTATTTCTTCTTGTCTAACCGCCATTACTTGTTTGGGGGCTTTCTATTATCTTTGGAGTTCTGCTCCGGGGCAGATAGCTTTCCTATTTCTATCTTTAGGTGTAGTTAGTTTCTCAGGCTGTGACGAGGCATCTAGGACCAACGTAGGAACGCTCCACGGCTGCCTCTAGTTGTGGTGGTTAGTCAGGGTACTGCAATCTCATAGATTCCAACTGCTCTGGTGTATTGCCTTTTTTACCTGCACTCCTCAGCTACCGAAACATAACAGAAGACATGCTGCAATAAAAAAAATTCAAAGCTTTAGTACATATTACATTGGAAAGGACAGGCAGTCATTTGGTTAAGAATACTCACATTCTTGCACTTTGGATCCAAAGTTTGTGCTGTCTTGGCAGTGTCTCCAGGCAGTCTAGTAGGGGTCCAGGCTGTATGTTCAGGCTGAAGTCTCCAGGCAGTCTAGTAGGGGTCCAGGCTGTATGTGCAGGCTGAAGTCTCCAGGCACTGTAGTAGGGGTCCAGGCTGTTGTTCAGGCTGAAGTCTCCAGGCAGTGTGGTAGGGGTCCAGGCTGTATCTTCCAGGCTGTATCAGCAGTGTCTCCAGGCAGTCTGAGTAGGGGTCTGTCTGGCACTGAAGACACCTTCCTTTATCTCCATCCCTCACAAACAATGTTGCTTGTGTAGGGGTGTTTTAGACAAGTGTCTAGACATTGTTTGCTCAAAAATGGCGTGTGCGCACAAGCGCTGACGAGCGCACAGCCACGCGCCCGCCAGCGCCTCCATAGATTGCAATGTTATTTTTTGAGCATAGCGAGTGCAAACGTGCGCACACGCATTTTTAAAGTGGTGGGCCGGAAAAAAAATGCAACATGTAGCGTCTAGCGCGTCTGGGCGCACACCTAGAAAATGTGTTGCGCACGCCAAACACTGATGAGTGTGTGCAAGCGCTAGACCCTGTGCCCGCCATGTTAAAGATAGGGGAACATTACGCATGCGACCGATAGCGCACGATGCGCTGCGCGATAAACCGCAAGTGTGAAAGTAGCCTTAGCCCAAAATATATGCATTTACAGTTAGGTGGTGGAATGGTCACCAAAGGTGGACAACGCCGATTTTCTCTAACACAGCCATCTACAGTACCGGACTGATAAAATACTATAAAGAGTCGTATATTATTCCTTTGGCCACTGTGTAGTATATGAGTTTTGACGGTACCATTTATATAATTATTCCGGCCTTATGCTGAATATTAAACAATTTCCTTACTTAAAATAATAAAAAGTATCCTATGTCTTCTACAAAACGCTATTCGAGACGCAAAGGTAATTGTTCCTTTTCAGAAAACATCTTATTAGAGCCATTGTATTGAAGATCCTATCACCTATTGCAGAATGAATGAAAGATAAAGTGTTCAACTACTCGGGCTTTAGACAGTCAAGAATAGAAGCCACCGAGACAAAAATAGATGAAAGGTGGAAACAGGAAACAGTAGGTGAAACTATGAGGCTAAGCTTCAACAAAAGCTGTCCTATGTTACCATTGTGCGTCTCGTTTAATTATTCTGCCACCTTTAGGCTGGATAGGAAATTGCTCCTACGCTTATGAAATGCTACATTTTTGAAATATCGGAAATTTTTTTAGGCATTTCATAGATAAAAACTAAAAGATAGCATTCATCAAGACTGGTATTTTGGATTTCAATCTTTGAACGCCTAATTCAATAATCAATTAATTATGGAAAGAAATAGGTTAACTGCATGGCTAACGATAACGAATTAAAGATTGCAGTTGACCAAAAACTTTTCTTATCAACGCGTTAAAAAAATCAATCATGCCATTTTTTATGCCATTTACCGATCACCTTAAACAACCTGATCTCTGTGTTGTGCGGGTTGTTATAATTACAGGCAAACTAATAAGTCTGTAATTTGTGATGTCTATTTAAAAAAAAAAAAAACACAGTAAAAATTTAATTATTTTTCATCATTTTTTAGTAATTTTATTGGAAGAAAATAATCTTTCTTTTACTTTCAGTCTAGCATACAGGGCCATAGAAATACACTGCCATGTACAGATGTTCCTCTATGTACCAGTATAAGATGTGTCAGTTCACAGCCATCAATGCAGCTTCAGGTACTGAAAATTCTCCCCTTCTAACCAGTGCAGTCTGTGGCTCATAGCTCTAGCTAATGTCTGCAACGATAGAGGTTGCGGGTTCCTAGAGAAACAAGATCTCAATAAGAGAAAATGCTATTTTTGTAAAGTTTTTCATTATTTTCAGTAATCATATAGGAAGAAACAAATCTGATTTTTATTCTCCATCTAGAATACAGGTACATAGAAATAAACTGCTGTATACAATGTATCGCTGTGTATTAGCCGTGGGTTCAGAGCCGGCAAAGAAGGTCAAAGTATAGAAAATTCTCCCACTGATGTCAGTGGTGGCTGTGGCTTATAGTTTTAGCTGGTGCCTGTAATAACACAAGTTGTGGGTTCGATTCCTGGGGAGAGTAGTTCACAAGAAAAGAATTGTTTATTTAAATAATCTAAGTTTGTTTAGAGGAGCCGACTCCACCCCTGAGGAGGCACTACAGCACGACGAAGACGCCAGAGAGAAGACATCGCACCAAAAAAAAAGTGAGTATTGGGAGACGGGACATAGCTCTGAAGTTCTGGTGCAGCTGGACTGACTCAAAATAAGGACAATCCCCCCCTGAATCTGGGTCGATTGGAGCTGTGATAACAGAAGTGCACCTTTTAATGAATTTGGGACATTTTTTAAAAGCTTTTTGCCACTTCCAAAAATCTTACATTTTTAGCATATTTTATGCCAGCTTAGTGGTGAAAATTATCATGATTTATTTAGGTATGATTGGTCACACCAGGAATGGTATAAAAAAAAATTTGCGACTTTGAGTTTTGCAACACTTTTTGCAACATTTCAAGGTTTTGGAAGCCAGAATTCTTGTTAAAACGCCACATTGAATTGGGCCCTTTATCTTTCCTTTAGAATTTTAGGCTAAAACCTAATGCATAAAAATATGAGCCAACGACAAAAGTGATAAAGCAATTAATCAGAATTTCTTCTGTCTGAGCCTATAATTTCTTTGTGATTTACTGCATACCATTGGTACAATATCCTTGACTTACAAAATGTAGAATCACCAAGAAAAATGTTGATGAATAATTGACATAAAGTTATTGTCTTATCTTGCTTTTTAGTGGGGGTCGGCGGTGCATTTCTGTTTCTAATTGACAGTTCAGAGGCATTTTTCAAAACATCAGAAGAGCATAGTGGCTTAATCTGCAGGTTATTAGCGTTATTAACTTGCCCAGTGCCCGCACTTAGCCAAACGCTGCAAGAGAAAATTAACTTTATTCCCCCGCAGGGGTCTGCCTAGGGGTCTCCACTCCCCCATTCCCTATTGTTTGAGAAGGAAGCCCAAACACCAGGGAATGGAGAGTGGAGACCCTTAGGCAGATCTTATAACACACTGCCTACCCTACCGTCCCTAAATTGGTTCCACACCAATCGCTGAGCAGGAAACCTAAGCCCTGCATATCCCTAGAGCTAGGCCCTGCTTAGGGAGGGGGGATGAGCATTGGTCAATTCCCACTGATAACTAAAGACAACAAGGGAGACAAACAAGGAGAGAGGAACTTAGCTTGAGCAGACTCCAGAAAGATCACATTAAACATCCTCCAAGAGCAAGAGAGAGAAAGTAAGCCAACAGCTACAGCTCCAAGCCTTGACAAGGGAAAAAGTGAATATCACCGGTGGCTCCCTGAAGCAGGCTGGGAGTCCATAAACACCCATGTCCAGGTGTGTCAATTAGAGCTGGAGGGAAGTTGCCACTGGTCCAACAGTCAGAAGGATTAAGAAGGCGTCTGCAATGCCAAACGCAGAGACCTTCTGCAGCCAGATGCAGAGTGATAGTCTGTTGCATCTGACACACCAGTGACAACAGAGAATAGCAGCTGTAACCACGCCCTCGGTTCTGACTGACCCATACTCTTCATTCTGGCTGGCTGTCAATCATCATGACCGGGGGCCATCCCCGTTACTGAAACTGAAATGTTGTGGGTGGAATAAAGTTAATTTTCTCCCCACGGTTTTCAGCTGCATGCAGATGCTGGACAGGTTAATAATGCTATTAACCTGCAGATTACCTCCATATCTTATTTATTTATTTTACTCATTTTATATAGCGCCATTAATTCCACAGCACTTTACAGACATTATTGGCACTGTCCCCGATGGGAATCACAATCTGCAGGCTTATAGCGTTTTTGCTGATGACCGTTTCCCTTTAAGAGTTCGGAATCATAGGGTTTATCCAGTTTTTAAAGTAACCCCAAAACAGTGCTCACCTTTTCCCTGCTGATTCACCAAAGAAGCTCAATCAATGGCCTTAGTGGTCACTTGCCATACTGTGGGCATCATCGGTGTCACTTTTGAGAAATAATGTCAGTAAATGATGGCAAATGACTTCCACAGTGACTGATTGGCTGCAGCATTCACTTCCTATCAGTATGGAAACAAAGATCAGAAGGGATGAATCATGTGTGATGTATCAGCAAGCGAAAGAAATGAGTACTGTTTTCTTATTTATTTTTTTAAGAACATTTACTGCTATTTTCATAACTCCAGTGTGACACCTTTGCCTCTAGTAAGAGTTCTTTTTTAATCAAAGCCATTATGTCTATACAAACATGGCGTTATGTTATATAATCGGAATTTTTCACATCTGTGTAGAAAAAAAAATCAATACATTTCTAAAGGCAGATGCATTAGCTTTGCATTTGCCATACGTTGACATTGCATGCATTTACATAGACCGTCATTCATGTAGTCGGGGCAAGTGGAACATGTCACAAGTGCATTTACTTCTTCAAATGGTTATTGAATTATTCACTATTTTTATTTCTCCGTGTATTCCTAAGTGTTTTGCTTGAATCTCACGGCATAGAACCTCATACAGATGGAGCAAAATGTGTTACCTATTCTGCCTGAGGCAGACCACTGGTCATTAAGCATCTTAAGTTTTTTTTAAAGACTTGTCTATGGCTTCAGAGCTAAGAACAGTAAATATTCAGTTGGTAGAAAATATACTTATTTAGCATTTGTAGTTTTATAGAATAGATGATAACCTACTCGAGTAAAATTATACCTTATATTAGGAGCCAGGATGCATTACATAGCAAAACTATAATTAAAGTACATACTAACGTATCCAGGAGTGGACACAATCAGAAGAGGGCCCCTATGCAAGTACAATATCAGGGCCCTTTGTAGTTCAATAGCTCAAAGCTATGTAAATTCCATCTGCGTTGGAGGTAGTAGTGGCCTCCTTACCTCTTGGGCCCTGATGTGAATGAACAGGATGCCCCAATAATATGTCTACCCCTGGATGTACCATACTGAAATTTTCTTCATTTTAGTTTATCCCTTCAGGACGTATGACGTATATTTACATCAAATGTCATGTTCCTGACTTTCATGTAGATTTGCATATCAAAGCTGATTCTTTCCCGGCAGATGATGACTGATTTAATTTACTCAGCCATCATATGCCTCAAACAACCGCAGGTGGAGCTGAGCTGAGTCAATGTCTGTAGCGTTAACCTGTTAAATGCCACTGTCAGCAGGGGGGATGCATCATTCCAACTGCTCATTGGTGCGCCTGTGATGTGATCCAGGGACGCTGATGGGTTGCCATGACTGTGAGGGTCTGCTGAAGGCTCCTGTGCCTGTCATTATGATACTCCTGTCATTACAAATCCTGACGTTCACAGGAGATCCTGATTTTAGCTATACATAGCAGTGCCAATGTACTGCTACGTATAGCACAAGTGTTCACATGATCGCAGCTTCAAGTCCCCTAAGGGGACTATTAAGTATAGTAAAAAATGTTTTTAAAAAGATAAAAACACAAAAGTTCAAATTACCCTCTTTTACTCCATTAAAAATAATATAATAATAAAGCAATATATATATTTGGTATCACCGCGTTCATAAGTTCTTTATATCAAAATGTAAAATAGTTTAATCCTATCGATAAATAGCATAACGAGAAAAGTAATCAAATCACCAGACTTAGTTTTTTTTGGCTGCTGTAACATTGCAATAAAATGCAATAAAGAAGCTGCTATGTGGACAGAAAAATAAAAAAGTTATGGCTCTTGGAAGGAAAAAACAAAATGATGGAGAAGCACCCAGTTATGAAGTGGTCAAAAAATCCAGTTTCTCACCATATAAATTCAATACATGACTTTGCTATTATTTTCAGTGGGAGAAGCAAAGTGCTTCTCCCACTGAAAGCACTCTATATGTTTTTTTCTACTGGCTAACACGGTACCAAACCAATCTTTTTTCGTTTGCTATTATTGGCACACTATTCTTATCAAAACTACCGTATGTGGTTCCCCCATAGACACAAATAGCAGAAATGTTGAACCTTTCTCCACTAGTTATATATTCTCTAGCGCTAGATTATATATAACCCACAATGCCATTGATTAATAGAAAAGCATCCAGCCCTCTATTAAAAGCCGATATCGGCTCTGCCATTACTAATTGTTGCACCATTCCACAGCCTGACTGCTCTCTAACTGTAAAGAATTCTTTCTTATTTAATTGCTGGAATCACCTTTCCTTCACACGACATTGTGCGCATCTAACGTATTGTATACAATGCGCTATATAGAATTTTTAGTTTATTTATTATAGCTAACACAAACCCTAATATTATAAGGATTACCATACATCATGCTTTTATTAGGGTTTATGTTCAACTTAACCCTATTACTAGGATTAACCCTAACCCTATTTTATACTTTGTTAAAACTAACCTTACAGTAGTCCAAAATCAAAAATGTATTGTAATCATGAATGTCTGTCTTTTTTAATGTCATCTAAGCTTTTTTCTAATACTCTTTCATAAAAAAAAATCTCTATCCTTTTCACATTACACTAGCTGCTTTATTTTTATTTTTTTTTTACTACTTTCTCTTTGATAATGCTTAATTTAAGAATCCCTGTGCATGTTGGGATATTCAAGTGAGTCATCATCACCTTTGTCCCCTCCTTGAAACAAAGCATCATCGGTGAAGTCCAATTCAGGGGTTGGGCTAGTCCCTGCTCTACATGCGTCAGTTGGCAACTCTGACGGATGCTCAGCAGATTTTTCTTATTGTGCTCTGCTCTTCTCAGAGCACAGTAGTGACAGTGCACTTACTCACCAGCTCAGATCAGAAGTAATGAGGCGGCAATAAAGCGCACTGTAAGTGCACATTGTTATAAGATTTAACAACGTGTATAGACCAGCGCAACCTCCACAAGTGATGTCACATAACCCCTGCCTTACCTGATTGCAGCCACAGTTCAACTATCATAGCCACAGTACTCACTGCTTTTAATTCAAGAAAAACACCCTCAGCTGGAGGTGCCATTTCTTGAAGGAAGAAAGGACTGTGGTACTAAACCAAACACTTTTGTCACGCAGTGACTGTTCGCGATTAGGCAAAAAGGCCCTGAACAGTCCCTAGGACTGGGACCCTAACTATCCCTGCTCCCAAAGGTACCTCTAAAGGTGAGGACGTCTGGGCTACCAGTCTTACTGTTCTCCTGTTATTTCCTAAGCTTCCACCCCTCGCCCAGGAGGCCCGGGACAGAAATGCTAGTGTATCAACATGTAAGACAGACAGGGATAGCTGAAAGCAACAAATATAAACACTCACCAAAGGTAGAGCGGTATATAGGAAGGGATAGAAATGTACCAACTAAATGGGAATAGGTCAATGAGGAAAGCATACACCCCAAAACAGCACACAACAATTTTCAGTAGCAAGAACGATCTTCAAATCAGCACAGCATCTCCAAGGAACTAGGCAGCAAAGCTTCAACTGGCAAGGAAGAGAAGGTTTGACCAGATTTTATAGGGAAAGGAAATGACCAGGTCAGAAACAGCTGTAAGATGAAGCTGCAAGTTTTTAACCAGCATAGAAAGGGTTATTAACCTCTTTAACGCCAAAGGAAACAAAAACCATTTAATGTGAAACACAAACACACATGCTAAATGGAAGATCTGCGATACACAATATGCAGTAATTTTCTAACCCCAGATCTCTCTGGAGGCCACCCGTGACTCGCCCGTAACAATTTTGCAACAAAAGAAATGTACGTGCTTATAAAGAGTGCAAGAGGGTATTTCAGGTCAAATCTTAGTTTAAAAGACTTTTGGATCATCCAATATATGGCACACATGGGGTGTTATGCACCTGTCTCGGATCAGGTCTTTTCTTCTCTCACTCAAGTCCGCTAAACTCTGCTGTAGATGACCCTGCGTGATCCTATGTGATCATTTGAATGGGCGTATATAAGGCCTACCAAGACACACACCTGTTTCTTGGTATTAAGACTGTTAGTGTTTCTGATTCCTGTCTGCCTGCAGCCTCCAGGATCTCCCTGCTCTTGGTCGCCTGTCCACTTGCGGCTTTCAAGAAATCTACTGTCTGCCTGTGGCTTCCAGGAGCTCTACTACTTGATCCCTGTCTCCTGGCCGCCTGCAGCTTCC
The DNA here is from genome assembly GCA_033576555.1 of Oophaga sylvatica. NCBI lineage: Eukaryota > Metazoa > Chordata > Amphibia > Anura > Dendrobatidae > Oophaga > Oophaga sylvatica. The sequence continues at coordinate 22,595,825 of JARQOD010000009.1, read as the reverse complement.
AGTCCTCTGCGACCTGTCTGCAGTCTCCAAGACCTCTGTTACTAGTGATAAGCAAGTATACTCATTGCTAGGGTTTCCCCAAGCACGCTCGCATGGTGTCTGAGTATTTGGAAGAGCTTGGAAATTTAGTTTCTGTTGCCGCAGCAGCATGATATGCAGCTGCTAGACAGCCTGAATACGTGTGGGGATTGCCTGTTTGTTAGGGAATTCCCACATGTATTCAGGCTGTCAAATAGCCACAAATCATGCAGCTACTGCAACAGAAACTAAATCTCCGAGCACTTCCAAATACTCGGAGACCACCCGAGCGTGTACGGGGAGATCGGAGCAACAATGCTACTCGCTCATCACTACCTGCTACCTGATTCAGGACCGCTGACTGCCTGCGGTCTCCAGTACCTTTGCTACCCAATTTCCCTCGTGCCTCATCTGCCTATTGTTCCGACGCCCATGGCCCATGCAGTGTGTCTACCCTGACCTTGGGTTTTGAGGATCCACCTCCCTAGTGAGCCTAACATCATGAAGAAATCAGGGTAATTCTCATTCTATCGTTCTTTAGGACATTCTTTTCTGCTCTTCTGTAGCTGGGAACCCTTCTTAAAATATTACTGCTTTGTTCTAAATCCTTATTTGCAAAAAGTCCTCTACTGTATAGAAGTACAAACTCCTGAAAATGTGTTTTTTATATTAAATCTGTCAAGTTTATAGAGTATTAACTGGACTATTCTGTACCAAAACTTCTGTAAATGAAACTTTTTTAAAAAAAGGCTTGTCTAGTTCTTGTATTTGTTGGTTATTATGGTACATTCATCTGATGTGAGCTTGAAGAAGCTGCCGAGCTCTAGATTTACTGACTGTAGAAGTGGAAAACATCTTGAATGGTCATTGATATGTGCTCTTCAAGATCTACAATTCAGCTCTCTTGCTCAATGTGACACCGTTATTGAAGGAAAAAATGAGCAAGTTTAATTTTCCAATGGCAAGAAAGGTTTACAGTATCTGCTCAAAGTCTATTTTGACACTACTATGGCATCTTCAATAAATACATGGACTATTCCCTATGTTCAGACAAAAAAAATATTAATAGTATTTTCACATTGGGCAGATCTATTGCAGAAATGTATATAACTGTCCAATTTATTTGCATGGAATAGATTTTCAGACAAAGAAAGAAATCTGCCTCATGATTATGTAAAGGAACTCATATCAGATATCTTATTCAGCCATTCGGTACCCTGATGAGGGGCACAAAGACTGTAACAGTGCTGTATCCAGATAGGTATCTGGCTTGGCTGATTTTAGAGCATTGTCTTGAAAATACAGTTATATGAAAAAGTTTGGGCACCCCTATTAATCTTAAGCTTAATGTTTTATAAAAATTAGTGTTTTTGCAACAGCTATTTCAGTTTGATATATCTAATAACTATTGGACACAGTAATGTTTCTGCCTTGAAATGAGGTTTATTGTACTAACAGAAAATGTGCAATCTGCATCCAAACAAAATTTGACAGGTGCATAAGTATGGGCACCTCACCAGAAAAGTGACATTAATATTTAGTAGATCCTCCTTTTGCAAAAATAACAGCCTCTAGTCGCTTCCTGTAGCTTTTAATGAGTTCCTGGATCCTGGATGAAGGTATTTTTGACCATTCCTCTTTACAAAACAATTCCAGTTCAGTTAAGTTTGATGGCCGCCGAGCATGGACAGCCCTCTTCAAATGATCCCACAGATGTTCAATGATATTCAGGTCTGGGGACTGGGATGGCCATTCCAGAACATTGTAATTGTTCCTCTGCATGAATGCCTGAGTAGATTTGGAGCGGTGTTTTGGATCATTGTCTTGCTGAAAGATCCATCCCCTACGTAACTTCAACTTTGTCACTGATTCTTGAACATTATTGTCAAGAATCTGCTGATACTGAGTGGAATCCATGCGTCCCTCAACTTTAACAAGATTCCCGGTGCCGGCATTGGCCACATAGCCCCAAAGCATGATGGAACCTCCACCAAATTTTACTGTGGGTAGCAAGTGTTTTTCTTGGAATGCTGAGTTTTTTTGACGCCATGCATATCGCCTTTTTGTATAACCAAACAACTCAATCTTGGTTTCATCAGTCCACAGGACTTCTTCCAAAAAGAAAGTGGCTTCTCCAAATGTGCTTTTGCATACCTCAGTCGACTCTGTTTGTGGCGTGCTTGCAGAAACGGCTTCTTTCGCATCACTCTCCCATACAGCTTCTCCTTGTGCAAAGTGCGTTGTATAGTTGACTGATGCACAGTGACACCATCTGCAGCAAGTTGATGTTGCAGCTCTCTGGAGGTGGTCTGAGGATTGTCCTTGACTGATCTCACCATTCTTCTTCTCTGCCTTTCTGATGTTTTTCTTGGCCTGCCACTTCTGGCCTTAACAAGAACTGTCCCTGTGTTCTTCCATTTCCTTACTATGTTCCTCACAGTGGAAACTGACAGGTTAAATATCTGAGACAGCTTTTTGTATCCTTCCCCTGAACAACTATGTTGAATAATCTTTGTTTTCAGATCATTTGACAGTTGTTTTGAGGAGCCCATGATGCCACTCTTCAGAGGAGATTCAAACAGGAGAACAACTTGCAAGTTGCCACTTTAAGTAGCTTTTCTCATGATTGTATACACCTGGCTATGAAGTTCAAAGCTCAATGAGGTTACAAAACCAAAAAAAGTGCTTTAGTAAGTCAGTAAAAAGTAGGTAGGAGTATTTAAAACAAGAAAATGATAAGGGTGCCCATACTTATGCACCTGTCAAATTTTGTTTGGATGCAGATTGCACATTTTCTGCTGGTACAATAAACCTCATTTCAAGGCAGAAACATTACTGTGTCCAATAGTTATTAGATATATCAAACTGAAATAGCTGTTGCAAAAACACCAATTTTTATAAAACATTAAGCTTAAAATTAATAGGGGTGCCCAAACTTTTTCATATAACTGTATAATATTATGAAGTTTACATTTTAAGAACTGAACATTTGGATGGTGCAAGTGCTGTTTGGCTTATGCCAGGCAGGAATTTCTACTGAAGCAATCTATTAAAATCCCAACACTGAGATGAATCACAATAAATGCAATACATTATTGCTTCAAGCCAGAAGGGAGCAAATTATACTCAGTGGCTCTCCTTGTTCACTCATAGATGAGTGTATTAAATGAGGTCCACCTTTCTGCTATCTATATGTAGGGTATAAAGCTAAAAGTTGTGTTTATGAGAAACCCCTTTTAATGTTTTTGTTCAGTGAAATGCCCTTCATCAACATTACAAATCAAGGATCATTTAAGGGATAAAACACACCCTAAGGTATACTTATGGAGCAATTGCAAAAAATTGTGTGATAATGATGAAGTTCAACCTCAGCAATTGTGCTTTTCACAGCCCTTATGCTATATAATTACAGTTTTTCTAGCCTGATTTTATTCATTCTTGTTTGCTTCTTTCATCAAATTATAGCCATGTTGAATAAACTGATATATTAGAGCTTCACTCACTAATCTTCTTAGTATTTAATACTGTGAAATTACTGTTATTACCTGCAATTTTTACAATTTATGGATGACGTTTCTGCTGCCACAGTACAACGGTATTATTCCTATCATCATTCCATACAGCACATGCTAATAATATATGTATATGCTAGTGCATCGTGCAGTCTGTACAAAGGATTGGCCAGAAACAGAAGTCTGCAGATCCTATGAAGATGTATGTATATCTGTAATGTATGTAGTACAGTTCATATAGCGTCTTGTGCTTGGGTGCGATGAACATACATGAGACACAGGTTTGATATAGAAAGTCCTGTATTACTTCATACAAGTTGGCAAAAATAGTCACACAGTTTGCAGACACAGAAGCAGGAGACACAGCAGGCCAGAGTAACTTAAGCTCAGCAATCACTCTCCACAACAGGTTCAGGATCTTCTTCTCTGTTACCGTAAGTCCATGCAAACGTGGGTCTTTCAAAGAGCAGGGTTCAGAGTCCACAAGTGCTTCAGAGTTCCTCAGTAGGAATAGCTGGAGTACAAGGTCCAAGGCTTTAGGAGTCAGGTCACAGGTTCACTGCAGGCTAGATTCTGAAGCACTGATTGCTCAGCTGTGGCTGCTTAAGAAGCAAAAGGAGAGAATCAGGGCGGGAACATGCAAGCTGGAAACTCCATTTTGACTGAGGGCAAGATAGCTGCAGCAAGACAGAAATTAAAATGGCTGACGAACAAACTGAGTTTCAGGAACATGTACACAGAACCTTACAATATCCTTGGTAACAGGCTACAACAAACAAACCCTGTGTAGTCTGATCCTAGTCACTGCCATTTGTCCACCACATATATTTTTTACCTTAGCACAAAGCAGAGAATGCATGGTAATATTTCCGCAGACTAAAAAGGATTTTTTTCATTAATTACCATAGAGAAGTATACCTGTATGTGCAGGAGAGAGGAACGAGCAAGCTTCCATGGAATCCAAATGAAAACACCAGTAGGTTAGAGCCCAATCAATGGAACAGGTGGGTGCACAACAAAGCTGGAAAGCACAGCAAGAAGTCAAGGAAAATTGTAGCACGCCATAAAGAAGTATAGTACTTAGTGATGAGCAGATAATTTAAAATTTGGATTAGCCAGTTTGCGTAGATTTTTCCAAGAAATTAGATTTGCAGCAAAATTATTTGCCGCAAATTCCCTTTTCCAGAACCCAGAGAATAATAAAAGTAAAGAATAAAAAATAACCTTAATACTCACCTCACCACTCACATCTCCGGCTGCTCTGCTGCTCGCTGTCCACGTCTGGTCCTCAGTGCCACTTCTTTCAGCCATCAATGGCCTTATCTGCCTGTTCTTCACTATAGACCGTCATAGGGCATTGGGGATCACTGTGCATTTTAAGTTCTTGCCATATTTTTGCCATTACAACATAGTGATTAGTGATGAGCGAGTATGCTCGTTGCTCAGGTTTTTCCCGAGCATACTCGGGTGATCTCCGGGCATTTTGGCATGCTCGGAGAGTTAGTTTCTGTCGACCCAGCTGCATGATTTGCGACTGCTAGACAACCTGAATACATGTGAGGAATGCCTGTTTGTTAGGGAATCCCTACATGTATTCAGGCTGTCTAGCAGTCGCAAATCATGCAGCTGCGTCGACAGAAAGTAAATCTCCGAGCACTTCCAAATACTCGTGGGACACCCAAGCATGCTCGGGAAAACCCGAGCAACGAGTATACTCGCTCATCACTAATAGTGATCTTAAATGCTTAGTCACTCCTGATTCCTGACTTCTAGTGAAGAACAAGCAGATTGGGCACATAACAGCTGAAAGAAGAGGACTGGACAGTGGGCAACAAGCAGAGGGGATGGAGAGGTGAGCAGAGAGTTGAATATTAGTGTTTTTTTATTTTGGGTTTTTTTCTGGTTAACCACAATGAAAGATGTTTTTTTTTTTTTTTGTTTGTTTTTTTATCCTTGCAAACCAAACTTTACTAATTCATGTGTAATATCAGAATATTTGACTCAAACTCAATGCTTCACAAATTTATCCACCCTTCTCTAATAGTTCTCCATCTCAAAAATTACACCGGCTGACACTTCATAATTTTGGTCAACGTGCACAAAATCTGCCTGTTACCTCCAGAAATACTACTATGGCTGTTTAGGACTTTAGTTGAGTAACTTGTTACTAGAGTTGAGCGATACTTTCCGATATCCAAAAGTATCGGAATCGGAATGGTATCGCCGATACCCGAAAAATATCGGCGATACCCGATACCGATACCGGAAATACAATGTAAGTCTATGGGAACAAAATATCGGAATTAAAAAAAACCCATTCTTGCCTTGTTGGTTAATTGTACATGAAGGAAAACAACAAAGAGTAATGTAGAATGTATTGGGGAAGGTTGAGGAGACATTAAAGGCATAGATGTTTAACCCAATCAAATGGAATAGCATAAATATTTTTTTTTTTAAAGATGTTCGGATTGACGAAGAAATTGACAATGTTGTTCACGTTTTTTCTATTTTGGCAAATATGTATATTTCACAACTTCCATGCTTTTCACCTTTTTAACTTTTGACACACTTTCTCCTTCATAATCTTCAGCAGCATCATCTTTTTCATCAAATTATTCTTCATCTTCACCTTCTTTATCTTCTTCTTAAACTTCTTGTTATTCATCTTTTTGTTAACATTACTCATATTCTTCTTATTAAACTATTATTCTAATTCATATTGTACTTCATCTTCTTCATCATATTCTTATTTGTGACAGAGATTCCTGTACTTGTAATCTGTAAAAGTATGAATTTTTCATTCTTCCGTTCTTGCTGTCACAAAAGATTTAAATTACAACAGTATTTGTCCGTGTTCAGTTTAGCCTGCAGCAGCAGCAGGCATTTTCCAGGGGCACCACGAGGAGGAACGGACTCACCCCCATACACTGCTTAGTCTTCTTCTGCTTATAATTTAGAGCATATATTTTGCTCTTCATTTTGGTCTTATACTTAATGTTCTTCTGCTTTTTGATCTTCTGCTTATTGTTCTTCTGTCTCTTGTTCTGTATCTTGTAGTTTGTCTTAACCTTCTTTGTCCTGTTGGTGATGGTACAAAAGCCAATGGAAGTAACGAGGACCAGCTGACTGTGCTGGAACCCGGAGGGTTAGCAGAAGGAAAAGAGCCAATGGCACAACCGAGGACCAGCTGACGTTACTGGGACACGGTTACTAAGCAGGAGGTACCTGTGCTCCAAAGCACTACCAAGGACCAGCAGACGTTGCTGGAACTCGGATACCGACATGGAGGCACCTAGGCCAAAGGCACTGCGGATAACCAGCTGACGGTACTGGAACCCGGATGGGTAGCAGAAGGTACAAGAGCCAATGAAAGTAACGAGGACCAGCTGACTGTGCTGGAACCCGGAGGGTTAGCAGAAGGAAAAGAGCCAATGGCACAACCGAGGACCAGCTGACGTTACTGGGACACGGTTACTAAGCAGGAGGTACCTGTGCTCCAAAGCACTACCAAGGACCAGCAGACGTTGCTGGAACTCGGATACCGACATGGAGGCACCTAGGCCAAAGGCACTGCGGAGAACCAGCTGACGGTACTGGAACCCGGATGGGTAGCAGAAGGTACAAGAGCCAATGAAAGTAACGAGGACCAGCTGACTGTGCTGGAACCCGGAGGGTTAGCAGAAGGAAAAGAGCCAATGGCACAACCGAGGACCAGCTGACGTTACTGGGACACGGTTACTAAGCAGGAGGTACCTGTGCTCCAAAGCACTACCAAGGACCAGCAGACGTTGCTGGAACTCGGATACCGACATGGAGGCACCTAGGCCAAAGGCACTGCGGAGAACCAGCTGACGGTACTGGAACCCGGATGGGTAGCAGAAGGTACCCATGGAAATTAAAGCTGAGGCAGCAGGACTTTTTGCCGTTAACACAGCAGGGGAACAGCTGACATTACTGAACCCCAGTAACACAGGAGCAAGTGTAGACTGTGCTAACAGCACTTCCGAGAAACAGCTGGCGGTGTTGTAACCCAGGGATGAGAACGAACATGGTGGAGGCAGCAGGAATTTTTGCCGTTCACACAGCAGGGGAACAGCTGACATTACTGAACCCCAGTAACACGGGAGCAAGTGTTAACTGTGCTAACAGCACTTCCGAGAAACAACTGGCGGTGTTGTAACCCAGGGATGAGAAGAGAACATGGTGGAGGCAGCAGGACTTTTTGCCGTTCACACAGCAGGGGAACAGCTGACATTACTGAACCCCAGTAACACGGGAGCAAGTGTTAACTGTGCTAACAGCACTTCTGAGAAACAACTGGCGGTGTTGTAACCCAGGGATGAGAAGAGAACATGGTGGAGGCAGCAGGACTTTTTGCCGTTCACAACAGCAGGGGAACAGCTGACATTACTGAACCCCAGTAACACGGGAGCAAGTGTAGACTGTGCTAACAGCACTTCCGAGAAACAACTGGCGGTGTTGTAACCCAGGGATGAGAACAGAACATGGTGGAGGCAGCAGGACTGTTTGCCGTTCACACAGCAGGGGAACAGCTGACATTACTGAACCCCAGTAACACAGGAGCAAGTGTAGACTGTGCTAACAGCACTTCCGAGAAACAACTGGCGGTGTTGTAACCCAGGGATGAGAACAGAACATGGTGGAGGCAGCAGGACTGTTTGCCGTTCACACAGCAGGGGAACAGCTGACATTACTGAACCCCAGTAACACAGGAGCAAGTGTAGACTGTGCTAACAGCACTTCCGAGAAACAACTGGCGGTGTTGTAACCCAGGGATGAGAAGAGAACATGGTGGAGGCAGCAGGACTTTTTGCCGTTCACACAGCAGGGGAACAGCTGACATTACTGAACCCCAGTAACACAGGAGCAAGTGTAGACTGTGCTAACAGCACTTCCGAGAAACAACTGGCGGTGTTGTAACCCAGGGATGAGAAGAGAACATGGTGGAGGCAGCAGGACTTTTTGCCGTTCACACAGCAGGGGAACAGCTGACATTACTGAACCCCAGTAACACGGGAGCAAGTGTAGACTGTGCTAACAGCACTTCCGAGAAACAACTGGCGGTGTTGTAACCCAGGGATGAGAACAGAACATGGTGGAGGCAGCAGGACTGTTTGCCGTTCACACAGCAGGGGAACAGCTGACATTACTGAACCCGAGTAACACAGGAGCAAGTGTAGACTGTGCTAACAGCACTTCCGAGAAACAACTGGCGGTGTTGTAACCCAGGGATGAGAACAGAACATGGTGGAGGCAGCAGGACTGTTTGCCATTCACACAGCAGGGGAACAGCTGACATTACTGAACCCCAGTAACACAGGAGCAAGTGTAGACTGTGCTAACAGCACTTCCGAGAAACAACTGGCGGTGTTGTAACCCAGGGATGAGAACAGAACATGGTGGAGGCAGCAGGACTGTTTGCCGTTCACACAGCAGGGGAACAGCTGACATTACTGAACCCCAGTAACACAGGAGCAAGTGTAGACTGTGCTAACAGCACTTCCGAGAAACAACTGGCGGTGTTGTAACCCAGGGATGAGAACAGAACATGGTGGAGGCAGCAGGACTGTTTGCCGTTCACACAGCAGGGGAACAGCTGACATTACTGAACCCCAGTAACACAGGAGCAAGTGTAGACTGTGCTAACAGCACTTCCGAGAAACAACTGGCGGTGTTGTAACCCAGGGATGAGAACAGAACATGGTGGAGGCAGCAGGACTTTTTGCCGTTCACACAGCAGGGGAACAGCTGACATTACTGAACCCCAGTAACACGGGAGCAAGTGTTAACTGTGCTAACAGCACTTCCGAGAAACAACTGGCGGTGTTGTAACCCAGGGATGAGAAGAGAACATGGTGGAGGCAGCAGGACTTTTTGCCGTTCACACAGCAGGGGAACAGCTGACATTACTGAACCCCAGTAACACGGGAGCAAGTGTAGACTGTGCTAACAGCACTTCCGAGAAACAACTGGCGGTGTTGTAACCCAGGGATGAGAACAGAACATGGTGGAGGCAGCAGGACTTTTTGCCATTCACACAGCAGGGGAACAGCTGACATTACTGAACCCCAGTAACACAGGAGCAAGTGTAGACTGTGCTAACAGCACTTCCGAGCAAACAACTGGCGGTGTTGGAGCCCAGGTCAAGGAGGATGTTTAAATACTAGATCAAGTATTTTCCTTGTTACGTGGCAATTAAAATGTCTATACTCCAAACAAGAGAAATATAACCTTTAGTACCATAAGATGATGATTTTACTTTAAAAAATATATGTAAATTAATAATTGACAAACATAAACGCATACATTAACATGTTGAAAAGCAATGCAAACCACAATAAAAATCGGTTAAATAATCTGCTATACGGTTTTAAATAAAAGCATACAAGTACATATCAGAATCCATTAATGATGGATAAGTAACAGTATGTACACCATTTTCATTTGCTGAATAATATCACTAAAAAGTTTTTAAAAATATCTAAAATTTCCATCATGTAATACTGATAATATGTGCCAATCATTTATATTAACAAAAAAAAACCTTTAAAAAGTGCATAGTGAAAACAGCTATTTATGCCTGACTGTGGACTTGCAAGCATGACAACGGATAGATAAGGTATATATAGATGAGACTGCATAGCCACAGATGGTGAATGGCGATGTAATACTGTACCTCAATAAAGTGTGCGTTACTACTACATCCTTTTTTTTATATAGCTTTATAAAAGGGTACGTGCATGTATGCTTGCGCCTTTGTTTGGACGCACAGACTGGCTTCCTGCTGTGACGCGTTGGGTATTGGAGCGTCTGTGCGTCTTATGACGCAGACTAACATTCACGGTGCGCATCGTTCATCATCGCAAGCGTACCGACAACACAAAGGCGTTGTCATGACTGCTTTACTCAGTAAACATGCACCTATGATGAAACATACACGCATGTGCCCTATTACATAACAAGCTACAAGAAAAATGCGTGTGAGGTGTGACACAGCTGTTTTGTTAAGGTACAGTATTATATCGACATTGTACAGGTGTCGCTATTCAGTCTGATAAATAGATATCATTCACCTATTCTATCAGTTGTCGTTCTTTCAGCACCACTTACAGGTATATATTTTGCTATTGTGACTATGCACTATTGACTTTACCAAGGTAATGCATGATTTTTGTTAGCGATTATCATGTTTACATGAAGGACCTTTATGATATGGGCTGTTAACTTTCTAATCAAATATGTATTTTTTAAAATGACACAAATATAAGTAATGTTGAAGAGGACTATTCCTACATGCATTGTTTGCACAATATTACAGGTGTACATCACGTCCCTTAATCAACATTGGATATTATATTTACTTGTATGCTTTTATTTCAAAGGCAAGAACACTGAAGTATAACCTTCGCACTGCAGCAGTTGTCAAAGTTCAACCCACATTATGCACTTCCAACATTGCAGTATTTGAGTCATCATGATGTGAGTTGGATTTGTCTAAGCTATGGAGTGACAAGGTTGACCATCAGTATCCTATAGCATAAGTAGGCTTTTGTGTTTGCATTTGTTTTCGACATGTGCATATCTGTAATAATATGTCACAATTATTTTGTTACAGATTTGTGACAAAGACAAATCATTTTATGGTTTGAAAGTTGACGTTTCAAATGTTTACAGCTTATAAATCATGGTGTAGCCTCATATCTATGTGTAGCACTAGACACTTTGAGATGTCATGTTTTTTTCACCATGATTAGGTAGCTAGCAGTAATTTTTGCCGGACACACAGCAGGGAACAGCAGGCGTTACTGAACCCCACAAACACATCAGCGATTGTTTTCATCTGTGCATCTAACACTTCTGAGCAGCAACTGGCGCTGTTGAAGCCCAGGGTCAAGGAGGGTGTAGGCAGAGGCCTAGTATGAGACGTTTGAAGTTGAAGTTGTAGTTAGCAGCAGTAATTTTTGCCAGACACACAGCAGGGGAACAGCAGGCGTTACTGAACCCCACAAACACATCAGCGATTGTTTTCATCTGTGCATCTAACACTTCTGAGCAGCAACTGGCGCTGTTGAAGCCCAGGGTCAAGGAGGGTGTAGGCAGAGGCCTAGTATGAGACGTTTGAAGTTGAAGTTGTAGTTAGCAGCAGTAATTTTTGCCAGACACACAGCAGGGGAACAGCAGGCGTTACTGAACCCCACAAACACATCAGCGATTGTTTTCATCTGTGCATCTAACACTTCTGAGCAGCAACTGGCGCTGTTGAAGCCCAGGGTCAAGGAGGGTGTAGGCACAAAATATTGAGTTATTGCCTTGTTACGTGGCCATTGCAAATGTATGTACTTCAAACAAGAATAAATGAAGTTTTACTACGACAATAAAATGATGAATTTCAATTACAAGAATAGAAAAATATTTATACTTGACAGTCCTCTGTGGTTGATAACGTTTAATGGCTAACTGAAAATATGGTAACAAATTCAAAGCTTTCGAGACTACTCAGGTGTCTTCATCAGGCTAAGAGTAAAGCCAAAAATGAAGAATCACATATTTCTACACACAACAGGACACAGGAATAGCTAAGACAAGTGAGGGAGGGACAAGTGAGGGGAGACCGGCAACAAAAAGGAGAACAAGGATGAATTATCAGCGCCACACAATCACAGATAAATTAATGAATTTACCTGTGGCAAAAGACTTTTGTATGCCCGGTCATAGCATCATGGATATGGAATTACTGGTATTAAAATATAACTTCAAATATGAGAAACGTACAAAGGTTTCAGAATATAAGCTCATCATGACCTTTGATACTGTTAGTGATGGAATGAATAGATCACATGGATTTATGTCATTCTATATCAATTAAGGAATCTGCGTCTTTGCCCTTCCAGGGTCATGAAAACCCAAAAAAAGACGCCAATGAGAGGGCAATCAAACTTTCTATCCTTATCTAGGAACTGTTCCAATATTTATGTTCATCCCTGTGAGATAATGACAGTTCTGATACACGTCACTTACTTGTCTTACCTATTGCACTATTCCTGTGTCCTGTTGTGTATAGAAATATGTGATGCTTAATTTTTTTATTTAGTCTTTGCCTGATGAAGAGACGTGAGTAGCCTTGAAAGCTTGCAATTTGTTTCCATCTTTTCAGTTATCCATTAAAAGGTATCAACCACTGCTGACTCTGAAGTCTAAATATTTTTCTATCTACTGGCTAACACGGTACAAAGATACACATGTTTTCTAATTTCAAGAAGGAAAAATAAAGAAAATACAAATATAAACGCATATATGCACATGCCAAAAATAAATGGAACAACACAACACCCAAAAAATTGGTAACAAAATATAGTGTTGTAAATTTAAGAATAAAAGTCCATTTTTTTTTTTTATGAATAATGCTTAAGGAACGCTATGTTAAACCATAACATAGTGAAGACAATGGATTTTGTAATAGTCACTCATCATCATCATCGCAAATTTTATGTGACAGTCACAGACATTTCAATTATTTAAGTTCATAAAATCGTAACTTTATATAGCATGTATGACATGTCCAGCATGGACTCATCAATGTGATGATTGATGATGATGACACAATAATGTACGATAAAAAATAACCATTTAAAAAAACATTAGGCATTGTTTGTCACAATTTAAGTGTGTGCCTGCAAGTGTAGGTGAAACAAAGGCTACGGATAGCAAAGGTATATTCTATGTCTGTATCAGACAGTGGACAGCCTCTGATGGGTAATGCCGATGTTATACTGTACGTCAATAAAGTCTGCGGCTGAAATCATGCATTTTTTGCTTGTAGAGTGTTGAAGAGGGTAAAAGAATGTCTGGTTGCGCAAAGCTTTATCCGTCAACACTACCTTCCTACTGTCACGCGTAGGGTAGGGTAGCGTGTGGCAATTAGCTGACTATAAAATGTGAGGTTAGGCTGCGTTATTGCGCACTAGGGACGCAAAAAAAAAATACAGCAGTAATAATTTAATGTGTAATACTCCACCTATGACAAACAAAAAAATTACGTTCCCTCTTTAACAATGTACAAGACTAACAAGCCTAATGGTTGACGCTGACTTAATTGAGATACAGTATTACATCAACATTGTCCATGAGTAACTATGCACTGTGATACCTATATACCAGTATTAATTTATATCTCTTGTGGTTGTTTCAACAGCACTTGCAGGTATAACTACCTATTGTCAGTATGCATGATGCACTTTCTAGATGTAATAATTTATTATTGGACATTATTACCATGTTTACATGCTGGCCATTTCATATATGGTCTTTGAAGTTACAGTTGGCATCAGTATGTGTATTTTATAATGTCTGTCATTAATAAAACTCGTGATGATGATGATGAGGATTTAATGATTCGTACATCCATTGACTGCATTATCTTACAGGTACAGATAAAGTTCCTTAAAAAGCATTAATTCATAAGTATGAAATGTACTTTTATGCATTAATTTCAAAATGTGAAGAGTAGACTATGTTTTATTTTTTGTTACCATTTCTAATAGACATGTGCAGATATGCGCTGTGATGACAAATTATTATTTGTCCATATTTGTCATAAAAATTTATCATTCTAGGCCTGCAAAACTTCACAATTTCATGTTTTCAGCATAACAAGCAGGGTGACGGCTCTTCCCTATTTGGAGCATGTTGGTCATGTGTTTTTCTGTCCATGTGTCGGGAACAGGAGACTTCTTGCCGTTCACACAGCAGGGGAACAGCTGGCGTTACTGAACCCCACTAACAGTAGAGCTTGTGTTTTGTTCTGTGGACACGACACTTCTGAGCAGCAACTGGCAGTGTTGGAGCCCAGGGAGTAGAGTTCAGGTGGTAGAAAGATGAACATAACAGGAGACATGGATAACGTTGCGAACCAGTTATTTAATCTGAAAACGGACAGACAAATTCTGCCGAGATCCATGCCTTGTTCATTTTCAGAAAAGTAAGCCGGTCTACATTATCGGAGGATAGTCGCATGCGACGGTCTGTTAGTACACCACCTGCAGCACTAAAGACGCGCTCCGATAATACACTGGCAGCAGGGCAAGCCAGCACCTCCAATGCATACTGGCTAAGCTCTGGCCATGTATCCAGCTTAGAGACCCAAAACTTGAATGGGGAAGAGCCATCTGGGAGTACACTGAGAGGCAAAGCCAAGTAGTCTGTCACCATCTGACGGATACGTTGCCTCCCGCTGACTGGAGCCCTCTCGGATGGTGTAGACATTTGTGGCGCTGCCACAAAACTTTGCCACATTTTTAACATACTGGTCTTTCCCTGTGCAGAGGCACTGCGTGTGCTCCCTCTTGTTGCAGAGCTCTCTACACTGCCTCGACGCACAGAGCTGCTTTGTAAAGCAGTAGCAGCAGCAGTGCTCTCGGCAGTAAGGTAGAACATTAGGGATTGCACCAGTGTGTCTTGGTACTCCCGCATTTTACGCTCCCGGTTCAACGGTGTGATGAGGCTTTTGACGTTGTCCCGGTAGCGAGGGTCTAGGAGGGTGTACACCCAATAATCAGACGTCGTGAGAATGTGGGCGATGCGGCGGTCGTTTCTTAGGCACTGCAGCATGAAATCAACCATGTGCTGCAGACTCCCAACTGGCAAAGAAACGCTGTCCTCTGCAAGAGGCGTCATCTCTGCCTGCTCTGCATCACCCCACCCTCGCTCTACATACTGACTAGAGCGTTGTGTACCTCCCTCTGGAGCGATGTCTTCCTCCTCCATTGACTCCTCCTCCTCATCCTCCTCACAAAGTGAGCCCTGCCCAGCCCTTTGTGAGGAACCACGTTGCGCTGACTTTCCAGAAGGTGATGGAATTTGTGACTCCTCATCCTCCACCTCTTCCAAAACCTCATCCCTTATTGCTTGCAGTGTTTTTTGAAGCAGGCAGATAAGGGGGACAGTCAGGCTGACTAGTGCATCATCTGCACTCGCCATCCGCGTTGACTCATCAAACGCACGCAAAACGTGGCACATGTCCTTCATAGTGGCCCACTCATTAATGGTGAAGTGTGGACGGCGCAAATTGCGTGTTGATTGCGCCTGATGCAGCTGATACTCCATTACTGCTGGCTGCTGCTCACACAACCGCTCCAACATATGTAACGTTGAATTCCACCTGGTGGATACGTCACATATGATGCGATGTTCAGGAAGGCGCAATCTGCGTTGCAGAGCTGCAATGCGCGATCTGGCCATGCTGGAACGTCGCAAGTGAGCGCACTCTAGGCGGACCTTGTGCAGCAGTGCATCAAGATCCGGATAGTCCCTCAAAAAACTCTGCACGACCAAGTTGAGCACATGTGCCAGACATGGTATGTGAGTGAGTTTGCCAAGGCCCAGAGCTGCCACCAGATTTCGGCCATTGTCACACACTACCAAGCCTGGCTGGAGATTCGCTGGCAAAAACCACACGTCGCTCTCCTGCTTGATGGCATTCCAGACCTCCTGCGCTGTGTGGCTTCGATTCCCCATGGGAATTAATTTCAGAACGGCCTGTTGCCGTTTGGCCACGGCTGTGCTCATATCGGTCGCATCAGGTAAGCGTCCACGGGTCCATGTGGAGGTAGACCGTGACGGCTCCTGCAGCGATGATTCTGAGGAACTGGAGTAGGAGGAGGAGTCAATGTGGACAGACTTGATTCCGGCAATCCTTGGAGTTGGCAGAACACGTACAGCGCCACTCGCAAGATCTGTACCCGGCTCCACAACATTCACCCAATGGGCAGTGAGTGAAAGGTATCGTCCCTGGCCATGGGTACTGGTCCACGCATCGGTGGTCAGGTGGACCTTGCTACTGACGGCGTTTAGTAGCGCATGTTTAATTTTTGCCTCAACATGCTTTTGCAGACCAGGGACGGCTTGCCTGCTGAAATAAAATCGGCTGGGCACATTGTATTGTGGGACTGCCAATGCCATTAATTCACGGAAACTGTCAGTCTCCACCAGCCTGAATGACAGCATTTCAAGGGACAGGAGTTTTGCAATGCCAGCATTCAGAGCCTGTGCTCGTGGATGGTTTGCCGAGTATGGCCGTCTTTTATCCCATGCCTGTGCTACCGATGGCTGTTTTGTGGCCTGGGTGTGTGAGGATGACAGGGAACTTGCAGCTGTGGGTGGAATAACACTGTGTCTCTGGACAACAGTGACAGAGGTTCTTCCATGGCGATCCTTTGAGGAAGCCGAACCAGCTGTGTGTGAACTGGAGGAAGAGGCTCCAACACGAGCTGAAGATGTAGGTGCTGCTGTAGGTTGGCCTACATCTCCAGTGTGTCTTTGTAACTCAACAAAGTGCTTTGACCGCACATGTTTCCACATATTTGTTGTATTAAGGTTACTGACACTTTTACCTCTTTTAATTTTTTGATTACACAGCTTGCATTTGACATAGCAAATATCATCTGCAACTGTATCAAAAAAGGACCACGCAGAGCAAGTCCTGGGAGCGCCCGGTTTGGCTGTTGGAAGAGAACTGCTCCGAACGGGTGCCAAACTGGAGGCTACAGGCAAGCGAGTCTGCAGCCTACCTCTCCCTACTGTTTGGACCGTTGGGGCAATCTCTTCCTCAGAGCTGCTCCCACCACCTTCCTGTTCCTCACGCCATGTTGGGTCTTGGACCTCATCATCTCCACCACTACCCTCTTCCAACACCTGCTGTTGTTGGGTGGTCTGGCCAGCACCATGCTCAACAGAAACTGGCAACTGAGTCTCATCATCATCAGATGCGTTCTGCGGTGTGCTGACCATCGGCACTGGCTCACCCGCCTCTTCAGATTCAGAGAGACACAGCTGTTGCGCATCACTGCATACTGCCTCTTCTTCACATTCCAGAATGCTGCTTGGCTGGGCCCCTGTTTGCAAGCCAACAGATTCTGAGAACAGAAGCAGAGACTCAGCTGGCTCCTGTACAGAGCTCTCTGACTGCCTGGGCAATTTGGCAGGCGGTGAAGAGACTGATGGTTGTTCAACAGTGCTGTGGTCCTGAGAGGAGGTGGAAGCTATTGAAGTCGATGCATTGGCTGCCATCCAACCAACAACGGCTTCAATTTGTTCTTCACGCAGCAGGGGGGTACGCTGAGCTCCTACAAAAGTGCGCATAAAGGAACGCTCACGGGGAAAACTGGTGGATGCTGTGTCACTGGGTGCGGCAGCAGCCACAGAATCCCCACGTCCTCTCCCTGCTGCAAATCCACGGCCACGACCACGACCACGTGCCTTACTCACTGACTTCTTCATCTTGGTAGATTGATAAAGAAAGTCAGAAAAGTTATAAGGCCTAAGTGTGGTTATTCCTCACAGACTACAGTGAACCCTGCAGACAACTGTTCAGTATCTGTGAAAGGCCCCTTTGTGTACTTCTATAGTGTTTGCAACCAATGTATTGTATACGGATGGAAGCGCGTCACACTAATAGATTAGATTTTTTTCCACTAAAATGGAGCAGCACCAATTAGAGAAAAATGTGAAGGATGAGGCAGTGACAAACGCTCAGCAGACTACAACCGGCAGTGGTTGAAGAACAAACTGGAGCGTAATCTGCACTCACAAAATGAAAAGCTCACAGACTACAGTGAACACTGAAACACAACTGTTCAGTAGCTGTTAAAGGCCCCTTTGTGTACTTCTATAGTGTTTGCAACCAATGTATTGTATACGGATGGAAGCGCGTCACACTAATAGATTAGATTTTTTTCCACTAAAATGGAGCAGCACCAATTAGAGAAAAATGTGAAGGATGAGGCAGTGACAAACGCTCAGCAGACTACAACCGGCAGTGGTTGAAGAACAAACTGGAGCGTAATCTGCACTCACAAAATGAAAAGCTCACAGACTACAGTGAACACTGAAACACAACTGTTCAGTAGCTGTTAAAGGCCCCTTTGTGTACTTCTATAGTGTTTGCAACCAATGTATTGTATACGGATGGAAGCGCGTCACACTAATAGATTAGTTTTTTTTCCACTAAAATGGAGCAGCACCAATTAGAGAAAAATGTGAAGGATGAGGCAGTGACAAACGCTCAGCAGACTACAACCGGCAGTGGTTGAAGAACAAACTGGAGCGTAATCTGCACTCACAAAATGAAAAGCTCACAGACTACAGTGAACACTGAAACACAACTGTTCAGTAGCTGTTAAAGGCCCCTTTGTGTACTTCTATAGTGTTTGCAACCAATGTATTGTATACGGATGGAAGCGCGTCACACTAATAGATTAGATTTTTTTCCACTAAAATGGAGCAGCACCAATTAGAGAAAAATGTGAAGGATGAGGCAGTGACAAACGCTCAGCAGACTACAACCGGCAGTGGTTGAAGAACAAACTGGAGCGTAATCTGCACTCACAAAATGAAAAGCTCACAGACTACAGTGAACACTGAAACACAACTGTTCAGTAGCTGTTAAAGGCCCCTTTGTGTACTTCTATAGTGTTTGCAACCAATGTATTGTATACGGATGGAAGCGCGTCACACTAATAGATTAGATTTTTTTCCACTAAAATGGAGCAGCACCAATTAGAGAAAAATGTGAAGGATGAGGCAGTGACACACGCTCAGCAGACTACAACCGGCAGTGGTTGAAGAACAAACTGGAGCGTAATCTGCACTCACAAAATGAAAAGCTCACAGACTACAGTAAACCCTGCAGACAACTGTTCAGTAGCTGTGAAAGGCTCCTTTCTGTACTTCTATAGTGTTTGCAACCAATGTATTGTATACGGATGGAAGAGCGTCACACTAATAGATTAGATTTTTTTCTAATATAATGGAGCTGCACCAATTCCACTAAATAAAATAAAAAAAAAAAGAGTCAGTGACACGTGCAGATGCCTACAAACAGCGGTGGATGCAGAGCAAACTGCAGCGTCACCTGCACTGTCACACACACACCTTGCACAGAGCTGTTAAAACAACACTGGCAAAATGAAGCTTACACAGCGGTTGGTAAACTAGCCTGCCTAAAGCACAGTAGTACACAAAATCGCTATATCTAACTGTCCCTCAGAGTGAGCAGAGTAGCGTTCTATCCCTAACTGAGTTCACAGCACAGTGACGCTAAAATGGCTGCGGCGCCTTTTATAGTGCATTCTGACATCATTTCAGCAGCCAATCACAGCCATGCCATTAGTTAAGATGACCGCAGCATTACAGGATGTGCCCACAATTCATAAGATTCATCATTGGCTGACTAACATCACATTGCCTCTCAAAGAATTATGGGAACTTCCGATTCCGGTATACGATATTGAAAAAGTATCGGAATTAAGTATCGGAATTCCGATAACGCGAATATCGGCCGATACCCGATACTTGCGGTATCGGAATGCTCAACACTACTTGTTATTACCTAACTTCAAATACAGATGTCATTAGTAGAGGATGCTTGAAGGACCATAACCAGGATACCTGAGCAGGAAGGACATTACATTTATAAAAAATGGTAACCTATGCAAGAATATTCACCCAACCTTTAGCTCAGTATATAAACCATATCACATTATGAAACGTACATATTAATTAAATACTTAAAGGGGACATCTCCCCAGCAATCTGTCAACACAGTTCATACAAGCAGTCAAGAAGAAGCGCTGCAGAAGGAGATTTTCCTAATTAACCCCTTTCTGACATCTGACATAATAATCCGTCCATGTGCCCTGGGTCTATTTGACCAGGGACGGATTACTAAGACACACCGATCGTCCGCGCACACGGGCGGTGCGCGGGCTATCGCAACCGGGTGTCAGCTGACACCCGGCACTAAGTCACGCTCCGCTCCCGGCACTTTAACCCCCTAAATGCTGTGATTGAACGCAATTGCAACATTCCGGGAGCTGCCAAAGGGCTGACAGACTCTCTGCTTCTGGATTGGAGACCCCACAGCCTGACACAGGGTCCCGATCGTTGGCATGGTGACTCAATGTCATCATGAAGACATCCGAGTCACCAGAGCTAGGAAAGTTGCCGATCATGCCCAGTGCATGATCAGCAACTTTCCCTGTCAGTCCAGAGCTGACAGTTTATACAGCATAGGGATGCTGCTGCATCCCCATGCTGTACAAGCGATCAGTCTGCAAAAAATGAATGTAAAAAGTAAAAACATTTTTTAAAATAATTGTAAAAATTAGCCTGGTCATTAAGAAGGCAAACTTTCCTTAGAATTTGCATCACAGATCAAGATTGTTTTACATTTTCAAAGTCATGTAAGAGGAAGTAAATGAGACTCTGTCTGTTAAGAGGAAGTACAACATATTTTTAGTGATTTTGTGCCAGATATAGAATAATGCCATAGCTAAAAAGTCCCTTCATGTAAGCTGATTAACTTGATGAACTCTATGGGGCTGTTTTTTTTTGTTAGTTCCAAAATATGACAAGAAAAGATAAAAGGGTTTTCCCCACCAATTACTTTTCGCACCTGTTTACAAAATGTGTGAGAAGCGTTTATCACGGGGGATTTCACCGATAATTAGGATAGGTGACCAGGGTTCCTTCATACTGGCTTTGTCAGTCTTTATAGGATCATTTGAAATAACTGTGGGTATTTGATAAATGTGATTGATTTGACAAAAAAAACTACAAACTTTTACATTAACAAAGAAACATATCATATAATTGCTTCATGTAATGCAATGAAAATTCAAATAAATTTATTTAACTTTTTACTGATATTCTCGACAATCAGATGGAGATTTGTGCTTTCAGTGAAAACTAGTTTAACTCCTCTGTGACCAAGCCTGAAGGACCTTTATAATAGGCCAATTTTTATTTGTTTGTGCTCTTTTTTCGTTTTACCTACTTTGCTTTTTCATATAATTTTTTTTTGCAACGCAAATATAAAAAAAGGTTTTTAAAAGAAAAACTTTCATGTTTCACACAAGGTAACTTATCCGATGAATTTTTGGTTATTTGCAGTTGTGTAGATGCATTACGTAACAAGTCGATTTTTGCTTTTTTATTTAATGTGTATAATTATAATATTTATATATAAACACACAGCTTTGGCAAAAATTAAGAGACCACCACATCAAATCCCTGTCATGGCCGCCCAATCTCCAGACCTGAACCCCATTGTAAACCTCTGGAATGTAATCACGAGGAAGATGGATCGTCACAAGCCATCAAACAAAGAAGAACTGCCTAAATTTTTGTACCAGGACTGGCATAAGGTCACCCAAAATCAGTATGAAAGACTGGTGGAAAGCATGCCAAGACGCATGAAAGCGGTGATTACAAATCATGGTTATTCCACAAAATATTGATTTATGAACTCTTCCTGAGTTAACCCCTCTCTGACATTAGACGTACTATCCCGTCCATAAAACCCGTGCCATTCTGCCCATGGACGGGATAGTACGTCATAGGCGATCAGCTGCGCTCCTGAGGGAGCGCAGCTAATCGCCACCGGGTGTCAGCTGATTATCACAGCTGACACCCGTGACTGTGTGTCAGGAGCGGTCACGGACCGCTCCCGGCACATTAACCCCTAGCACACCGCGATCAAACATGATCGCGGTGTACTGGGGGCACAGGGGAGGATCGCGCAGGGTGGGGGCTCCCTGCGCGCCCCCTTGAGACCCTCAGACCAGAGCGATGTGATCGCGCTGTTCTGAGGGCTTCTTCCCTCCCAGGACCCGGATCCAAGATGGCGCCGGGGTCCTGGAGGGAGGCGGCTTCCTCAGTGCCTGCTGAGAGCAGGCACTGAGAAGCCTGCTGCACTGCCTGAGCGATCGCTGGTGTGACAGTGTGCTGTGCACACTGTCACACCAGCGATTTGATAAAATACAGTGATGTCCCACCCTGGGACAAAGTAAAAAAAGTTAAAAAAATAAAAATAAACATGTTATAAAAAAAAATCCAAAATAAATAAAAAAAAAAAAATATTCCCCAATAAATTAATTTCTTCCTGTAAATAAAAAAAACAAAACAATAAAAGTACACATATTTGGTATCGCCGCGTCCGTAACGACCCCCCCTATAAAACTGTCCCACTAGTTAACCCCTTTAGTGAACCCCTTAAAAAAAAAAAGAAGCAAAAAATCAATGCTTTATCATCATACCGCCAAACAAAAAGTGGAATAACGCGCGATCAAAAAGACCGATATAAATAAACATGGTACCGCTGAAAACATCATCTTGTCCCGCAAAAAACGAGCCGCCATACAGCATCATCAGCGAAAAAATAAAAAAGTTATAGCTCGCAGAATAAAGCGATGCAAAAATAATTATTTTTTATATAAAATTGTTTTTATTCTATAAAAGCGCCAAAACATAAAAAAATGATATAAATGAGGTATCGCCATAATCGTACTGACCCGAAGAATAAAACAATTTTACCACACGCGGAACAATAAAAACGCCTCCCCCAAAAGAAATTCATGAATTGCTGATTTTTGTTCATTCTAACCTCCCAAAAATCGAAATAAAAAGCGATTAAAAAATGTCACCTGCTCAAAAATGGTACAAATAAAAACGTCAACTCGTACCGCAAAAAATAAGACCTCACATGACTCTGTGGGCCAAAATATGCAAAAATTATAGCTCTCAAAATGTGGCGATGCAAAAAACTATTTTTGCAATAAAAAGCGTCTTTTAGCGTGACAGCTGCCAATCATAAAAACCCGCTATAAATAGTAAATCAAACCCCTCTTTATCACCCCCTTAGTTAGGGAAAAATAATAAAATAAAAAAAATGTATTTATTTCCATTTTCCCATTAGGGTTAGGGTTAGGGTTGCGGCTAAAGTTAGGGTTAGGGTTGGCGCTAAAGTTAGGATTAGGGTTAGGGTTGGGATTAGGGGTGTGTTAGGGTTAGGTTTGTGGTTAGGGTTGGGACTAGGGTTAGGGGTGTGTTGGGGTTAGGGTTGGAGTTAGAATTGGGGGTTTCCGCTGTTTAGGCACATCAGGGGCTCTCCAAATGTGACATGGCGTCTGATCTCAATTCCAGCCAATTCTGCGTTGAAAAAGTCAAACGGTGCTCCTTCACTTCTGAGCTCTGCCATGCGTCCAAACAGTAGTTTATCCCCACATATGGGGTATCAGCGTACTCTGGACCCCAAGAGTTATTGTGCAATTTGTCCTATTTCTTCTGTTACCCTTGGGAAAATAAAAAACTGGGGGCGAAAATATCATTTTTGCACAAAAAAAATTATTTTTTTGTTTTTACGGCTGTACATTATAAACTTCTGTGAAGCACTTGGGGCTTCATAGCGCTCACCACACACCTAGATAAGTTCCTTGTGGGGTCTATTTTCCAAAATGGGGTCACTTGTTGGGGATTTCCACTGTTTAGGCGCATCAGGGGCTCTCCAAATGCGACATGACGCCCCCAGACCATTCTATCAAAGTCTGCAATCCAAAACGTCACTACTTCCCTTCCGAGCCCCAACGTGTACCCATACAGTAGTTTTCTCCCACATATTGGGTATCAGCGTACTCAGGACAAATTGGGCAACAACTTTTCGCGTCCAATTTCTCCTGTTACCCTTGTAAAAATAAAATATTGGGGCGAAAAAATCATTTTTGCAAAAAAAAAAAAAGTTTTTTGATTTTTACGGCTGTGCGTTATAAACTTCTGTGAAGCACTTCGGGGTTCAAAGTGCTCACCACACATCTAGATAAGTTCCTTGTGGGGTATATTTTCCAAAATGGGGTCACTTGTGGGGGTTTCCACTGTTTAGGCGCATCAGGGGCTCTCCAAATGCGACATGACGCACCCAGACCATTCCATCAAAGTCTGCAATCCAAAACGTCACTACTTCCCTTCCGAGCCCTGACGTGTGCCCATACAGTAGTTTTCTCCCACATATTGGGTATCAGCGTACTCAGGACAAATTGGACAACAACTTTTGGGGTCCAATTTCTCCTGTTACCCTTGTGAAAATAAAATATTGGGGCGAAAAAATCATTTTTGTAAAAAAAAAAAAGATTTTTTATTTTTACGGCTGTGCGTTATAAACTTCTGTGAAGCACTTTGGGTTCAAAGTGCTCACCACACATCTAGATAAGTTCCTTGTGGGGTCTATTTGCCAAAATGGGGTCACTTGTGGGGGTTTCCACTGTTTAGGTGCATCAGGGGCTCTCCAAATGTGACATGACGCCCCCAGACCATTCCATCAAAGTCTGCAATCCAAAACATCACTACTTCCCTTCCGAGCCCCGACGTGTGCCCATACAGTAGTTTTCGCCCACATATTGGGTATCAGTGTACTCAGGACAAATTGGACAACAACTTTTGGGTTCCAATTTCTTCTGTTACCCTTGTGAAAATAAAATATTGGGGGCGAAAAAATCATTTTTGAAAAAAAAAAAAAAAATTTTTTATTTTACGGCTGTACGTTATAGAATCATAGAATCATTCTATGATTCTATGATTCTATAACGTACAGCCGTAAAATAAAAAATCTTTTTTTTTTTTTTTTTACAAAAATGATTTTTCGCCCCCAATATTTTATTTTCACAAGGGTAACAGAAGAAATTGGAACCCAAAAGTTGTTGTCCAATTTGTCCTGAGTACACTGATACCCAATATGTGGGCGAAAACTACTGTATGGGCACACGTCGGGGCTCGGAAGGGAAGTAGTGACGTTTTGGATTGCAGACTTTGATGGAATCAAAAGTTTCAAAAGTGAAACTTTAGTGAAACACCTGGGGGTTCAAAGTTCTCACCACACATCTAGATAAGTTCCTTGAGGGGTCTAGTTTCCAAAATGGTGTCATTTATGGGGGTTTCCACTGTTTAGGCAGATCAGGAGCTCTCCAAACACGACATGGCGTCCAGCCAATTCTGCGTTGAAAAAGTCAGACGGCGCTCCTTCCCTTCCAAACTCTGCCATGCACCCAAACAGTGGTTTACCCCCACATATGGGGTATCAGCGCACTCAGGACAAATTGCACAATAACTTTTGGAGTCTTGTTACCCTTGGAAAAATAAAAATTGGGGTGAAAAGATCATTTTTGTGGAAAAAATATGATTTTTAAATTTTACGGCTCTACGTTATAAACTTGTGTGAAGCACTTGGGGGTTCAAATTGCTCATCAAAAATCTAGATAAGTTCCTTAGGGGTCTAGTTTCCCAAATGGGGTCATTTGTAGGGGGTTTCCACTGTTTAGGCACATCAGGGGCTCTCCAAATGCAACATGGCATCCAAACTCAATTCCAGCCAATTTTGGTTGGAAAAAGTCAAATGGTGCTCCTTCCATTCCGAGCTCTGCCGTGCACCAAAACAGTGGTTCCCCCCACATATGGGGTATCAGCGTACTCAGGACAAATTGTACAACAACTTATGTGGTCCAATTTCTCCTGTTACCCTTGGGAAAATAAAAAAATAGTGACTAAAAGATAATTTTTGTGGGAAAAAAATAGGATTTTTTATTTTCATGCCCGGGCATTATAAACTTGTGTGAAGCACTTGGGGTTCAAAGTGCTCACCAAAGATCTAGATAAGTTCCTTAGGGGGTCTAGTTTCCAAAATGGGGTCACTTGTGGGGGGTTTCCACTGTTTAGGCTCATCTGGGGCACTGCAAACGGAACATGACCCCCATTAACGTCTGCATTCCAAAACGTTACTACTTCCTTTCCAAACCCTGCCGTGCGCCCAAACAGTTTCCCCCCCCCACATATGGGGTATCAGTGTACTCAGGACAAATTGGACAACAACTTTTGGGGTCCAATTTCCTTGGGAAAATTCAAAAATTTGGGACTAAAAAATCATTTTTGTGGAAAATTGATTTTTTTTTTTTTCACACCCAGGCTTTATAAACTTTTGTGAAACACTTGAGGGTTCAAAGTGCTCACAACAGATTTAGATAAGTACCTTAGGGGGTCTAGTTTTCAAAGTGGTGTCACTTGTGGGGGTTTTCCACTGTTTAGGCGCATCAGGGGCTCTCCAAACGCGACATGGCATCCAATCTAAATTCCAGCCAATTTTAGTTTGAAAAAGTCAAACGTCGCTCCTTCCCTTACGAGCTCTGCCGTGTGCCCAAACAGTGGTTTTCCCCCACATATGGGGTATTGGCGTACTCAGGAGAAATTGCATAACAACCTTATCTGTCCATTTTCTCCTTTTACCCTTGTGAAAATAAAACAAAAGTTTGTAAAAGATAATTTTTGTGGCTAAAAAGTAAAATATTCATTTTTTCCTTCCACGTTGCTTTAGTTACTGTGAAGCACCTGAAGGGTTAATAAACTTCTTGAATGTGGTTTTGAGTACCTTGAGGGGTGCAGTTTTTAGAATGGTGTCACTTTTGGGTATTTTCTGCCATATAGACCCCTCAAAGTGACTTCAAATGTGAGGTGGTCCCTAAAAAAAAATGGCTTTGTAAATTTTGCTGTAAAAATGAGAAATCGCTGGTCAACTTTTAACCCTTATAACTTCCTAACAAAAAAAAATTTTGGTTCCAAAATTGTGCTGATGTAAAGTAGACATGTGGGAAATGTTATTTCTTAACTATTTTGTGTGATATATTTCTCTGTTTTAAGGGAATAAAAATTCAAAGTTTGAAAATTGCAAAATTTTAAAAATTTTCGCCATATTTGCGTTTTTTTCAAAAATAAACGCAAGTTATATCGAAGAAATTTTACCACTATCATGAAGTACAATATGTCACGAGAAAACATTCTCAGAATCGCGAAGATCCGTTGAAGCGTTCCAGAGTTATAACCTCATAAAGAGACAGTGGTCAGAATTGTAAAAATTGGCCCGGTCATTAACGTGCAAACCACCCTTGGGGGTGAAGGGGTTAAAACATTAGTATTGTTGTTTCTAAATGATTATGAACTTGTTTTCTTAGCATTATTTGAGGTCTGAAAGCATTGTTTTTTTTTTTAATTTTGACCATTTTTCTTTGTCAGAAAAAAATACAAAATTTATTGCTTGGAAATTGGGTGACATGTTGTCAGAAGTTTATAGAATAAAAGAACAATTTACATTTTACTCAAAAATATACCTATAAAGAGAAAAATCAGACAAACTGAACATTTGAAAGTGGTCTCTTAATTTTTGCCAGAGCTGTATATATAGTTGCAATGGTTTATTTTTTACTTTTTTATTTTTCTTTTGCACATTTATTTTTCATGTATTTTGTTTGCATAATTTGTTCCTCAAGAGATCATCAACGATATCTGGGGGTCACTTTTTTTTGTTTAATCATCATTTTTACGCTGGGCTGGGAGGAACCATAACAGGGTGTCAAGGTGTAAGGAGGTGGCAGGTACCCTCATCTGCCTCTCTCTCCTATGTGCATCTCCTGTGCACTTTGTGCGGTACACGTGTGGTGTACCTGTGTATTATGTACCATTTATGCACTGTTATTAACATGTATTATATTATGCTGCGTTTGCAATGTTTCCCATGTGTGTTATTGCAACGTGTGATGTCACTTTTAGTCTGTAATGTATCACTGTTGAACTGTATTGTGTTGACCTGTACATGTTAGAGGCAGGTACAGGAAGGGTTAACATGGGGGCTGGGCCAGCATCCTCAAGGCAGCAGGAAGCTCCTGCTCCTCAGTGAGAGCCTGGGCTGTGATGACCTGAGGCAGGACTTGTGTCCCCGTCCGGGACAGGAGAGACCGCCGTCTGTGGCAAGTATTATGGAGGCCACTGTGCTCTTAAGAACCTGGAGTACTGCAGAAATTCTTCTGTAACCTTGGCCAGATGTGTGCCTTACCACAATTCTGTCTCTGAGCTCCTTGGCCTGTTCCTTTGACCTCATGATTCTCATTTGGTCTGACATGCACTGTGAGGTTTTATATAGACAGGTGTGTGCCTTTACAAATCAAGTCCTATCAGTTTAATTAAACACAGATGAACTCCAATGAAGGAGTAGAACCATCTCAAGGAGGATCACAAGGAAATGGACAGCATGTGACGTAAATATGAGTGTCTGAGCAAAGGGTCTGAATACTTATGACCATGTGATATTTCAGTTTTTCTTTTTTAATAAATTTGCAAAAATTTCTACATTTCTGGTTTTTATCAGTCAAGATCGGGTGCAGAGTGTACATTAATGAGAAAGAAAATGAACTTTTTTACCTTTACCAAATGACTGCAATGAAACAAAGAGTGAAAAATTTAAAGGGGTCTGAATACTTTCCAAACCCACTGTATATTCTCCTGAATAATAGCAATACATTATCATTATACAGTCGGGAAACGGAACTGTGATCGTCTATGTAGCCGTGTAATCATGTTCATCAACTTTAATATTGTTTCCCTTCCCTCGTGGAGAATGTGTGTGGTACATTCCATGCAGTTGCATCATATAGGAACTTCTGGTAATTGAAATGGTGATGACCACCTGAACATAGCCTAAAACCATGTAATTCACCATGTCCCAACTGAGGAGACAGATACCATGAATGTAATTACCGTTAGGTGATACTAGCTGAATTATATATAGTGATGGAGGGGTAACAGAATAAATAAATTTAAACTATTTTTCAAGGTTTTTTTTTTTTTACGTTTCTTGGAGCTAGTACCTGCCAGGGCGTAATAGGAGCCTTAACATGGCAGGAATGGAAGCATTCATTAAGCACCTCATAACAAATCGATGCCCTGCAATCCTGTCACATGGAGCAGATCGAGTGAGAGAGGAGCCCCCACTCTAACGGCTAGGGCCGACGTTAGGGGCAGGCAGACTAGGCAGCTGCCTAGGGCCTCCTCTCCTCCAGGAGCCCCCACTCTGTCTAATGGCTTAGATGCCACTAAAGTGTTAAGCTGCAGTGACTAGAGCTACAGTATATCACAAAAGTGAGTACACTCCTCACATTTTTGTAAATATTTTATTCTATTTGAGCCGCACAACCAGGGCTTTGGGGTACTCGGCACCGAGCCCGTTGATGTCTATGGGGGATGTCACGGGTAGCACAGCTCGGTCCGTGCCCTGGGCGCTCACTTTAAATGTGGGATATTTACAGGTGACTTGAATGATGAAATGGGGAATCGTGACGCCACTTGTGGTATCTGGTCAGGATGACCAGCGCTGCTATGCAGATCCACTGGAGGGTTAATATTGGGCAGCTAGGTGTTAAGCCTTCCACAAGTAAGGCTGAGTGATCCTCCAGGGCAGATAGATATGCAAAGGTGCAGGACAGACGGGGACCCGGCAGTCAGAGATAATAAGGGAGACACACACATAAGTCACTTTGGTACCTTTACTGTAGGTGTTGCAGGCACTCCCCGGAGCACTGTAGGGTGAAGGATGCACATCGAGATTCCTCCACTGGTAGGTGTGTGGCCTCCTGTCCTCTGCCTTTATGTGATAAAGTCCTGACCTGCCTGTAGCTAGGTCTAACTTGGTCTCCGTCTTGCACCTGGCTGATCTTGTGATTGGACCTTCTCCTGAAGCACACAGTCTCTATTTGCCGTGCACGGCTAGACTCCGTTCTCCTGATCCAGCTACGTATCAGCTCTGTGGTACTCCTGGGACTTGTAGTCCTCCAGGAACTCCGGTGTTCTCCTAATGGGTCGTGGAGATCCCTATAGGCTCGGACCCCGGTGTCCGGTGATACTTGCTGAGATGAGCTATTAAGGCTCCACTGTCTCATAAACTTTTCCACTTGCCTTCGGCCTACCTAGATCCTCACACGATCACACACGCTGGCAGTTGGTGGGTTGCCTCTTCGCCGCTCTTTAAGCATCGGCACGCTTTCCACAGAGCTACACTTCTAAATTCAGCTCTGACTAGGCTGGAGTGACTTCTCTGTATCACTCGTACTAGACTCCACTTAAAAACAACTGAATATCTCTGCAGCCTCTCTGAGGTGACTGAGCTGCGCTGAGCTGCTCTGCTCTCTGACTGAGCTCTCTTAGCAGACTCCCAGACTCAACTCGCAGACTGAGCTAAACTGAAACTAAACTTCTTTTTATATGCCTAACACAGCTCCCTCTGGTGGTCTTTAGGATAAGCTGTACATGTGTGTGTGTATAATGGCCTCTAGTGGGATCTTCTTTCAGTGCACCCTTCTGGAAAATATGGATCCAGTCACAGCTGGGCTCCACATTCCCCCCTAGTAGAACTCAGCACTCCTTGGCTGAAATACAAAAACAAAGAACAATAACATTTTATAAATAACTCTTCCTTTACAGGAGGTAAGGCACTCTTGAACGGTTGCATAACGGTAAATAAACAACTATGTACATTAGCATAATGAGGGGTAGAGGAATTGAGCAACCATAAAAGTCCCAGTCTCTTTTTTAAAGGATGCTCAAAAGGGGTAGATAAAACAAGCAAAATAATGTCCATTCTTCTTGTTTCAATTTTTAAGAGGAAAAATAGGTTAATAAATAGCAGTATTATAAAGGCATATTATAACAATATATACATTTATATACAGTGCTTCTTGATAATTATTTACATGGGTTAGGTCCTACTCTCTGTACCTAACAGGTAATTGCCCTCTTGTTATGCGTACTGACTTACGTGGTGTAGTGGTAGGTGAGGTGTCAGTTACCCTGTTATTCCTGCGTGCAGGTAAGTTGTAGTACTGCCTTAGCCTCTCTAGGGATCTGGCAAGTATACTGGGAGTTGGATGAACTGGCTCAACTTCCGCAGGGGATCCTTCGTCCTGAGGTTCAACTTCTTGGGGTACCGCTTCTTGGGGTACCACTTGTTGAGGTTCTGCTGGGGCAGGTTCCTCTGGTACTGACTCTACTGCAACAACTGGTGCAACTGGATGTAGAGGTTCTCTTTGAGGTTGATAGAATTGAAGCACGGGAATGATTACAGCTTCTCCAATTCTGGGCCAATCCACGGGGAAATCTCCTAAGTCTGTATGGATGACTGGTTCATCACGCTTTTCCTGATTGACAACAGGTTCTTCTTCCTGAAGCTTTAATGGGTTTGGACACAACTTTAGGTGATCTCGGGATACAGTTGCAGTCGTTCTTCCTCCATCCTTGCTAATTATGCACGTTTTCTTGTTGTCAAACCTTGATTTCTGGATGATGTAGGGCTCTCTTTCCCATTGATCGTTGAGTTTGTGTAACCTCCTCTTTCTCTTCAGTACGACTTCACCAGGTGCGAAAGGTTCAGCTGGCGCACTTTTGTTGTAGCAATCTGCTTGTTTATCCCTTACTCGATTGAGACTATCTTCAACGCAGGTTTGTACTTTTCTGTACTGTTCCTGTCTGGTTGTGTCCCAGTCTCCAGTAGTCACATCTGCTTCTGGTTCTACAACACCAAGCTCTAGATCCATAGGCAGTAGTGTTGAGCATTCCGATACTGCAAATATCGGGTATCGGCCGATATTGGCTGTATCGGAATTCCGATTCCGAGTTCCGATATTTTCGTCTTATCGGATACCGGAATCGGGATTGTCACTGTCACTGTCAGTGTCCGTCGGTCGGGTCTGTCAGGAGTCAGCGGCACTTACCTGGCAGAAGATCTCCGGCGGTCACATCCCGGACTGCTTCATGGCCGCCATCTTCTTTCCCCGGCGGTCACATGCAGTTTCTCGCGATAACTGCAGTGACTGCTGGGTAATCCCGGCCGTAAAGCAGTCAGTCCGATGACGTCACCGCCGGGGAAGCAGGTAATCAGCTGTGCTGCGTCGCGATGACAGGCTCTGCCTGTCATTGCGATGTAGCACAGCTGGATCGTCGTGGGACTGTCGTTCTGGACTGCGTCGGACAGGTGGTATACTGTTGGTTTGTTTTTTTTCTTTTTTTACAGGAGATCGATGGCGTCGCAGGAATGAGAGTACAATAAAAGAAATGAAAACTGTGTTGTCTCTTTTATTTCATTAAAATACTTTTTTCTTGCTGTGTCTTTTTTTTATACATTTAATAACTTTGGGATTAATAATGGATCGGTGTCTTATTGACACCTCTCCATTATTAACCGGGCTTATTGTCACCGTGCAATCAACGGTGACAATAACCCCTTATTACCCCGCTTGCCACCGCTACAGGGCAAGTGGGAAGAGCCGGGTAAAGTGCCACAATTGGCACATCTTTTGATGCGCCAAATGTGGGGCTGCTGTAGCCTGGTATTATCAGGCTGTTGAGGGCCAAAATCCATGGGCCTTGACAGTCTTTTAATACCAGGCCGCAGCAGTCTGCATTTTACTTGGCTGGTTAACAAAAATAGGGGGATCCCCACGCCGTTTTTTTTTCGAGGGGATCCCCTATTTTTGTTAACCAGCCAAGCTAAGCAGACTGCTGTGGCCTGGTATTATCAGGCTTGCAAGGTCCATGGATATTGGATCCTTACCAGCCTGAAAAACCAGGCCTCAGCGGTCTGCTTCATCTGGCTGGTTAACAAAAATAGGGGGACCCCACGCCAATTTTTTTCGAGGGGATCCCCTATTTTTGTTAATCAGCCAAGATATGCAGACTGCTGTGGCCTGGTATTATCAGGCTGGCAAGGTCCATGGATCTTGGCTCCTTAACAGCCTGAAAATCCAGGCCTCAGCGGTCTGCTTCATCTGGCTGGTTAACAAAAATAGGGGGGACCCCACGCCAATTTTTTTCGAGGGGATCCCCTATTTTTGTTAATCAGCCAAGATATGCAGACTGCTGTGGCCTGGTATTATCAGGCTGGCAAGGTCCATGGATCTTGGCTCCTTAACAGCCTGAAAATCCAGGCCTCAGCGGTCTGCTTCATCTGGCTGGTTAACAAAATAGGGGGGACCCCACGCCATTTTTTTTTCGAAGGGAACCCCTATTTTTGTTAATCAGTTCCCTCTGACGTCACTGATTGTGTCCCTGGCTGACCTGAAGTGAAAGTGAAAGCAATCAATTAAGCTTTCCACTTAAGGGCCCGTCTCACATAGCGATATCGCTACCGAGATCGCTGCTGAGTCACTAGTTTTGTGACGCAGCAGCGAGCTCACCAGCGATATCGCTGTGTGTGACATTCAGCGACGATCAGCCCCCCTGCCGGGTATCGCTGATCGTCGCTGAAATGTCAGGACCTTTTTTTGATCGCTGGTTTCCCGCTGACAGGCACACATCGCTGCGTGTGACAGGCGGGAGACCAGCGATCCGCTGGTAACCAAGGTACACAGCGGGTTTCCAGGCGCGGGCTGTGCCTAGAAACCCGCTGTGTACCTTGGATACCAGCGCCCTGATGCAGGGAGCTGGTATCCAAGGTACACAGCGGGTTTCCAAGCGCTGCGCGGTGCCTGGAAACCCGCTGTGTACCTTGGTTACCAGCGGATCGCTGGTCTCCCGCCTGTCACACGCAGCGATGCGTGCCTGTCAGAGGGAAACCAGCGATCAAAAAAAGGTCCTGACATTTCTGCGACGATCAGCGATACCCGGCAGGGGGGCTGATCGTCGCTGAATGTCACACACAGCGATATCGCTGGTGAGCTCGCTGCTGCGTCACAAAACTAGTGACTCAGCAGCGATCTCGGTAGCGATATCGCTATGTGAGACGGGCCCTTAAGCGATGTTACCCGCGGTGTCGCTGTCCCAGATCGCTGCCTGAGCTGCCTGTTTGGCAGCTCAGCAGCGATCATGTAGCAATACACCAGCGATCCTGACAAGTGCATATCGTTGTCGGGATCGCTGGTGTATCGTTATGTGACACCCAGCCTTTACTCTCCTGTCAGGCAGGAGAGGAACTCATTCATTTGGGGTTTACTGTGAGGCTGCAGCATTAGCTGCGGTCCCTGCAGTAAACATTAACCCTTTCTGAAGGATTACACCATGGGACCTGACTGTGCATGGGATAGGTAAGAATAATTTTGCTTTTTTATTTTATTTTTATTACAGGAAATGGTTTTAGCAGGTAAATAAAATATGGTCAAAAACTGTGTGATTATTTCATTAAACTTCTTTTTTATTAAAGTGTGTGTGTTTGATTTTTCTTTCATACAATAGGATTAATAATTGATAGTTGTCTAATTGACAGCTCTCAATTATTAACCTGGCTTAAAGTGACCTTTCAATTGCAAGGTCATTTTAACCCCTTATTAACCCATTCGCCACCGCTACAGGGCAATGGGAATAGACGGGCAAAGTGCCAGAAAGGGCAAATCTAATTAGAGATTTGCCCTTTCTGGGGTGTCTGGGGGCAGATGTTAAGTAGCCGGGGGGGCCAAAAATAATGGTCCCTCTCTGGGCTATTATTATCTGCCCCCACTCACTGGCTTTGTCTGTCTGGTTGCGAAAATAGGGCGGGAGCCCACGCATTTTTTTTCAGCAATTTTACACCTCATATATATATATATATACATGTCATTGAATTTGTGACACATATATATATATATTTATATTTGTAGTTCATACACTTCTACATAGTATAATAGCCGCTAATTCAATTGCCGGCTTTTGTGAAAATGCAGAACCCGACATGAAATGACACTTGGTGTACATAGGGTTAACCATGTATTTTCATGTCCTTTGCTATCTAATTTTCACAAACAATTAAATCAGACTATGTGTGCAAAATTTCACACCTGTAGGGGTTAATTAAAGGTGTAAATTCGTAGCAAAAAAGTCCGTTTTTTTTACAACGAATTTACACCTTTAATTAACCCCTACAGGTGTGAAATTTTGCACACATAGTCTGATTTAATTGTTTGTGCAAATTAGATAGCAAAGGACATGAAAAGAAATGTTTAACCCTATGTACACCAAGTGTCATTTCATGTCGGGTGACCCGACATGAAATGACACTTGGTGTACATAGGGTTAACCATGTATTTTCATGTCCTTTGCTATCTAATTTTCACAAACAATTAAATCAGACTATGTGTGCAAAATTTCACACCTGTAGGGGTTAATTAAAGGTGTAAATTCGTAGCAAAAAAGTCCGTTTTTTTTACAACGAATTTACACCTTTAATTAACCCCTACAGGTGTGAAATTTTGCACACATAGTCTGATTTAATTGTTTGTGCAAATTAGATAGCAAAGGACATGAAAAGAAATGTTTAACCCTATGTACACCAAGTGTCATTTCATGTCGGGTGACCCGACATGAAATGACACTTGGTGTACATAGGGTTAACCATGTATTTTCATGTCCTTTGCTATCTAATTTTCACAAACAATTAAATCAGACTATGTGTGCAAAATTTCACACCTGTAGGGGTTAATTAAAGGTGTAAATTCGTAGCAAAAAAGTCCGTTTTTTTTACAACGAATTTACACCTTTAATTAACCCCTACAGGTGTGAAATTTTGCACACATAGTCTGATTTAATTGTTTGTGCAAATCAGATAGCAAACGACATGAAAAGACATGGTTAACCCTATGTACACCAAGTGTCATTTCATGTCGGGTGCTTCTGTCTTTTCACTGAAGCCGGCTTTACCCGGCAATTGAATCAAAGGATATTTTACTATGTAGAAGTGTATAAACTATACATATATGTATATATATATGTCACAATGACATGTATATATATATATATGTATTCTATGTGTGTATATTTAGTGTTTACAAGGAAAGAATGGGGTTTTTTTAGTTGCGATATTTTGTTCCCATAGACTTACATGGGACTTCCGGTATCGGTATCGGGTATCGCCGATTTTTTAGTGATATCGGCGATACCATTCCGATTCCGATACTTTAGGATATCGGAAAGTATCGCTCAACTCTAATAGGCAGCTTTCCTGGTTTTGCCCGCATGAGATAAGCTGGGGTGCAATTGGTGGAACTCACAGGTATGTGATTGTACAGATATACCAGGTCAGGTAGTAGGTCTGGCCACCGATTTCTCTCTTCGAGTGGTACAGTCTTCAGCAGGTCAATGACGATGTGATTTATCTTCTCACAGAGACCATTAGTTTGGGGGTGGTACGGTGTGGTTCTGATCTTCTTACACCCATACAAGTGACAAAACTCTTTGAATAATTCGGCCTCGAAGGCTGGGCCTTGATCAGTTAGTACCTGCTCAGGATATCCGTGTGGTCTGCAGAAATACGTTTGGAACGTCTTTGCTGCTGTCTCTGCTGTCAGATCTTTGACAGGGGCGACCACCAGGAACCTGGAGTAGTGATCCACCATAGTCAGGGCATAGGAGTATCCTGACCGGCTGGGTGACAACTTGACATGGTCCAGGGCCACGATCTCCAAGGGACGAGTCGTCTGGATGGGTTGCAGGGGTGCCTTCTGACTGTTGTAGTCCTTTCTTCCGAGGTCACAGGGTCCACAGTTCTGGCACCATCTCTCAATGGAGCTGCGCATTCCCACCCAGTAGAAACGACACTTCAACAGGGTCTCCAGCTTCTTCCAGCCAAAGTGTCCCGCTTGATCATGGTAGGCTTCTAACACCATCTGGATGTCTGCTCTGGGGACTACTATCTGCCATACCATCTCATGGGTCCTTGGATTGACATACCTCCTGCACAGCTTCTCACGGTAGATGAACAACCGGCTTCTCTCATTCCACAGCTGCCTTGCTTGTAGAGGCGCATCCTTCTCCAAGGAGGAACCTTCTTGAGTTATCAGCTCCTTGATTCGGCTGACAACTGGATCGCTGTCCTGAGTCTCCTTCCAGCTGTGGTGAGGTAAAGGATTTAACGTCTTACCACGCGATCTCCTGCTGGCTTGTTGCTCATGGATCATCCCATTCCTGTGAAAGGCAGGTAGTTCGATCTCTTCCAGATCATCCACTTCTTCTTCTGCGTCCGATTCATGAGGCATCCTGGATAGGGCATCAGCGTTGGCATTCTTGCGGCCTGCTCGGTACTTGATCGTGAATTGGTAATTGGACAGCCGAGCCATCCATCGTTGTTCCATGGCTCCCAGCTTAGCTGTTTCAAGATGCGTTAAGGGGTTGTTATCGGTGTAGGCAGTAAACTTTCTGGAGGCTAGGTAGTGCTTAAACCTCTCCGTGATAGCCCAGACCAGTGCCAGGAACTCCAACTTGAAGCTGCTATAGTTCTCTGGGTTTCTCTCGGTCGGGCGGAGCTTCCTGCTAGCATAGGCGATGACTTTCTCCAGGCTATTTTGCTTCTGACTGAGGACAGCTCCCAATTAGTGTTGAGCGATATTGCTCGATATCTAAAAATATCGTATCGAAATTGTATCGCCGATAGCACTAAATATCGTCGATATCCGATTCCGATTGCGGAAGTCCAATGTAAGTCTATGGGAACAAAATATCGCAACTAAAAAAAACCTTTATTTCCTTGTAAACACTAAATATACACACATAGAATACATATATATATATATATATACATGTCATTGTGACATATATATATATACATATATGTATAGTTTATACACTTCTACATAGTAAAATATCCTCTGATTCAATTGCCGGGTAAAGCCGGCTTCTGTGAAAAGACAGAAGCACCCGACATGAAATGACACTTGGTGTACATAGGGTTAACCATGTCTTTTCATGTCGTTTGCAATCTGATTTGCACAAACAATTACATCAGTCTATGTGTGCAAAATTTCACACCTGTAGGGGTTAATTAAAGGTGTAAATTCGTTGTAAAAAAAACGGACTTTTTTGCTACGAATTTACACCTTTAATTAACCCCTACAGGTGTGAAATTTTGCACACATAGACTGATGTAATTGTTTGTGCAAATCAGATATCAAACTACATGAAAAGACATGGTTAACTCTATGTAAACCAAGTGTCATTTCATGTCGGGTTCTGCATTTTCACAAAAGCCGGCAATTGAATTAGCGGCTATTATACTATGTAGAAGTGTATGAACTATAAATATAAATATATATATATATATGTGTCACAAATTTAATGACATGTATATATATATATATATATATGAGGTGTAAAATTGCTGAAAAAAAATGCGTGGGCTCCCGCCCTATTTTCGCAACCAGACAGACAAAGCCAGTGAGTGGGGGCAGATAATAATAGCCCAGAGAGGGACCATTATTTTTGGCCCCCCCCTGGCTACTAACATCTGCCCCCAGACACCCCAGAAAGGGCAAATCTCTAATTAGATTTGCCCTTTCTGGCACTTTGCCTGTCTATTCCCATTGCCCTGTAGCGGTGGCGAATGGGTTAATAAGGGGTTAAAATGACCTTGCAATTGAAAGGTCACTTTAAGCCAGGTTAATAATTGAGAGCTGTCAATTAGACAACTATCAATTATTAATCCTATTGTATGAAAGAAAAATCAAACACACACACTTTAATAAAAAAGAAGTTTAATGAAATAATCACACAGTTTTTGACCATCTTTTATTTTCCTGCTAAAACCATTTCCTGTAATAAAAATAAAATAATAAAGCAAAATTATTCTTACCAATCCGATGTACAGTCAGGTCCCACGGTGTAATCCTTCAGAAAGGGTTAATGTTTACTGCAGGGACCGCAGCTAATGCTGCAGCCTCACAGTAAACCCCCAAATGAATGAGTTCCTCTCCTGGCTGACAGAGAGGAAGTGGAAAGCTTAATTGATTGCTTTCCACTTTCACTTCAGGTCAGCCAGGGACACAATCAGTGACGTCAGAGGGAACTGGTTAACAAAAATAGGGGATCCCCTCGAAAAAAATTGGCGTGGGGTCCCCCCTATTTTTGTTAACCAGCCAGATGAAGCAGACCGCTGAGGCCTGGATTTTCAGGCTGTTAAGGAGCCAAGATCCATGGACCTTGCCAGCCTGATAATACCAGGCCACAGCAGTCTGCATATCTTGGCTGATTAACAAAAATAGGGGATCCCCTCGAAAAAAATTGGCGTGGGGTCCCCCCTATTTTTGTTAACCAGCCAGATGAAGCAGACCGCTGAGGCCTGGTTTTTCAGGCTGGTAAGGATCCAATATCCATGGACCTTGCAAGCCTGATAATACCAGGCCACAGCAGTCTGCTTAGCTTGGCTGGTTAACAAAAATAGGGGATCCCCTCGAAAAAAAAACGGCGTAGGGGTCCCCCTATTTTTGTTAACCAGCCAAGTAAAATGCAGACTGCTGCGGCCTGGTATTAAAAGACTGTCAAGGCCCATGGATTTTGGCCCTCAACAGCCTGATAATACCAGGCTACAGCAGCCCCACATTTGGCGCATCAAAAGATGTGCCAATTGTGGCACTTTACCCGGCTCTTCCCACTTGCCCTGTAGCGGTGGCAAGCGGGGTAATAAGGGGTTAATGTCACCGTTGATTGCACGGTGACAATAAGCCCGGTTAATAATGGAGAGGCGTCAATAAGACACCGATCCATTATTAATCCCAAAGTTATTAAATGCATAAAAAAATGACAAAGCAAGAAAAAAGTATTTTAATGAAATAAAAGAGACAACACAGTTTTCATTTCTTTTATTGTACTCTCATTCCTGCGACGCCATCGATCTCCTGTAAAAAAAGAAAAAAAACAAACCAACAGTATACCACCTGTCCGACGCAGTCCATAACGACAGTCCCACGACGATCCAGCTCTGCTACATCGCAATGACAGGCAGAGCCTGTCATCCCGGCGCAGCACAGCTGATTACCTGCTTCCCCGGCGGTGACGTCATCGGACTGACTGCTTTACGGCCGGGATTACCCAGCAGTCACTGCAGTTATCGCGAGAAACTGCATGTGACCGCCGGGGAGAAGAGGATGGCGGCCATGAAGCATCCAGCCGTGACCGCCGGAGATCTTCTGCCAGGTTTAAATGCCGCTGACTTTCCTGACAGACCCGACCGACGGACACTGACCCGTGACAGACCCGACCGGGCGGACACAGACCCGTGAAGTGACAAAACCGATTCCGGTATTCAATATGAAAAAAATATCGAAACGAATTATCAAAAGGCCGATAGAGCTAATATCGGCCGATAGCCAATATTTCATTATCGATCGCTCAACACTACTCCCAATCCTTCATTGCTGGCATCAGTATACAGCAGGAACGGCTGGCTTTTAGTCAGGATAGGCTAGGATCTCATCACCTGTCAGGAGCTCCTTCATTTCCTTGAATGCTTCTGCCTGTTCTTTACCCCATGGAATGGAGAATTTTCTGCTCTTGAGGGACTGTCCCACCAGGAGGCTTGCAGAGGCGCTGCTTTCTTGTGTAATCCTTCACAAACCCCCGGTGTATCCTGTCAGTCCCAGGAACTGTCGCACCTCCTTGAGATTTTTTGGCTCCGGCCATTTCTTGATGGCGGTGATCTTCTCAGGTCTGGCGCTACTCCTTCTGACTGACAATATGTCCCAGGTACTGTTCCTTTGTTTTTAGCAGATCACTTTGAAGGGTTTTGTTTTTATCCCAAAAATTGGGCATGACTCAAATACCCCCGGGGCCCGTGCTTCAGT
>JARQOD010000009.1:22541789-22554966 GCA_033576555.1 Oophaga sylvatica | reverse complement strand
GGCTCTGTCTACTGCATGAACTTTGGCCAAAGACAGACGGGCTAATATATACACAGACTCATGATATGTATTTGGTGTTGCTCACGATTTTGGAGCTCTGTGGGCCAATCAAGGGTTTATTACTACTGCCGGAACTCCAGTGAAAAAAAAGCTGAAGCTGTTAAAACCCTCATGAAATCGATCAAATTGCCTACTCAGGTGGCCATTATCAAAGTCATGGAGCACGGTTCTAGGAACAGTCCACAGACTATTGGCAACGTATTTGCGGATATGCAAGCAAAAGCCGTTGCTCTTCTGCCCGTTGAACTAACCATACCAACTATGGTGACCACACGCTCTCAGCATAAACAGTAGCAAGAGATCCTGACTCTACAAGAACCTGATGATCTACAACAGACTGAGGTTTTCTGTCGGACCCCACGAGACCGCTTAATGACGATGCAGAGAATGTCTCCAAAAGAAGAGGTGAAGCAGTGGAAGGCTGATGGATCACGTATGGACAATGGTCTCTGGAAAAAGGACCAACTTGTGCGTTTCCCTAAGCGGATGTACCCTGCTATTGCTACATGGGTATATGGATCTATACACCGAGGAAAAAAACAGGCCCTAACCCTGGTACAAAAATTCTACTGGGCTGCAGTTGGACCATAAATGCCTAAGTCTGGAAGGTATGAATATTGTCTGGTGGTTGTCGATATGTTCTCCAGTTGGCCGGCAGCATTCCTCGTTACCAACATGACTGCAAAGACCACAGCAAAGAAACTGGTGATGGAAGTTATCTGCAGATATGGAGTTCCAGAAGTCGTTGAAAGTGACCAAGGTCCGGCTTTTTCTTCTCATGTGTATCAGAAGGTTCTGACAATGTTTGGATCCACTGTAGTCCTCCATACTCCGTACTATCCATAATCCAGGGGGAAGTTGAGAGGTTGAATGACACACTGAGGGAACAATTGACCAAAATGATGCAGGAGACTACTGCTCCATGGCCAGAGCTCCTTACCCATTGTACTATACCACATTTGTATTACCCCTACTG
Organism: Oophaga sylvatica; assembly: GCA_033576555.1. NCBI lineage: Eukaryota > Metazoa > Chordata > Amphibia > Anura > Dendrobatidae > Oophaga > Oophaga sylvatica. Next base: position 22,553,930 of record JARQOD010000009.1, on the reverse strand, counting down.
CAAAACATGGCCTGTCCCTATATGAGATATTGTTTGGTGCTAGGACCCCTGTTGCAAATTTCCAGTCTCAGTAGTTATCAGAAGAAACTGACTGTGCTGTTCAACATGTTATTCAGTTTAGTAAAAATTTTGCTAACACCAAGCTCTAGTTTCTTTTTCTTTTCCAGATTCAGCAGAAACCGATATTTGTTAGTTTGAAGTCTGATGATTTTGTGGTTGTGAAAAGGCATGTCAGAAAATATGGACTAGAGCCCTTGTATGACGGTCCCTATTAAGTTCTCCTCATCACCCCTATGTCAGTGAAACTGGAAGGAAGACCAACTTGGATCCACGTATCGCACTGCAAGCTGGTTAAACAAGCCAATAGCAAATAAAGGGGACATAATGTTTTGGTTTTTCATATTTTTTATGTTATTATTGGTAACTATATGGGACAGCCTAAATTTCCCGTTCTTAAATAATAAGTTTATATAATATTATGAAAAATGACTGAGAGATTTGTTGAATAATTCCCAGTCTCTGGCAGATATTTTCTTTTTAATCCAGCCAATTGGTTCAAGGGAATTGGGGGTTGGATAGCTGGAATCTTGAAAAGTTTGTTATATATTGCTGTTTTTATTCTTGTTATGTATGTAATACTAAAACTTGTTGTTTTTTTTGGTGTATTTCTGTATGTATTAGGAAATTCTGTACTTGGACAGCTAATGATACCAAAAGGCGTTGTTACCCCTGCTCTTCTCTACATCGATTTCAAGAAGTTATCTGATGCAGATGTTGAAGCCAAGTGCATGGCTATCTTCAAAAGATTTCCACCACCGTTATCAAAAATTGTTATTTGTAAATTGTAGTATACAGGGGGGATGGGTACGCCGCAACAGCCATGTCTGGTAACATGGCATCAGATATGTGAAGACCAGTACCCCTCGAGCTTATAGCTTGGGATAGTACCTCTGATGCTGGACATAAGTTATCAAAATTTATCTAGGGGGAAATGTGAAGGACTAAATTAAGAAAGATCAAAACTGAATGTTCCATTTTGTGCTTGTAACTCCATCTTGTCTTTATGAGATAAATTCTGTTACTAGGCAATAGTTTCTGGCCGTTGTAGAGAAGTAGAGTAAAGGTTATGGGCTGTGATAAAACCAGACTGCTCCAGTTTGGACAAGATATGAGACCTTGGGATTTATCACTGTAGAATGCTTTGAGAAATGAATATGTTATTGTTCTGTCCTATGTTACGTAGACATGACCATATATGTAGTTTCCTATTTTCTTGTATTCTTATAGGTTAATTTCCTTGTATTCTTATAGGTCAATTTTCTTGTATTTTCATTGGTTAAATGTTGTAGGTGTGGTTTTATACTATTGGTTGAAGTACAAGCTCACTAAATACTATAAAAGATGATGATGTAATACATGGGATAGGAATCTTGATTGATTCTCCCAGACGGAAAGACGTGTCTGTTTGATTATTTATGTTGCTAGCAACGTTCACTTAATTAATTTGAAAATCACTAGGTCAACCGTGAAGGGTCACTTAGATCCTACCTTAACAAGTATAGGTAAAGGAACAGGTAACTACTCACCTTTTGGGGTTGCGAAACCCACAACTGAGGAATAGATGCAAGAAACAGCTGCTGCAGCATGCTCAGAGCAAGGAAACCTATCGTGTTAGGGTTTATTTGGAGGATCTTCATGTAGGCCATCAATTCTTTATTTTTCAGATCCTCAGAAAGTTCTTTGCCATGAGGAGCCATGTTGAACTTCCAGTGACCAGTATGAGAGGGTGTGAGAGGGATAACCCCAAATGTAACACACCTGCTCCCCATTCACACCTGAAACCTTGTAACACTAATGAGTCACATGACACTGGAGAGGGAAAATGGGTAATTGGGCACAATTTGGTGATTTTCACTTAGGGGTGTACTCACTTTTGTTGCCAGCGATGTAGACATTAATGGCTGTGTATTGAGATATTTAGAGGGCACACCAAATTTACACTGACTACTCTACATTGTATCAAAGTGTCATATATTCAGTGTTGTCACATGAAAGATAGAAAGAATATGTGGAGCCCAGCTGTGACTGGATCCATATTTTCCAGAAGGGTGCACTGAAAGAAGATCCCACTAGAGGTCATTATACACACACACACGTACAGCTTATCCTAAAGACCACCAGAGGGAGCTGTGTTAGGCATATAAAAGAAATTTAGTTTCATTTTAGCTCAGTCTGCGAGTTGAGTCTGGGAGTCTGCTAAGAGAGCTCAGTCAGAGAGCAGAGCAGCTCAGCGCAGCTCAGTCACCTCAGAGAGGCTGCAGAGATATTCAGTTGTTTTTAAGTGGAGTCTAGTACGAGTGATACAGAGAAGTCACTCCAGCCTAGTCAGAGCTGAATTTAGAAGTGTAGCTCTGTGGAAAGCGTGCCGACGCTTAAAGAGCGGCGAAGAGGCAACCCACCAACTGCCAGCGTGTGTGATCGTGTGAGGATCTAGGTAGGCCGAAGGCAAGTGGAAAAGTTTATGAGACAGTGGAGCCTTAATAGCTCATCTCAGCAAGTATCACCGGACACCGGGGTCCGAGCCTATAGGGATCTCCACGACCCATTAGGAGAACACCGGAGTTCCTGGAGGACTACAAGTCCCAGGAGTACCACAGAGCTGATACGTAGCTGGATCAGGAGAACGGAGTCTAGCCGTGCACGGCAAATAGAGACTGTGTGCTTCAGGAGAAGGTCCAATCACAAGATCAGCCAGGTGCAAGACGGAGACCAAGTTAGACCTAGCTACAGGCAGGTCAGGACTTTATCACATAAAGGCAGAGGACAGGAGGCCACACACCTACCAGTGGAGGAATCTCGATGTGCATCCTTCACCCTACAGTGCTCCGGGGAGTGCCTGCAACATCTACAGTAAAGGTACCAAAGTGACTTATGTGTGTGTCTCCCTTATTATCTCTGACTGCCGGGTCCCCGTCTGTCCTGCACCTTTGCATATCTATCTGCCCTGGAGGATCACTCAGCCTTACTTGTGGAAGGCTTAACACCTAGCTGCCCAATATTAACCCTCCAGTGGATCTGCATAGCAGCGCTGGTCATCCTGACCAGATACCACAAGTGGCGTCACGATTCCCCATTTCATCATTCAAGTCACCTGTAAATATTTCACATTTAAAGTGAGCGCCCAGGGCACGGACCGAGCTGTGCTACCCGTGACATCCCCCATAGACATCAACGGGCTCGGTGCCGAGTACCCCAAAGCCCTGGTTGTGCGGCTCATCTTCTTTGGCGTCACAAACAGGATTTCGTGCCCTGCAGCAACGGAGTAACTTGTGCCCGTTGCCACTGGGTACTGTGTGCCTCACTAAAGACTGTGTTTTGTATGTGGTGAAGATTTCCCGCCATTTGCCCGCCATTGCCCGCCATTTACAGCGCCACGGCGCGAAAACTAGTGGGCGTACCTGCAAAAGCGCGCTGAGTCCTGGACACGCCCCCAACGCTGACGCGGCGGCAGGTCCTGTGAAGAGCTACAGTGAACGCTCTGACGTCAGAGCGCCAGCGACGCAGGTCCTTCTACACATCACTGTGCCCTGCGGAGCTGCAGCCTTCAGAGAAGGTAGGCCACGATTAACTAGGGGGGCGCAAACATGTCGCAGCAGCCAGCCGACAACGCGGCCCAGGCCGACAACCTTAATGACTTACCCCTCGGCGCTGCCGCACAGGCTGAAAATGCTGGCCCCTCACCTGGTCCTGTGGCCCCAGTAGTACCGCTAACGCTGCCATACATGCCTGGAGCGAAGTGGCTCCCTCAGTACAGCGGCAAGCCAGACACCCTGTCAGGGTTCAAGCGAAAAATATGCAGCATAATGGACATGTACCCTATGACAGAAAAGCAGAGAGCTGCAGTAGTAGTGGGACAATTAACTGGTGCTGCAGAGAGAGAAGTAGAGACTTGGACAGCTGCAGACCAGGAATCAGTGCTTACAATTTTCTTAAAGCTACAGTCTATCTTTGAGGACCGCACTGAAACAGATCTCCGGATGATGTTTTACCAATGCTCCCAGAAACCAGATGACAGCATTAGGGACTATGCCTGCCGACTACAAGGGGCCCTGCGAGCACTTAAACAAGTTAACCCATGAGTGTCTCCAACGAAAATAAAATGTTAAAAGAACAATTTGTACGGGGATTGAAGTCCCAAGCTGAAAGCCGGACTGTGCACTGGTGGTCCTTGGATCATCCTGATGCTACCTTTGATGCTCTTAAGGACATGGCTATAAAAGGACTGCGACCCCTGGAAACACCCGGGATGGCAACCCAGTGTCACCCGAGTGAAGCCACCCTAAAGCCAGCAGCATCCACCTTTTCCCCATTGGTTGCGGAAGCCAAAACGCAGGTGGCGCCCCCTACTGAGCTGGACTGTCTGCGCTCAGAAGTGCGCCAGTTGACCAAAAACCTGGCCACTGTAATGAGTGCCCTGCAACTGTCGACGGAGGAGGAAGGAAAGATCCTGCTAGCTGACTGCCCAGAGGATGTCCCTTGGATGCGCCGGAGGAGAGGGAGGACGTCGCCCCACAGGAGGAGGACAACGCCACCCCAGGAAGGACCCGCGACCAGCATCATCCCCGCCGAGAGATCATCTGCTACCGCTGCCACAGAGAAGGTCACCCAGCACGTCGGTGTCCTTTAAACGAGCAAATCCTGGGTCCGAGGGCCAACACCCAGGAATAGACTCTTCAGGCCCCTCAGACTGGAACCGCAGGTTTGTGGGAGGAAGACCTTACCTGTCCATCATATTGGACGGGATCGCCATCCCTGCCCTGCTGGACACTGGATCTCAGGTAACCGTCATACCTGATGTTCTTTACAATAAATACTGGTCCTTTGACAGTCTCCAACCCCCAAACCCTGATTTTGCCGTATACGCCTCTAATGGCCTCCCTCTTGACTTACTGTGGGCTAAAAATGTAGACGTAAAGGTGGGGAGAGTGGAGCTAAAGAACCAGGGACTTCTTGTAGTAAAGACTGTTAATGAGGAAAATGGGTTGAATGTGGTTTTAGGCACTAACATTATTAGTAACTGTTTGGAGGAAGTTGTGTTTTTACTCCAACAGCTCGCCGAAATTGCCAGACCAAAGCAAAAGGGAGTGATCCGGAAGGAGATTCGGACCCTGATGTGCCAGCAACAAGTGAAACTGACCGGTGGTGAGATTGGTAATGTACGGGTAACAGACCCGAACCCCATTGTGATACCCCCAATGAGTGAAATGCTTATTTGGTGTAGAGCAGCAATAGGTCTGAGAGGACAGAACTACCAAGCAGTAGTAGAGCCCCATTGTTCAGAGCACAGACCTACACTCCTGACTGCCAGAGGGGTAGTGGAGGTACATTATGGGAGGGTGCCAGTGCGTCTTCTCAACTGGGGAGAGGATGAAGTCAAATTACCACGTTATGCCACTGTTGCTAAGTTACATGCTGTGGATAAAAACTCCATTCACACGACGGAGCCCTTAACCTCCCCACAACCAGTGGAGGATAACGGTCCGACCACCCAGGTGGAGGATTGGTGTCAGCAGCTCCATGTCGGGACAGACACCACTCCAACCCACCAGAGACAAGGAGTATATCGAGTAGTTCAGGAGTATGCACAAGTATTCAGCAAACACCCACTCGACTTTGGGAAAATTAAAGGGGTTCAACATCACATCCCCACAGGCAATCATCCTCCCATTAAAGAACGGTACAGGCCTATACCTCCAGCACACTACCAGAAAGCCAAGGAGATGTTGCGTGACATGAAGGAAGCAGGGGTGATAAGGGATAGTTGCAGTCCCTGGGCAGCACCTCTAGTCCTAGTCAGGAAAAAGGATGGAAGCATGAGAATGTGTGTAGATTACAGACAAGTAAATCGCATTACACATAAAGATGCATACCCTTTACCACGCATTGAGGAATCCTTAGCTGCCTTAAAAACTGCTAACTACTTTTCCACCCTTGACCTCACTAGTGGGTACTGGCAAGTAGCTGTGGCTGAGGAGGATCGGGAGAAGACGGCTTTCACCACCCCGATGGGACTCTGTGAGTTCGACAGGATGCCGTTTGGACTCAGCAGTGCCCCTGGCACGTTCCAGAGAGTGATGGAGAGCTGCCTGGGACATCTCAACTTTGAAACTGTGTTGCTGTACCTGGACGACGTCATCGTGTACTCCAAAACGTATGAAGATCACTTGAAGCACCTGGCGGAGGTATTTGAGTCACTGTCCAAGTATGGGATGAAACTAAAGCCTTCAAAGTGCCATCTGCTCAAACAAAAGGTACAGTACCTGGGACATATTGTCAGCTCAGAAGGAGTAGCGCCAGACCCTGAGAAGATCACCGCCATCCAGAAATGGCCGGAGCCGAAAAATCTCAAGGAGGTGCGACAGTTCCTGGGACTGACAGGATACTACCGGAGGTTTGTGAAGGATTACACCAAGAAAGCAGCGCCTCTGCAAGACCTCCTGGTGGGACAGTCCCTCAAGAGCAGAAATTCTCCATTCCATTGGGGTAAAGAACAGGCAGAAGCATTCAAGGAAATGAAGGAGCTCCTGACAGGTGATGAGATCCTAGCCTATCCTGACTACAGCCAGCCGTTCCTGCTGTATACTGATGCCAGCAATGAAGGATTGGGAGTAGTGTTGAGCGATACGATAATGCAAATATTGGCTATCGGCCGATATTAGCTCTATCGGCCTTTTGATAATTCGTTTCGATATTTTCGTCATATTGAATACCGGAATCGGATTTGTCACTGTCACTGTCTGTGTCCGTCGGTCGGGTCTGTCACTGTCAGTGTCCGTCGGTCGGGTCTGTCAGGAGTCAGCGGCACTTACCTGGCAGAAGATCTCCGGCGGTCACGGCCTGGACTGCTTCATGGCCGCCATCCTCTTCTCCCCGGCGGTCACATGCAGTTTCTCGCGATAACTGCAGTGACTGCTGGGTAATCCCGGCCGTAAAGCAGTCAGTCCGATGACGTCACCGCCGGGGAAGCAGGTAATCAGCTGTGCTGCGCCGGGATGACAGGCTCTGCCTGTCATTGCGATGTAGCAGAGCTGGATCGTCGTGGGACTGTCGTTATGGACTGCGTCGGACAGGTGGTATACTGTTGGTTTGTTTTTTTTCTTTTTTTACAGGAGATCGATGGCGTCGCAGGAATGAGAGTACAATAAAAGAAATGAAAACTGTGTTGTCTCTTTTATTTCATTAAAATACTTTTTTCTTGCTTTGTCATTTTTTTATGCATTTAATAACTTTGGGATTAATAATGGATCGGTGTCTTATTGACGCCTCTCCATTATTAACCGGGCTTATTGTCACCGTGCAATCAACGGTGACATTAACCCCTTATTACCCCGCTTGCCACCGCTACAGGGCAAGTGGGAAGAGCCGGGTAAAGTGCCACAATTGGCACATCTTTTGATGCGCCAAATGTGGGGCTGCTGTAGCCTGGTATTATCAGGCTGTTGAGGGCCAAAATCCATGGGCCTTGACAGTCTTTTAATACCAGGCCGCAGCAGTCTGCATTTTACTTGGCTGGTTAACAAAAATAGGGGGACCCCTACGCCGTTTTTTTTTCGAGGGGATCCCCTATTTTTGTTAACCAGCCAAGCTAAGCAGACTGCTGTGGCCTGGTATTATCAGGCTTGCAAGGTCCATGGATATTGGATCCTTACCAGCCTGAAAAACCAGGCCTCAGCGGTCTGCTTCATCTGGCTGGTTAACAAAAATAGGGGGGACCCCACGCCAATTTTTTTCGAGGGGATCCCCTATTTTTGTTAATCAGCCAAGATATGCAGACTGCTGTGGCCTGGTATTATCAGGCTGGCAAGGTCCATGGATCTTGGCTCCTTAACAGCCTGAAAATCCAGGCCTCAGCGGTCTGCTTCATCTGGCTGGTTAACAAAAATAGGGGGGACCCCACGCCAATTTTTTTCGAGGGGATCCCCTATTTTTGTTAACCAGTTCCCTCTGACGTCACTGATTGTGTCCCTGGCTGACCTGAAGTGAAAGTGGAAAGCAATCAATTAAGCTTTCCACTTCCTCTCCTGTCAGCCAGGAGAGGAACTCATTCATTTGGGGGTTTACTGTGAGGCTGCAGCATTAGCTGCGGTCCCTGCAGTAAACATTAACCCTTTCTGAAGGATTACACCGTGGGACCTGACTGTACATCGGATTGGTAAGAATAATTTTGCTTTATTATTTTATTTTTATTACAGGAAATGGTTTTAGCAGGAAAATAAAAGATGGTCAAAAACTGTGTGATTATTTCATTAAACTTCTTTTTTATTAAAGTGTGTGTGTTTGATTTTTCTTTCATACAATAGGATTAATAATTGATAGTTGTCTAATTGACAGCTCTCAATTATTAACCTGGCTTAAAGTGACCTTTCAATTGCAAGGTCATTTTAACCCCTTATTAACCCATTCGCCACCGCTACAGGGCAATGGGAATAGACAGGCAAAGTGCCAGAAAGGGCAAATCTAATTAGAGATTTGCCCTTTCTGGGGTGTCTGGGGGCAGATGTTAGTAGCCAGGGGGGGGCCAAAAATAATGGTCCCTCTCTGGGCTATTATTATCTGCCCCCACTCACTGGCTTTGTCTGTCTGGTTGCGAAAATAGGGCGGGAGCCCACGCATTTTTTTTCAGCAATTTTACACCTCATATATATATATATATATATACATGTCATTAAATTTGTGACACATATATATATATATATTTATATTTATAGTTCATACACTTCTACATAGTATAATAGCCGCTAATTCAATTGCCGGCTTTTGTGAAAATGCAGAACCCGACATGAAATGACACTTGGTTTACATAGAGTTAACCATGTCTTTTCATGTAGTTTGATATCTGATTTGCACAAACAATTACATCAGTCTATGTGTGCAAAATTTCACACCTGTAGGGGTTAATTAAAGGTGTAAATTCGTAGCAAAAAAGTCCGTTTTTTTTACAACGAATTTACACCTTTAATTAACCCCTACAGGTGTGAAATTTTGCACACATAGACTGATGTAATTGTTTGTGCAAATCAGATTGCAAACGACATGAAAAGACATGGTTAACCCTATGTACACCAAGTGTCATTTCATGTCGGGTGCTTCTGTCTTTTCACAGAAGCCGGCTTTACCCGGCAATTGAATCAGAGGATATTTTACTATGTAGAAGTGTATAAACTATACATATATGTATATATATATATGTCACAATGACATGTATATATATATATATATATGTATTCTATGTGTGTATATTTAGTGTTTACAAGGAAATAAAGGTTTTTTTTAGTTGCGATATTTTGTTCCCATAGACTTACATTGGACTTCCGCAATCGGAATCGGATATCGACGATATTTAGTGCTATCGGCGATACAATTTCGATACGATATTTTTAGATATCGAGCAATATCGCTCAACACTAATTGGGAGCTGTCCTCAGTCAGAAGCAAAATAGCCTGGAGAAAGTCATCGCCTATGCTAGCAGGAAGCTCCGCCCGACCGAGAGAAACCCAGAGAACTATAGCAGCTTCAAGTTGGAGTTCCTGGCACTGGTCTGGGCTATCACGGAGAGGTTTAAGCACTACCTAGCCTCCAGAAAGTTTACTGCCTACACCGATAACAACCCCTTAACGCATCTTGAAACAGCTAAGCTGGGAGCCATGGAACAACGATGGATGGCTCGGCTGTCCAATTACCAATTCACGATCAAGTACCGAGCAGGCCGCAAGAATGCCAACGCTGATGCCCTATCCAGGATGCCTCATGAATCGGACGCAGAAGAAGAAGTGGATGATCTGGAAGAGATCGAACTACCTGCCTTTCACAGGAATGGGATGATCCATGAGCAACAAGCCAGCAGGAGATCGCGTGGTAAGACGTTAAATCCTTTACCTCACCACAGCTGGAAGGAGACTCAGGACAGCGATCCAGTTGTCAGCCGAATCAAGGAGCTGATAACTCAAGAAGGTTCCTCCTTGGAGAAGGATGCGCCTCTACAAGCAAGGCAGCTGTGGAATGAGAGAAGCCGGTTGTTCATCTACCGTGAGAAGCTGTGCAGGAGGTATGTCAATCCAAGGACCCATGAGATGGTATGGCAGATAGTAGTCCCCAGAGCAGACATCCAGATGGTGTTAGAAGCCTACCATGATCAAGCGGGACACTTTGGCTGGAAGAAGCTGGAGACCCTGTTGAAGTGTCGTTTCTACTGGGTGGGAATGCGCAGCTCCATTGAGAGATGGTGCCAGAACTGTGGACCCTGTGACCTCGGAAGAAAGGACTACAACAGTCAGAAGGCACCCCTGCAACCCATCCAGACGACTCGTCCCTTGGAGATCGTGGCCCTGGACCATGTCAAGTTGTCACCCAGCCGGTCAGGATACTCCTATGCCCTGACTATGGTGGATCACTACTCCAGGTTCCTGGTGGTCGCCCCTGTCAAAGATCTGACAGCAGAGACAGCAGCAAAGACGTTCCAAACGTATTTCTGCAGACCACACGGATATCCTGAGCAGGTACTAACTGATCAAGGCCCAGCCTTCGAGGCCGAATTATTCAAAGAGTTTTGTCACTTGTATGGGTGTAAGAAGATCAGAACCACACCGTACCACCCCCAAACTAATGGTCTCTGTGAGAAGATAAATCACATCGTCATTGACCTGCTGAAGACTGTACCACTCGAAGAGAGAAATCGGTGGCCAGACCTACTACCTGACCTGGTATATCTGTACAATCACATACCTGTGAGTTCCACCAATTGCACCCCAGCTTATCTCATGCGGGCAAAACCAGGAAAGCTGCCTATTAGAGTTGAGCGATACTTTCCGATATCCTAAAGTATCGGAATCGGAATGGTATCGCCGATATCACTAAAAAATCGGCGATACCCGATACCGATACCGGAAGTCCCATGTAAGTCTATGGGAACAAAATATCGCAACTAAAAAAACCCCATTCTTTCCTTGTAAACACTAAATATACACACATAGAATACATATATATATATATACATGTCATTGTGACATATATATATACATATATGTATAGTTTATACACTTCTACATAGTAAAATATCCTTTGATTCAATTGCCGGGTAAAGCCGGCTTCAGTGAAAAGACAGAAGCACCCGACATGAAATGACACTTGGTGTACATAGGGTTAACCATGTCTTTTCATGTCGTTTGCTATCTGATTTGCACAAACAATTAAATCAGACTATGTGTGCAAAATTTCACACCTGTAGGGGTTAATTAAAGGTGTAAATTCGTTGTAAAAAAAACGGACTTTTTTGCTACGAATTTACACCTTTAATTAACCCCTACAGGTGTGAAATTTTGCACACATAGTCTGATTTAATTGTTTGTGAAAATTAGATAGCAAAGGACATGAAAATACATGGTTAACCCTATGTACACCAAGTGTCATTTCATGTCGGGTCACCCGACATGAAATGACACTTGGTGTACATAGGGTTAAACATTTCTTTTCATGTCCTTTGCTATCTAATTTGCACAAACAATTAAATCAGACTATGTGTGCAAAATTTCACACCTGTAGGGGTTAATTAAAGGTGTAAATTCGTTGTAAAAAAAACGGACTTTTTTGCTACGAATTTACACCTTTAATTAACCCCTACAGGTGTGAAATTTTGCACACATAGTCTGATTTAATTGTTTGTGAAAATTAGATAGCAAAGGACATGAAAATACATGGTTAACCCTATGTACACCAAGTGTCATTTCATGTCGGGTCACCCGACATGAAATGACACTTGGTGTACATAGGGTTAAACATTTCTTTTCATGTCCTTTGCTATCTAATTTGCACAAACAATTAAATCAGACTATGTGTGCAAAATTTCACACCTGTAGGGGTTAATTAAAGGTGTAAATTCGTTGTAAAAAAAACGGACTTTTTTGCTACGAATTTACACCTTTAATTAACCCCTACAGGTGTGAAATTTTGCACACATAGTCTGATTTAATTGTTTGTGAAAATTAGATAGCAAAGGACATGAAAATACATGGTTAACCCTATGTACACCAAGTGTCATTTCATGTCGGGTTCTGCATTTTCACAAAAGCCGGCAATTGAATTAG
>JARQOD010000009.1:22513979-22541689 GCA_033576555.1 Oophaga sylvatica | reverse complement strand
GGGCGTCTTAGACTATCCCTCCGGACACCTCTGGTTATATATTATATATTTTATATAACGGAGTTATGCATCCTAAACCAATCTTCGATCACTTCATCGTGCCTGATTCTAACAGTGATCAGGATTTCATGATATTTTGACTAAAAAGAGAGTTACAATCACTGGTCAATCTGGGGTGTCCGTCCCTTATGAGGTACGGTTCGAACACTGGGCCCCCAACGGAACTACACCTCTATATGATTCCACCCAAGAATCATCCCACCATCGGGACAAACCTCAGATCCTCTTTCCAGCAACAAACACAGGAAAACCACACCAAACGGTCAGTCTGAACAGTATAACTACCAACTTACCGTGGTTGTGGGGGGTGATCAGTCCCAATTTTCCAGTGCTTATGTCCGGTCCGAGGGTCCTTTGTCTTGTTGTCCTCCGGGGGCAGAGGCGTCCCTATATGAGGGCCCCACGTTTGGCGCCATCTGTTAAGGTAGGATCTAAGTGACCCTTCACGGTTGACCTAGTGATTTTCAAATTAATTAAGTGAACGTTGCTAGCAGCATGAATAACCAAACAGACACGTGTTTCCGTCTGGGAGAATCAATCAAGATTCCTATCCCATGTATTACATCATCATCTTTTATAGTATTTAGTGAGCTTGTACTTCAACCAATAGTATAAAACCACACCTACAACATTTAACCAATAAAAATACAAGAAAATTGACCTATAAGAATACAAGGAAATTAACCTATAAGAATACAAGAAAATAGGAAACTACATATATGGTCATGTCTACGTAACATAGGACAGAACAATAACATATTCATTTCTCAAAGCATTCTACAGTGATAAATCCCAAGGTCTCATATCTTGTCCAAACTGGAGCAGTCTGGTTTTATCACAGCCCATAACCTTTACTCTACTTCTCTACAACAGCCAGAAACTATTGCCTAGTAACAGAATTTATCTCATAAAGACAAGATGGAGTTACAAGCACAAAATGGAACATTCAGTTTTGATCTTTCTTAATTTAGTCCTTCACATACTTACCTATCAGTTAAGACCCTATTGGGCTTGTTGTCTCTCCTTTTTTATCCAATATGGTCATTAACTCTCAGGGAAGATTTAATAATAACAAAAAATACCTACAACATAAAAAAAGAACAAACATTATTTTTATCATACAGAGTAACATCTAAAGGGAAAATGTCAGTAGAATCCATCCTCCTAAGCCATCTATATGGGTATGTAGGTCATGAAGAGTTGAATAAAGGGATGTCTGTATATCTGTAATTTGATGTCTTTTCCAGAGAACCCATGATTTTTTTATATATAAATGAGTTGTTAAGATCTATGGGCCGGACATAGAATCTGACTCCAGAGCTTAATTTAAATAAAAGGGGGTATTACCAGTGTGAGACATGTAATGACTGACACTTTGGTCTTATGCTAACACACAGCTCTGCAGTGAGATCAGAGCTAATATAGTAGCTTTTCACTGTTCTTAATTGTCCCCTTATGGGACTTGAATCTGCAATCGTCTGATCGCTTGTATTCAGCGTCGGACTGGAACACCTTGGGCCCACCAGAGAAAATCATTCTTGGGGCCCACTATGTAGCTACATAGAAATAAATACAAGACCACCAATTGTGCAGTAAAACACACTAATATCAGGGTATAATATAAGGTAGTACATGTCTTAATTATGTAGCAGGAGTTGGGGTAGCCTCCCTCATAGATTATAAAGCAGCCCCCCTCATAGGGGATAATGCTGCCCCCCTCATAGAGGATAATGCTGCCCCCCTCATAGGGTATAATGCTATATATATATATATATATATATATATATACATATATATATATGTATATATATATATATATATATATATAGATAGATATAGATAGATACCATATATACTCGAGTATAAGCCGACCCCCCTAATTTTGCCACAAAAACTGGGAAATCTTATTGACTCGAGTATAAGCCTAGGGTGGAAAATGAGATTATGCCCCATATGCTGCCCCACAAGATGCTCCATAGATTGTGCCCCATATGCTGCCCATGTATTATGCCCCCATAGATGCTCCATAGATTGTGCCCCCATAGATGCTCCATAGATTGTGCCCCCATAGATGCTCCATAGATTATGCCCCCATAGATGCTCCATAGATTATGCCCCCATAGATGCTCCATAGATTATGCCCCCATAGAAGCTCCTTAGATTATGCCCCCATAGTTGCTCCTTAGATTATGCCCCCATAGAAGCTCCATAGATTATGCCCCCATAGATTATGCCCCCATAGATGCTCCATAGATTATGCCCCCATAGATTATGCCCCCATAGATTATGCCCCCATAGATGCTCCACAGATTATGCCCCCATAGATTATGCCCCCATAAATGCTCCACAGATTATGCCCCCATAGATTATGCCCCCATAAATGCTCCACAGATTATGCCCCCATAGATGCTCCACAGACTGTGCCCCCATAGATTATGCCCCCATAGATGCTCCACAGATTATGCCCCCATAGATTATGCCCCCATAAATGCTCCACAGATTATGCCGCCATAGATTATGCCCCATAGATTATGCCCCCATAGATGCTCCACAGATTATGCCCCCATAGATTATGCCCCCATAGATTATGCCCCCATAGATGCTCCACAGATTATGCCCCCATAGATTATGCCCTCATAGATGCTACACAGACTGTGCCCCCATAGATGCTGCATTTTATAGGCCCCTTCATGCTGCCGCAGCTGCTGCTGCTGCTGCAAAAAAAAAGACATACTCACCTCTTGTCGCTGGGGGCCAGGTGCCGGTGTCCTGAGCAGGCGGGTACATCGGAGCGCTATGGGGGACAGGTGCCGGTGTCACCGCTGGCTCAGGGCCCCGGCACCTGAGAGATGTACCTGTCACCCGCTTTACCACTGAGCACCGCTGTCTTCGGTACCTCCATAGTGAATGATCAGGCAGAAGGCGCGGCGCTCACTAATGACGTCATCATGCCCTCTGCCTGAACATCGCAGCAAGAGGACCCCAGGACAGCGGCGCTCAGCGGTTGGAGCGGGTGACAGGTAAGTAATGACATTCACTGCTTACCACGCCCATGTGTGCGTGGAAAGCAGTGAATATTCATTTCTCTTTAGCAGCTGGGACAGGGGCTCCTGCCTCCTGTCACCCAGTGCTGCTCCGCTGGCACGGGGCCCCCATGGCAGCTGCGTGGTGTGCCGCTATTAGCGACACGCCACCGGCTGGGGGACCCTGGAGCAGCGGGGGCCCTAGGCAACTGGCCCCTGTATGCCAGCAGGTGCCAGGGCCCCCCAGATGCCAGGGCCCACCGGAGAATCCTCCGGTTCTCCGGTAGGCCAGTCCGACCCTGCTTGTATTACAGTGTTGCTGCATATATAGTTAAAATCATGGTTTTTGGCCATAGAATGGGTTTCAATGAAGCTCTGTAATGACAATCATTGAGGTCTTCAACACACCGCCGGCTGTCAGGGCAATCCATCGGGGTTGCAGCACTGGAATGCCGATGGGCCCATGGAATGACACGCTCCTATGCCGGCGAATGGGTAATACGGCTATCAGAGTTTCACAGCAGTATTTAATAGGTCAACAATTGTCAGAGGTAGATACTGGCTGTAACATACAACCATTACCTGCCATCGATTTGTGCTGTACATGTACAAAGAATGACAGTAGGGCCACGTTCACACATTCAGTATTTTACATTGGTATTTATAAGCCAAATCCAGGAGTGGGTGATAAATACAGAAGTGGTGACTTTCTGTTATACTTTTCCTCTGATTGTTCCACTCCTGACTTTAGCTTACAAATACTGAACATGTGAATGTGGCACCCCAGAGGGTCCAGTCGCCACAGAGGTACTGCACCTCAGCCAGAGGTGTGGTACTTAGCTCTCGGGTAAGGAGGGGGCACTACTCAGTACTTGGACATTTGCATCCAACATCACATTACCTCAGGCTTAGGGGGGAGAAGCCCCAGTTAGAGCGGGAAAGGAGTGTGAGTTGGAGAAAAGAAGCTCTGAGGAGAGGGAAGAGAGAGGAGCTGCTGACAGGAGCAGTGTGGAAAGAGAAGCTTCTAGAAGGAAGAAGGGGTTCTAGGGGCCAGGGAAGTGAGTAATCCACCCTGGGCGCCCAAATCCACGATGACTGGAGTCGGGTGGAGGGACCAGGTCACAGTAGGGGACCGGCCCCAGACTAGTGGAGAGACTGTAGGACTCAGCTAGCAAACCGGAGGCTGTGGTATCTGTATGTGCTATGGCCACATCCACACACATTCGCTTAAAAGGCAGCCACATAGGATCAAGGGGACCAGGAGGACGTCGCCCGACAGGATCTGAGGCTGCTGGCTTGGGACACTGTGTGTGAGGCACAGGGCAGGAGGGAGTGAGCCAGCGCAGGGAGACAGCCAGAGAAAGGAACATAAGAAGGGAGTACTGGCAAAGTGTACCCCAAACTACCTGAGACCTGGCTGGACCACCGACCAGGAGGACACAGCACCCCGGCTGGGGATTGTAACCTAAGAACTGTGAGTAAAGTGAAAAGACTGCATCCTGCTGTGTTCTCTGACTCATTTACTGCGTTATCTGCCCTGGACTACAACCGTTACCATTACAATTAACCCTATAACTGCCCTGGGGCTTATCTCTTCCCGTGGAGAGCTGTAACATCTCTGCTGCGTCACCAACTGCCCCAGTGGATCTGAAACGCAGCGTCTGCCATCATATTGCCGAACACCACGGGTGGCATCACGAACTAATTCCTCTACAAACTACCCCCATCATCTTTATTCCCTTTTACTTCAACTATCTTTCACCTTTTTTTTATTGGACGCCAAGGGCCACGGACCGCGTCACTGCTGCGGTGACTTTCCCTTTAAGAACTGCCCAGCCCGGTTTCGAGCGCCTCACGGCCCTGGTGGGCGCTCCATGAACATGGCCTTAGGGGTGAACTGTCTGTAGAACTATGTCTCTGACTCCAATTTAAATTCTACGATTGCCTACTTCTGTGAGATGAGGTGCTCTTGCTTTTGTGAAAGTAGATTCCTAAAACCTGATGAAAACCAGAAATATGTTTTCTTTAAAATATATTTTATTTGGAGAACTTGTGGAAGAAGCTAGAGGTCTTATTTGTAATCTTTGCGTTACAAAATATAGTTGCCTGAAAAAAAACAAAAAAGAAACCAAACTGGTTCTGCGGCCGAAAATACACGGCAAGTACATGACCCTGGTATGTAATTCTTTCATATTTTATTCTCTTCAAGCAAGAAAATAACCTTTATCTAATGGCATTAGCAACAGGAATACATAATAAAATCCACATCATTGTTCATATGTTCTGAAAGGGTTCTCCAAGGTCATGGATAACAATTTACAATGGCATGGAAACTATGTCGTAAGTAAAAGAATTTTTCTATAGATACTTCCTCCAGACCACTTGGAAAGTGCAGCAGGAAATTTCTGCTGAAGTACAGAAGTCATTCAATGGCATTTTCTAATGGTAATAAAATGTTATTTATTGGACAAATGTATTTATACACTGTATAAAAGAACAACCCAAAAGGAAAACCAAAGAGGTGGTTGCAAAATCTTAGGTCAAGTGCACATGTTGAGTAATTTGAGCAGATTTTTCTGCAGCAAAAAACAGAATGTTTGTAGGAAAAAATGCTAATTTTTTTGCTTTGATTATTCAAATCTGCAATGAAAAGTAAGCAGCATGTGTATGAGAATTCAAAAGTCTTTTTAATTATAAAAATTTTCAGTAGGAACTAATTAGCGTGGGAAAGTTTCAGAACTTTTTCCCACTCTGTCAGTTCACCGTGGGTCAAGTGGGGAGTCTGCGCAGACATGATTTCATTCATTCTGCAGTGGTTTACAGCCGGGCCGGTCGCATTAGCACCGGTCCCTGTTGCAAACTAGTTAACCCCTTGTGATGGATTGCAGCAGGGGACCTGACTGAGCAGCGGAGAGATATGGATATTGTTGGTTTTTAATTTTTTTTTGGTTACAGGAGAACAAGTTATTCAGATGGATTGGCAGCATAATAAATTTTGTCAAAAACTTTGTGTAATTATTTCATTAAAATAATTTTTAATTAATGTGTGTGTGTGTCTTTTTTAACCCTTTACTATTATAGGATTAATAATGGATAGTTGTCTTATTGACATCTCTCCATTATTAACCTGACTTAATGTCACCTTTCAATAGCAATGTGACATTACCCCTCATTAACCCATGAGCCACCGCTAAAGGCAATGAGAATAGAGAAGCTAAGTGCCAGAAAAGGCACATCTTATAGATGCGCCTTTTCTGGGGTGGCTGGGGCAGATGTTTACAGCCTGGGGGGTGGCCTATAACCATGGTCCCTCTCTAGGCTATTAATATCTGTCCTCAGTCACTGGCTTTCCCTTTCTGGTGGAGAAAATTGCGCGGGATCCCACGCAATTTTTTTCCACGATTATAGCTTAAATGTAACCCCTAGAATTCCAAATTTTCCAAACATTAATAAATTTATTAAACACTGACATATATAGATCGTTTTGATATGACATGGTTTTCTATATGTAAACCATGTGTCATATCATGTCGGGTTCTGTAATGATTTTACAGAAGCCGGCAATTGATTTAGCGGCTATTATGCTATGTAGAACTCTATGAACTATAAATATATATATATATATATATATATTTATATATACTGTATGTCACACTGATATGCATTACTGATTTTCTAATACAGGTATCATCAGGACGTGTGAAGTGGACCTTAGTTGCAGAACTTTGCTAAGCATGGTGAGGGCAGTACGGTGGCTTAGTGGTTAGCATTGCAGCTGTGGGGTCCTCCTGGGTTCAAATCCAACAAAGGACAACATCTACGAGGAGTTTCTATCTTCTCCCCGTATTTGCGTGGGTTTCCTCCCACACTCCAAAAACATACTGATGGGGAATTTAGATATTTTTTAGTTTTGTAAGGGGAAAACCCAATAAAGATGTCTGCTAGACCTTTCTCCACCAGACATGGATTACGGAGTGTGACAGAATGATGGACAGGTATTGTGTATTGTTGTTTTTTATTTTTGTTTTATTACAGGAGAACAGGGGCTTTGGTGGAATTAGGCGTTAGGTGAGTATAATTGTGTTTGTTATTTTAAAATAAAAAAAGTAAAACTGTGTTTTGTTTTATTTATAATAAAGGATTTTTATTTTAGAAGTATATGAAGGTACTGGTGCTGGTGTATACATAGGTGCTCGTGTACAGACAGGTGCTGGGGCTGATATATACAGGTGCATATACAGAACGAAATCATGGAAACAGTGATCAAAAAGCTATAAAAACATTAATTTTATTAAACACATATAAATATTGCATACACCAAGTATTTAAAGGGAAATGGAGACAAAAAGACATAAGACTACACAGTGCAATGCGTAAAGCAACGCGCCACCACAGGTCTAGAATATCAATGAGTAATGTGATATATGACACAAAAATATACTATCGCCAGACAAAATTCATGATAAACATCAATACAGTTGTACCTATATGTTGTTTTATATATTAACAGATAAAGCCTCTAGTGAGATGAATATATATAAAGCATGTACCAATTAACACTTTAGAAAAACCTTTCATTCGGCATAATTGCCGAGGGCACAAAAATGATTATAATATATAACAGCCCGAGTTTAGATAAATGTACGGCCGCTACAATTAGCAGCGTCAAACAGCGGCAGTGTGGACAAACAAATAGCCACCCAAGAGGTTTATGAATCAAAGTAGCAAATAGCTACTACTGACTTGCATGACGTTATATCTAGTACTATGCATGGGACCTGCAATCAGACACTACACATTACTGTCTGAATAGAACATAGGGGACATAGCCCCAAAAGGTATAATTACCGGTAAATGTGTCAGGACCAATGTAGCTGAGGCAGCAGATGTGACCTGGGTAAGCGCGTCCGCCCCGACGCGCATTTCGGACCTTCCTTCTTCAGGGGACCTAGTGTATCACCATAATGACCTTGTTTAAATAGTATTCGGTCACCGCGCTGTAATGCGCGCGACCGGAAGTCGGGCGGTCCAACCAGAAATGACGCGCCCCATCACCATGGCGCCGCAACGCCAGCCGCCCCCAGCGTCACACGACGGGAGGAGCCAGTGGGGCTCGACCATCATGTAGAGACGCCGGGAATCGGCAGGAACAACGGAGCCAGGGGGAGGAGCGCGTGCAAGATTGGAGCGCACGAGACAATATACGGACATAGGAAGAGCATCACAAGAAATACAAAAATGATATATATAACACAAATAGGGAGACATAACAAGGGAATGATGATATTATAACAAAATACATATATATTGCACTAAACAAATCCATATGAATCAGCGTGACGATGACGAATAATTGATATAATTTCTTCAATCACAAATGTATGTCCATCGCTGGAATCATATTTCTCCAAATAACTCATCGTCCTCAATAGACCTCATATAGCATGTGTCGTGCAACATAGGAAAGACTAGAAACTAAAAATAAAAAAGAATTAAAATCACATAAAATTGCACTACGCAGACATATATCCTAATGCAGAACAGAGATGCTTCATAGGAATGGCCCATAACTAATATTTTCATTGAGTCCAGATGGCTGGACCGTGCCCAATGTCTATATCCATCTGGACTCAAGCTGTGCTAAACGTTTAGTGACCGCCCCACCTCGAATGCCCACATGCAACATATCGATACCTCTCACTCTGAGAAGTGTTCCATCACAGCCATGATATCTCTTGAAGTGGCGTGGAATCGTTTTCAGTGTAGCTATATCCTCAGTGGCCACTGCCGCCGTTATGCCCAACACATGTTCGCGTATACGAACCTTCAACTGTCTAGTAGTCATGCCCACGTAGATCATTCCACATGGGCACACTGCGTAATATATGACATTCTTACTAGAACAGGTAATGAATTTTGTGATCTTAAATTCACGTGTACCTTCTTGATTAACAAAGATATCGGTTTTATCCATGTTTGGACACGCGACGCAGCGGCCACATGATACGCTACCACATCTATCAGCCACTTGATCCAGAAAGGTCGTGACTGGAATACCGGTATAATGACTACGGACCAAACGGTCACGTAGATTTCTCGACCTCCTTGCTGCGATGGAAACTCTCTCAGGTATGAACTTCGATATGACTGGGTCTACCTTCAAAATGTGCCATGATCTGTCTAGTATTTTTCTCATCCACGAGAAGTGTGAGTGGAAATTAGTGACAAATCTCACCTTATCAGACATTTTGTTTGGCCTTATACCATATAGGAGTGTGTCCCTTGATGAATGCTTTGCACGATTGAAAGCCTATTTAACCATCCGGTTACTGTACCCTCGTTCACGTAAACGTGATTTCAGGTCATTGGCTTGTACAAAAAAATCCTTCTCAGTGGAACACAATCTGCGTAATCGCAGAAATTGCCCCGTTGGGACTGACTGGATCATGTGATCCGGATGGGAGGATGAAGCATGCAATAGCATATTAGTCGAAGTTGGCTTTCGATAAATATTGGTCTGTAATTCACCTTTTTCATCTTTTTTCAAAAAAACATCTAGAAACTCAATAGATGTAGCATCACATTTATATGTTATTCGAATGTTTTGATCATTGGTATTGAGAGATGACATAAATGCATGGAGTTTATCAACAGACCCCTGCCAGATCAGTAGTATGTCATCGATGTACCGTGTCCATGAAAGAACGCGGCACATCGGGGACACCTGATCTGGCAGGGAGAGGTCTCTCTCCCACAGCCCCAGGAACAGATTTGCATATGCAGGTGCAAAAGTGGCCCCCATGGCTGTTCCCTGGAGCTGCAGGAAGAAAGACTTTATCTCTATAATAATTGCTGTGTTTTGCACAGGTGTCTCGAGTGACATGGATTTCCAAGCTAGAGAGAAAGCTTGGTTATCACATATTGACCAGGTGTTTGGGGGTGATGGGTCCAATACCCAGCAGAACGGTGATGTTAAATGGGATGGCCGCACGATGGTTCTACAAAATTTGGTGATAAAAAGGACGAAACTGTGGTGGAACCGCACTTTTCTAGAGAAGTATATAATTAAGAAAATGATACCTCGAGGTCTGCGTGTTCGAGTGGTCCCTACCTTCCCAATTGAGGACTGTGGATTTGTGTCCAGATGGGAGGAGGCCTGTAATGCATGCTCGCTCACATTCATGCAATTACTATGTGAACACAATGGTTCTGTAATTTCTGAACTGGATGCATCAATTAAAATTATTGATGATGAGCTGAAGGCTATGGATACAGCAGAGAAATTGAATATCTTTCAGGATCAAATGGACAAATCACTTGAAGTGGTAGTGAAAAAAATCCAGACTACACAGTTGAAAAAATTAAGTCGGGATCGACATGACTATACTAGTAACTCTGTGTATAGATGGAGGAAAACTACATCACAGGGCCGACACCCAGGACGTAACCCGTCACAGGCATCAATTTCGTCATTGAGTGATGTATCCGAGGCATCTGGTTCATCTATTACCACAGGTCTTTCATCCAATAGACGCAATCACAATGAACGCACTTATCATCCATACAGACGACATGACTACTCCCCTGTGTCCACTAGATATGGCAATAAGGTAATCAATTTGAGTACTTATAAATTAACTGACATTGATTTGAGAATACTTGAAAGAGGTTTTTCCTTCTCACCGTCTGCACCGTTTGATGCATTTTCGGCGGTCAAAGATCTTCACCTTTTTGCCCGTTCTTTAATTTTCAAAAAATATTTCTTTGATGGTAACCTTGCTCAATTGTTCCCTACAGAAGAAGAACAAGTAGCCCTACGGGCATTGGAAGAATTATCAGTGGAACATAACATGACTGAAGGAGGTAAGGTCCCTCCATCTATACGTTTAAAATCTAAGAAGTTTCCCCCTTTGTCATCTTGTCCTAGTGTGGATCTTTTTGTTCAAATTGTGAGCAAAGAATTTCTAAGGATTCCACACTATGTACACGATGATAATTTAACTAAGGAGGAGCGGGTGCATCTGCGGGTCCTTCAGAACTTACCAGATGTGGTGTTTAAGGCGGCGGACAAGGGGGGAAATGTGGTCATATGGCCGAAAATACTATATGAGGCTGAAGCCTTTCGACAGTTGAACAACAAAACATGCTATAAGAGGCTTACATTTAACCCCTTGTCCGCCTACACCACACAGCTGCTGGCTATTATAAATAGGGTGAAAGAGGCTGGTATAATCTCTAAAGAGCTGGCGACAGCTTTGATTGTGCCTGAGCCTACTATTCCCACATTTTATCTTCTACCCAAAGTCCATAAGGACCCGCAGACGCCGCCTGGTCGTCCTATTATATCTGGGAGGGGAAATTATCTTGAAAACATTAATAGATGGATCGACTCGAAACTCCAACCACTTGTGGAAGGTTTGCCATCTTTTTTGAAAGACACAGGAGAGTTGTTGAAACGTGTCGATGGTTTGCATCTTGATGACGATATGATGCTAGTGACGGGTGACGTAGAATCCCTGTACACGAGTATTAGGCATGCGGATGGGCTTAGGGCCACAACCTTTTTTCTAGGCATGTCTAATTTCCCGGAAGATATCAGGGCGTTGATCATTGAACTATTGGAGTTTACACTTACCCACAATTTCTTTATTTTTAAGGGGTCTTTCTTCCTGCAGCTCCAGGGAACAGCCATGGGGGCCACTTTTGCACTTGCATATGCAAATCTGTTCCTGGGGCTGTGGGAGAGAGACCTCTCCCTGCCAGATCAGGTGTCCCCGATGTGCCGCGTTCTTTCATGGACGCGGTACATCGATGACATACTACTGATCTGGCAGGGGTCTGTTGATAAACTCCATGCATTTATGTCATCTCTCAATACCAATGATCAAAACATTCGAATAACATATAAATGTGATGCTACATCTATTGAGTTTCTAGATGTTTTTTTGAAAAAAGATGAAAAAGGTGAATTACAGACCAATATTTATCGAAAGCCAACTTCGACTAATATGCTATTGCATGCTTCATCCTCCCATCCGGATCACATGATCCAGTCAGTCCCAACGGGGCAATTTCTGCGATTACGCAGATTGTGTTCCACTGAGAAGGATTTTTTTGTACAAGCCAATGACCTGAAATCACGTTTACGTGAACGAGGGTACAGTAACCGGATGGTTAAAAAGGCTTTCAATCGTGCAAAGCATTCATCAAGGGACACACTCCTATATGGTATAAGGCCAAACAAAATGTCTGATAAGGTGAGATTTGTCACTAATTTCCACTCACACTTCTCGTGGATGAGAAAAATACTAGACAGATCATGGCACATTTTGAAGGTAGACCCAGTCATATCGAGGTTCATACCTGAGAGAGTTTCCATCGCAGCAAGGAGGTCGAGAAATCTACGTGACCGTTTGGTCCGTAGTCATTATACCGGTATTCCAGTCACGACCTTTCTGGATCAAGTGGCTGATAGATGTGGTAGCGTATCATGTGGCCGCTGCGTCGCGTGTCCAAACATGGATAAAACCGATATCTTTGTTAATCAAGAAGGTACACGTGAATTTAAGATCACAAAATTCATTACCTGTTCTAGTAAGAATGTCATATATTACGCAGTATGCCCATGTGGAATGATCTACGTGGGCATGACTACTAGACAGTTGAAGGTTCGTATACGCGAACATGTGTTGGGCATAACGGCGGCGGTGGCCACTGAGGATATAGCTACACTCAAAACGATTCCACGCCACTTCAAGAGATATCATGGCTGTGATGGAACACTTCTCAGAGTGAGAGGTATCGATATGTTGCATGTGGGCATTCGAGGTGGGGCGGTCACTAAACGTTTAGCACAGCTTGAGTCCAGATGGATATGGACATTGGGCACGGTCCAGCCATCTGGACTCAATGAAAATATTAGTTATGGGCCATTCCTATGAAGCATCTCTGTTCTGCATTAGGATATATGTCTGCGTAGTGCAATTTTATGTGATTTTAATTCTTTTTTATTTTTAGTTTCTAGTCTTTCCTATGTTGCACGACACATGCTATATGAGGTCTATTGAGGACGATGAGTTATTTGGAGAAATATGATTCCAGCGATGGACATACATTTGTGATTGAAGAAATTATATCAATTATTCGTCATCGTCACGCTGATTCATATGGATTTGTTTAGTGCAATATATATGTATTTTGTTATAATATCATCATTCCCTTGTTATGTCTCCCTATTTGTGTTATATATATCATTTTTGTATTTCTTGTGATGCTCTTCCTATGTCCGTATATTGTCTCGTGCGCTCCAATCTTGCACGCGCTCCTCCCCCTGGCTCCGTTGTTCCTGCCGATTCCCGGCGTCTCTACATGATGGTCGAGCCCCACTGGCTCCTCCCGTCGTGTGACGCTGGGGCGGCTGGCGTTGCGGCGCCATGGTGATGGGGCGTGTCATTTCTGGTTGGACCGCCCGACTTCCGGTCGCGCGCATTACAGCGCGGTGACCGAATACTATTTAAACAAGGTCATTATGGTGATACACTAGGTCCCCTGAAGAAGGAAGGTCCGAAACGCGTGTCGGGGCGGACGCGCTTACCCAGGTCACATCTGCTGCCTCAGCTACATTGGTCCTGACACATTTACCGGTAATTATACCTTTTTGGGGCTATGTCCCCTATGTTCTATTCAGACAGTAATGTGTAGTGTCTGATTGCAGGTCCCATGCATAGTACTAGATATAACGTCATGCAAGTCAGTAGTAGCTATTTGCTACTTTGATTCATAAACCTCTTAGGTGGCTATTTGTTTGTCCACACTGCCGCTGTTTGACGCTGCTAATTGTAGCGGCCGTACATTTATCTAAACTCGGGCTGTTATATATTATAATCATTTTTGTGCCCTCGGCAATTAAGCCGAATGAAAGGTTTTTCTAAAGTGTTAATTGGTACATGCTTTATATATATTCATCTCACTAGAGGCTTTATCTGTTAATATATAAAACAACATATAGGTACAACTGTATTGATGTTTATCATGAATTTTGTCTGGCGGTAGTATATTTTTGTGTCATATATCACATTACTCATTGATATTCTAGACCTGTGGTGGCGCGTTGCTTTACGCATTGCACTGTGCAGTCTTATGTCTTTTTGTCTCCATTTCCCTTTAAATACTTGGTGTATGCAATATTTATATGTGTTTAATAAAATTAATGTTTTTATAGCTTTTTGATCACTGTTTCCATGATTTCGTTCAGTTCCAATTGGTGATTAGCTGTTATATCCATTTTGACACATGGGTAACGATTTTAGTTTTAATTATGATCATGTGTCTTAGTCACATCGTGTTTATCTCTAGGTGCATATACAGGTGCTGGGGGCTGGTGTATATACAGGTGCTGGGGCTGGTGTATATACATCAGCCCCAGCATCTGTATATACATCATCAACAGGTCAGCACCAGCTCACTGAGCCCAGGACCACCTAGGACTGGCCGAAGGGAGGACTCACCAGCACTAGCTGTATTCTTTACGCTGGCAGCTACTTCGCCCAGGGGTAATTCTCACCCATTTCAGAGCTGGAATAATTGGAGTAAGAGTCCAGAACAACGTCAAACAATTCAGCTTTATTTTCCTCCGGACACAGCCCATCCAAGACACCATTAGCACGCCTGACATGGTGCCAGCAATACATCTTCTACAACTCCGCTTCACTTCTTCTACTACACCAGAATGGACCACAAAGTAAAATCGGGATGAGGAGACCGGTGAAAACGGCACTTCAATCTCTTTCCCTGGAGACACTTCAATCCAGTCATGGAAATAGACATCTACTAGGTCGTCCACCCGCTTTTGGTTATCCTGCCCACATACTCGCTGGTGGCCCACTCGCTGCTGCTTCAGCAATTAAACTTCTGCTGAGTGTTTCCACAGTAGTTCTCCAACTGGCACTACTGATTCGTCAGCCCACAGATTCTGGCTAACATTCCCACGGTGATTCCTTCACCGGCTTCACAACGGTTGCTGGTACCCTACACACACCTCACTTCTTGTGTGTCAGTTGCACCGCCCAGGAGCATGGACGTCCTCACAGTAGCAGGGTCCACCCCCGACTGACTCTATCTAGGAAGTCCCTCACACATGCTCCCGACCGACACTTCACCTACTTAACCCCTCGGTGTCCTGACAAGTCTACAGTACACTGGTTGTGCTCAATGCCCCCACCTTGTGTTTTCACTGCACTACACTAACCGTCTAACAACTCTCTAACTGAGTCCACTAATATGCCCCCATCTAGTGATTCCTTTGCAGAACTATATCTACCCTATATATATATTACACTACAAGTCCCCTTCTCTAATGTCCCCAAAGGATGCACTACCTTACCTAACTCTACATATATAAAGTACAACACTATAAAGTACATGACAGATATATACGCAGCAGCATAAACATTTAAAGGGTTAAAACCTTACATATACATCATCACCAGCCCCAGCCCACTGAGCCCAGCACCTCCTGTATATATATCATCACCAGGTTCAGCACCAGCCCACTGAGCCCAGCACCACCTGTATATACATCATCACCAGGTCCAGCCCACTGAGCCCAGCACCACCTGTATATATCTTATCACCAGGTCCATCACCAGCCCACTGAGCCCAGCACCACCTGTATATATCTTATCACCAGGTCCAGCACCAGCCCACTGAGCCCAGCACCACCTGTATATATCTTATCACCAGGTCCAGCACCAGCCCACTGAGCCCAGCACAAACCTGTATATATCTTATCACCAGGTCCAGCACCAGCCCACTGAGCCCAGCACCTCCTGTATACATATAATCACCAGGTCCAGCACCAGCCCACTGAGCCCAGCACCACCTGTATATATCTTATCACCAGGTCCAGCACCAGCCCACTGAGCCCAGCACCACCTGTATATATCTTATCACCAGGTCCAGCACCAGCCCACTAAGCCCAGCACAAACCTGTATATATCTTATCACCAGGTCCAGCACCAGCCCACTGAGCCCAGCACCTCCTGTATACATATAATCACCAGGTCCAGCACCAGGCCACTGAGCCCAGCACCACCTGTATATATATATATATATAAATATCATCACCAGGTCCAGCCCCAGTCCACTGAGCCCAGCACCACCTGTATATATATATATATATATCTATATATATATATTTATATATATATATATATTGTAAGGTTTCACTCACTAGGCTGCTTCAGAGGTAATCAGGAGACACTTTTCTTATCCAAAAATCATCAGGTTTATTACATCATAAACCTCACAGTCACAGGCAATACAAATCTGCAGTACTTCAGCTCCTGCCTGGAGCCTCACTCCTCAGTCACAGAGACCTCTCTGTAATGTCCCGCCGGACACATGGAAGTCTGTCCACGCTGGTAGACTCCCACACACTCTCTTCAGACACAGAGACCTCTCTGTGATGTCCCGCCTGGACACATGGTAGTCTGTTATGTTACGGTAGCTGAGGAGTGCAGGCAAAAAAGGAAATACACCAGAGCAGTTGGAATCTATGAGATTGCAGTACCCTGACTAACCACCACAACTAGAGGCAGCCGTGGAGCGTTCCTACGTTGGTCCTAGACGCCTCGTCACAGCCTGAGAAACTAACTACACCTAAAGATAGAAATAGGAAAGCTATCTGCCCCGGAGCAGAACCCCAAAGATAATAGAAAGCCCCCAAACATGTAATGGCGGTTAGACAAGAGGAAATACTGACACAGAAAGAAAATAGTATGAGCAAACGCTGGGGCCCAAACTAACTAAATAGAAAAGGACAGGAAGGGTACTTACTGCAATCCCAGAAAACCCTGAAAAAACACCAACTCTACTAATTTCAAAATCACCTGAGATCACACGACCTCTACCACCTAAATTAGTTCTCTGGTGTAACAAAAACAGCAGCCACTGAAAAAACTGGAAAAAGCAAAAGTACAAAACACAGTGGCTGGACTAAACTGAGAGGGCAAAAGCCCCCGGAGGGGACCCAGAAGGCCCCCACAGAAGTGCAGGACCAAATGCAAAAATATAGCAAAAACACAAAATAAGAAATTGTCTTATCTGATAGCAGGAGATGCAGACACGACACAGCAGGCTACAAGGGAAACTGGAAAGAAGGATTCAGACCAGAACAATTGATCACCGGCAACCCTGATGGGAAAATTACTCCCTTATATAAGACCAATCAGTAACACCTGATTCCCAGTCATCACAATCCTCACTAGTACCGCTTGTAACCACCAGAGGGAGCCTCTGCTCAGAACTCATCTCAAACCCATTCACAACAGTACCCCCCCCTTGAGGAGGGGTCACCGAACCCTCATTTGAGCAACCAGGTCGGTCAGGATGAGTTCTATGATACGCACGGATAAGTCTCCTAGCATGGATGTCCGAAGCAAACACCCAAGAATTGTCTTCCTGACCATAACCTCTCCATTTAACCAAATACTGGAGTCTTCGTCTAGAAAAACGAGAATCCAATATTTTCTCAACCACATACTCCAGATTGCCCTCAACCAAAACAGGGTCAGGAGGCACAGCAGCAGGAACCACTGGCTCAACAAACCTCTTCAACAAGGA
Source organism: Oophaga sylvatica (assembly GCA_033576555.1). Lineage (NCBI taxonomy): Eukaryota > Metazoa > Chordata > Amphibia > Anura > Dendrobatidae > Oophaga > Oophaga sylvatica. Next base: position 22,523,984 of record JARQOD010000009.1, on the reverse strand, counting down.
CTTGTGGAACACGTTATGGATCTTAAATGTCCCTGGAAGAAGCAAACGAAAAGAAACAGGATTAATAATCTCCATGATCTTATAAGGTCCAATGAACCTAGGCTTAAATTTAGGAGATGCTACTCTCATAGGAATATTCTTTGAGGACAACCAGACCAAGTCCCCCACTTTAAACCGAGGACCATCAGTCCTATGCCGGTTAGCAAACCGCTGGGCCTTCTCCTGAGAGAGGGACAACCTCTCCACTACCTGGTCCCAAATCTGCTGCATACGCTCAACAACAGAGTCAACACCTGGACAGACAGAAGCCTCCGTCTGTCCTGAAGAAAATCGAGGGTGAAACCCAGAATTACAGAAAAACGGAGACATCAAAGTGGCAGAGCTAGCCCTATTATTAAGAGCAAACTCAGCCAAAGGTAAAAAAGAGACCCAGTCATCCTGATCAGCAGACACAAAGCATCTTAGATAAGTCTCCAATGTCTGGTTTGTTCTCTCAGTTTGACCATTGGTCTGAGGATGAAATGCCGAGGAAAAAGACAATTGAACACCCAGTTTAGAACAAAAAGTCCTCCAAAATCTGGAAACAAACTGGACTCCTCTGTCAGACACAATGTTCTCAGGAATGCCGTGTAAACGAACCACGTGCTGAAGGAACAACGGCACCAATTCAGAGGAGGAAGGCAACTTAGGTAATGGCACAAGATGTATCATTTTGGAAAACCTATCACAAATTACCCAGATGGTGGTCATTCTCTGAGAAACAGGAAGATCGGAAATGAAATCCATAGAGATATGGGTCCATGGTCTCTTGGGCACAGGCAATGGCATCAACAAACCACTAGAGCGAGAGCAAGGCTTGGAGCGAGAGCAAGTCCCGCAGGACTGCACAAATTCCCTGACATCGCGAGACAAGGTAGGCCACCAAAAGGACCGACTAACCAAGTCTCTGGTACCAAAAATTCCGGGATGCCCAGCCAATGCGGAACAATGAATCTCAGACATCACACTCTTTTTCCATTGGTCCGGGACAAACAATTTTCCAACAGGGCAGCGCTCGGGCCTATCCTCCTGACACCCCTCCAGAGCAAGTCTCAAATTGGGCGAGATGGCGGAAAGAACTACACCCTCCTTCAAAATAACAGAGGGATCAGATAGCTCAGGAGAGTCCGCAAGGAAACTCCTCGAGAGGGCATCCGCCTTAACATTCTTAGTGCCAGGAAGAAAGGAAACCACAAAATTAAAACGTGTGAAAAACAAGGCCCACCTGGCCTGTCTAGGATTGAGTCGCTTGGCAGATTCCAGATAGACCAGATTCTTATGGTCCGTAAGGACCACCACCTGATGTTTGGCTCCCTCCAGCCAATGTCTCCACTCTTCAAAAGCCCACTTCATGGCCAATAACTCCCGATTACCCACGTCATAATTACGTTCAGTAGGAGAAAATTTTCGAGAGAAAAAGGCACAAGGGTTACTTTTAGAGGTCTCTGGATCTTTTTGGGACAAAACGGCACCTGCCCCAATTTCAGAGGCATCAACCTCCACCTGAAATGGCAGAGAAACATCAGGCTGCCGTAGAACAGGAGCAGAAGTGAATCTCTGCTTAAGTTCCTGAAACGCAGAGACTGCCTCAGGAGGCCAATTCACCACATCAGAACCCTTTCTGGTCAAATCAGTTAATGGTTTAACAATAACCGAGAAATTACCAATAAATTTACGATAAAAATTGGCAAAACCCAAAAATCTCTGAAGAGCCTTTAATGAAGTAGGTTGGACCCAATCACAGATGGCCTGAACCTTGACCGGGTCCATTTCAATAACAGATGGGGACAAAATGAATCCCAGAAATGAGATCTTCTGTACGCCAAAAAGACACTTTGATCCCTTCACATACAGAGCATTCTCTCTCAAAATCTGGAATGCAGTTCGAACATGCTTCACATGAGAGTCCCAGTCATTAGAAAAAATCAAGATATCATCCAAATAAACAATCAGAAACTTGTCCACAAAATCCCTGAAAATGTCATTCATGAAGGACTGGAAGACGGAAGGAGCATTAGTGAGCCCAAAGGGCATCACAAGGTACTCAAAATGCCCTTCAGGGGTGTTAAATGCCGTCTTCCATTCATCCCCGTGCTTAATGCGAATAAGGTTATACGCCCCCCTGAGGTCAAGCTTGGTAAACCAAGTAGCGTTTTTCACCCTGGAAAACAGGTCAGAAATCAAGGGTAACGGGTATTGATATTTCACAGTAATATTGTTCAAGAGACGATAATCAATACACGGCCTTAATGAACCATCTTTTTTGGCCACAAAGAAAAAACCGGCACCTAAGGGTGAAGAGGATGGTCTGATATGACCCTTCTCCAATGATTCCTTGATATAAGACCGCATAGCGTCATGTTCAGGTACAGACAAGTTAAAAAGGCGACCTTTAGGGAATTTACTACCCGGCACTAATTCAATAGCGCAGTCATAGCTCCTATGGGGAGGTAAGGATGCAGATTTACTTTCGCTAAACACATCAGAAAAATCAAACAAAAAGTCAGGAACATCCTCAGCCTGGGGGAGGCAGAAAAAACAGGAGTGTTGGTATTAACACATTGGCAGCCCCAACTGGTTACAGACACAGATTTCCAATCCAAAACAGGATTATGAGACTGTAACCAAGGGAAACCCAGCACTATAATGTCATGCAGATTATATAGAACCAAAAATTTGCAGCACTCCTGGTGATCAGGTTCAACCCTCATTATCACCTGAGTAGAAAACTGGGGTTTATTCTCAGCCAAAGGGGTAGAATCGATCCCCAGTAAAGGAATAGACTTCTGTAGGGGTATCAAGGGAAATCCACAACGTTTAGCAAAATCATAATCCATCAGGTTAATAGCTGCTCCAGAATCAATGAAAGCCTGAGCAGAAAATGAGGACAGAGAGCATATCAGAGTGACAGTTAATAAAAACTTAGTCTGAACACTACCCAAGACAACTGAGCGTGCAAAATGTCTTCCCCGCTTAGGGCAGACTGAAATAGCATGAGAGGCATCACCACAGTAGAAACATAACCCATTGCGCTTTCGAAACTCATGACGCTGTGCCCCAGACACCACTCCATCACACTGCATGGGCTCAGCAGCTGGCTCACAAGGCAACACCACTCCACGCATACTTCTCCGCTCACGCAAACGTCTGTCAATTTGAATCGCTAATGACATAGAATCATTGAGACCAGAGGGGACAGGGAATCCCACCATAACATCCTTTACATTATCCGACAGACCCTTCCGGAAAAGGGCCGCCAAAGCGTCGTCATTCCATTTGGTCAGGACTGCCCACCTACGGAATCTCTGACAGTATAACTCAGCGTCATCAAGCCCCTGATTTAATGCCAACAAGGCTTTTTCAGCTTGATCAGTGACATTAGGCTCATCGTACAATAACCCCAAAGCCTGAAAAAATGCATCAACATCACTCAAAACAGGATCCCCAGGTATCAGGGAAAAAGCCCAATCCTGAGGATCGCCGCGCAGGAGAGAGATGATAATTTGAACCTGCTGCGCTGCGTTTCCTGAGGACTTAGATTTTAAGGCAAGAAACAATTTACAATTATTTTTGAAATTCTGAAACTTAGCTCGATCCCCTAAAAACAAATCTGGCATGGGGATCCTAGGTTCCACAACAGGCAACCTAGCAAGATATGCAGCAATACTCCGAACCTCAGTGGCAAGCTGATCCACACGGGCAGACAACTGTGCAAACTCCATTGGGAGAAAAGATCCTCCCCAGCACCCAGAGATACAGAGGGAAAAAAAAAAAAAATGCAACAAACAGAAAAATATCTGACAACTTTTCTTCCTTCAAAATATTTTTTCCCTTCTGTGAGTACCATACAATTTTTATGGCCGGTGATACTGTTATGTTACGGTAGCTGAGGAGTGCAGGCAAAAAAGGAAATACACCAGAGCAGTTGGAATCTATGAGATTGCAGTACCCTGACTAACCACCACAACTAGAGGCAGCCGTGGAGCGTTCCTACGTTGGTCCTAGACGCCTCGTCACAGCCTGAGAAACTAACTACACCTAAAGATAGAAATAGGAAAGCTATCTGCCCCGGAGCAGAACCCCAAAGATAATAGAAAGCCCCCAAACATGTAATGGCGGTTAGACAAGAGGAAATACTGACACAGAAAGAAAATAGTATGAGCAAACGCTGGGGCCCAAACTAACTAAATAGAAAAGGACAGGAAGGGTACTTACTGCAATCCCAGAAAACCCTGAAAAAACACCAACTCTACTAATTTCAAAATCACCTGAGATCACACGACCTCTACCACCTAAATTAGTTCTCTGGTGTAACAAAAACAGCAGCCACTGAAAAAACTGGAAAAAGCAAAAGTACAAAACACAGTGGCTGGACTAAACTGAGAGGGCAAAAGCCCCCGGAGGGGACCCAGAAGGCCCCCACAGAAGTGCAGGACCAAATGCAAAAATATAGCAAAAACACAAAATAAGAAATTGTCTTATCTGATAGCAGGAGATGCAGACCCGACACAGCAGGCTACAAGGGAAACTGGAAAGAAGGATTCAGACCAGAACAATTGATCACCGGCAACCCTGATGGGAAAATTACTCCCTTATATAAGACCAATCAGTAACACCTGATTCCCAGTCATCACAATCCTCACTAGTACCGCTTGTAACCACCAGAGGGAGCCTCTGCTCAGAACTCATCTCAAACCCATTCACAACAGTAGTCTGTTCACACTCACAGACTCCCACAACACTCTCTCACAGGTGCCAAACAAACTCCATTACATAGGCGTAACCCCGCCTATAGGTGAGGTCAGGATCACATGGTTAGGTCACCTGATCATGACCTCATCACAGGTCCTTCAGACACACACAAACCATGCTTCCATGCATATCCCGAGGAGCATACACAGTGCCCCCTAGCTGCATCAGGGGTCACTACACCACATACCTCCCCCCTCTGTTCAAACTTGTGGGGTTGAACACTTGTTACCCGACCAGAGATCCTTCTCGGTCGTCTCTGCCAGTCAAACCGTCTGGATAAGTCGGGCCCTCTGTCAGACCACCCGCCTCCCCAGCGGTCAGTACGGCGTCGCAATTCCTCTGCACCCATACGGCCTGTCTGGTCTGAGTCCTTTTCAGCTCGTCCACCACAGGTTCTCCTGCTTAGGTCACTCATCACTGAGCTAACTGAGGCATCACTATTTCTACCTCTTCCATCAGGCGCTCTTCGCCTCTCAACACTACGGATTGAAGGTGGCGACCATCTTCTTTCCATTTCCTGCAGCTCTCTGTTGACCAGCTCCCTCTCCAGTCATAGCTGCTCTACTTCTCTCAAGTATGACACACGATACTCCAGGAGCATCCGGATATTCCCAAGGCTCTCCCTGGATCCGACAACGAGGAATGGAACCATCCCATCTTCACCCCTGACCTGGACTTCATCATCCGCCGGAATCCTGACTCTCGTCACACCGGACTTATTCACCATCTCCTGCATCACTTTCCCAAGTCTTCCAATGACTTTCTTCACCAGACCTCTGGGCACTTGAATAATGTCTTCCACCAATCCAAGCCGACCTTGAGCCTTTCTTGCTTGCTCCAAACGTCGAGCGGCTTCTTTATTCCTCCACATGATCATCTGTTTCGTTCGGAGGCATTGTAGATGCATGTCTCTCAGGATAGCCACCTGCTTCAGTGTGACTTCCTTAGTTGACAGTATGACTAACTGTTTCCTCTCTGGCACCCAGTTCACACTACATGCTTCTACCGCCTTTCTAAAGGCCTCATGCACTTCCTCACTGGCACACACTTCTCGCAGGTCTTCGGGTATCTCTATTACACACTTGAAACCCGACCCATCACCTTCTTGGACAGACTGTTGGACCTCCTCGTCCTGAGCATTAGTACAGTTTTCCAAGACATCGCTCTCCCTTGTGTGTCCATCTGCATGGCACTTCCCTTGCTGGATTTCTTCTCCCATAGATTTCTGGAGCTGGGCACTAGTCTCCTCCTCTATCTTGAGCTCTCGGAGAACTCTATCTTGCTCTTCTGCCAAGCAGCGACACTCCTGCTGATGTTTCTCTTGTTCCTCTCTGAGCACCTCTGTCTCTTTCCATAGAGCCTTGTTCATACTCTTACACGCTGACAGATGATCTCTGAGCTTAGAGACTTCCTTCTCCAGCTCCTCCACTTTGTGCTCAATCATTTGTCTCAGGACCCTTTCTCGCTCTACTGTCTCTTTCACTGTTTCTTTAAACAGCTCTATCTCATGGCCCTGCTCTCTTTTAGCCAGCACATGTCGCACCATCACCTCTTTAATTACACTTTTGGCTGGGCACTCTTGCCTACACACACTCTGCCTCTCCAGAGTTCCGCCCGTTCCTGCATCCGCAGTTTCCACTGTCTCACAACTCTCGGTAACTTCAGAGAGCTCCAGCTTACTGCACTCACTTTCCCTTGCGGTCGAGTCACAATCTGCATAGGAGTCACTCCCACTCCCCCTGTCATCCTGGAACAGCACGTCCCCACTTAGACAGGTCTCTGCCCCCTTTCCTGGAGCTCTACCGTTTCTCACGGTCACACGTCTTGTCACGTCCAAGTCCCCGAGTTGGTCTGACCCACACTTTCTCCCGGTCACCTGGAACTCTGGACTATCGCTATTAGGTGTTACCTTCTTTTCACACATCACACGACAAGGAACCACTACAGCCACCTGCTGTGATGGGGCTCCCTCCTCTGAACAACAACACACTTTATCAACTTCCCATGCCTTTTCAAATAACGTGAAGTCCCGTTTCCTCTCATAGGGGTACACTAAGTTCGGTGGTATACCAGCATAAGACCCTTTTGGAATCTCCACCCCCTTTTGGGCCACCATCCCCTTTTGGGTTGCCACCCCCTTTTGGGACTCCGCCCCCTTTCGGGCCACCATCCCAATTTGGGTTACCGCCCCCTTTTGGGACTCCGCCCCCTTTTGGGCCACCATCCCAATTTGGGTTACCGCCCCCTTTTGGGCCACCATCCCAATTTGGGTTACCGCCCCCTTTTGGGCCACCATCCTAATTTGTGTTACCGCCCCCTTTTGGGACTCCACCCCCTTTCGGGCCACAATCCCAATTTGGGTTACCACCCCCTTTTGGGACTCCGCCCCCTTTTGGGTAACCATCCCTGTTTTGGGTTGCAGCCCCCCTTTTGGGACTCCTCCCCTTTTAGTGACACCACCCATCACTGGGGTACACACCACGGCTCTTACAGGCCCCAGTCCACACAGTACCCTTAGACAGTGTCTTTTACTTAGGGCGTGTACTGGCCCTTTAAGAGTTTGTGTGCCTCGGTTCACACTGTCCTTTTTACCACACCAGCTCCTGCTGGTACTGCCACCGCTTCCGTTGCAGCCACCAACAACCAGCACCTCCAGATGCTACTCCTAAGCTGCTGTGGCTGTTACTGCAGCTCCGGCTGCTGCAGAACTTCTTGCTGCAACAGTCACTGTAGCTCCTGCTACCACAAGTCTCTGCACGCTGCGCTGTCTTGCCGCTTGTCACCTTCGTGACCCCACGAGTCACAGCCAGCCGCTTGTCACCTTCATGACTCCTCCGAGCCACAGCAAACACATCACACGTGTTCCAGAAAAAAAAAACAGTTTCTCACTGACCCGTCAGCACAACACAGACTCCTGTCTGTTACCCTCTCAGCCAGAGAGATTTTCCAGACACCTCCTCTCTCATAGAGGCATCCCACAAAGGAAAAAAAACAGTTTCTCACTGACCCGTCAGTACAACACAGACTCCTGTCTGTTACCTGTTGATCACTCAGGTTTCCGGATACCTCCTTTTCATAGAGGCATCCCACAAGGACAAAACAATCTCTCACTGACCCGTCAGTACACCACAGACTCCTGTCTGTTACCTGTTGATCACGCAGGTTTCCGGATACCTCCTTTTCATAGAGGCATCCCACAAAGACAAAACAATCTCTCACTGACCCGTCAGTACACCACAGACTCCTGTCTGTTACCTGTTGGCCACGCAGGTTTCCGGACACCTCCTCTTAGAGGCATCCAACAAAGGAAAAAAAAACAGTCTTTCACTAATTCTTCTCACTGATCCCGACCAGCATAGCACGGTTGTCAAACCGTCCCCTGTTGGCGTCAGCCACACAGGTTCCTGGAGACCTCAGCCTCAGAGGTATCCTCTCAGCATGCTTTTTCTCCATTTTCAATGACCCCGGTCAACATAACACAGACTCCTGTCTGTCACCACTGCTTAACAGTTTCTTCAGATACCTCATATCTTCAGAGGCACCCCATAAACATAAACACAGTTTATTCGTGACCACTGGTCACACTCACGGTTTTCACAGACCGTCCATTCCTCCTCTGATTCCTCATTCCCAGTCCTGGAACATGTGCTCCTTGGGCCGCTGCCAGCATTCCATCCACCAATTGTAAGGTTTCACTCACTCGGCTGCTTCAGAGGTAATCAGGAGACACTTTTCTTATCCAAAAATCATCAGGTTTATTACATCATAAACCTCACAGTCACAGGCAATACAAATCTGCAGTACTTCAGCTCCTGCCTGGAGCCTCACTCCTCAGTCACAGAGACCTCTCTGTAATGTCCCGCCGGACACATGGAAGTCTGTCCACACTGGTAGACTCCCACACACTCTCTTCAGACACAGAGACCTCTATGTGATGTCCCGCCTGGACACATGGTAGTCTGTTCACACTCACAGACTCCCACAACACTCTCTTACAGGTGCCAAACAAACTCCATTACATAGGCGTAACCCCGCCTATAGGTGAGGTCAGGATCACATGGTTAGGTCACCTGATCATGACCTCATCACAGGTCCTTCAGACACACACAAACCATGCTTCCATGCATATCCCGAGGAGCATACACAGTGCCCCCTAGCTGCATCAGGGGTCACTACACCACAATTTATATAATCACCAGGTCCAGACCCAGCCCACTGAGCCCCGCACTACCTGTATATATATCAACACCAGGTCTAGCCCCAGCCCATTAAGCCCAGCACCACCTGTATATATATCATCACCATCTGCCTCACTGCCCACTGCAGCACCTGTATACACCAGTGTTGGCATTTTAGATGACTATAAAACAGGTATCATTTAATTGATGTGCTAGGAGCTCCACAGCCGTCCCACCTGTTTCAGTAGTAAAATCGTCCTGACAGGTTCCCTATAGGCTTCTTTCACACATCTGTCTTTTTGTATCAGGCATGATCCGGCGTGTTGGTAAAAAAACGGATCCGGTACCGGATACGTTTTTTTACCATTGACTTTCATTAGCGCCGGATCGTGCCTGATGTCATTGCGTTGTATCCGTTTTTGTTCGGATCCGGCGGAAATGTACATTCCGGCGGCCGGACAAAACGGAGCATGTAACGTTTTTTTTTTTTTGCCGGAGCCGCCAGATGTGCCTGAAGCGGCGCATCAGGGGGCCGGAAACAATAGAAGTCAATGGAACCGGATCAGACTTTTGTGCAATCCGGCAAAAGTCTGATCCGAATTCTGGAAATCAAGGACTACTACGACTACTACTACTACTACTACTACTACTACATTTTCCAGTGTCTCCGGGCATCAGAAACCCTCTTTTTCTGGGTTCAAAAGTTCAGGTCGGATCCAGCAAAAAAACGGATCCGTTGCATCAGTTTTTTTGTTTCAGCGCCGGATCCATCCCTTCAGGTGTTCGACGGATCATGCCTGATACAAAAAGACGGATGTATGAAAGAGGCCTTAAAGGGAATCTGTCACCCTAAATTGGCGGGATATTTAAATGATGGCAGTCAGGTCAGATGGGCGGTGTTTTGGGTACTTGCCTTAACATGTTGTTCGCCGCTGTCTCCATTATTTCTGGGAATTGTAGTCGTTGCCCTCCATATAACGCGCCTGTGCATTGCAATCTTGAATTGCGCACGCGCAGTATGCTTTGCCCGCAGATT
>JARQOD010000009.1:22457527-22513879 GCA_033576555.1 Oophaga sylvatica | reverse complement strand
AGTGCGCTGCCTTTGGTTAATTAGCTATTTAAAAAAAATGCTCTGCCCCTTTAAGAGAACGGGGGGGCGCGGCCCCTCGCGCCTAACAACTATCTGGAGGCCTCTAGAAAACGTGCCGGAAAGGGGAGGGGGACCAGAGTGAGGCAGATGGGGCGGGAGACCCCACCCTCCGGACGCTGCAGGGGCAGCTAGGGGAACAGGTGAGGACCGGGAACGGATGCAGAGCCCCGGGGGGGGACCGGTGTAACATATCCCCCTTTTACCCCCCCTCTTTTTAAACCCCTTTGTAAAATCTTTAAGAAAAGAGGAGCCGGGTGTTCTCTTTAGGCCCCCAAGACCTCTCCTCGGGGACCAAAACCTTCCCAGTCCCCCTAATAACCCTCTACTTTTAGGGGCCAAAAATTGCTTTACCTCAAAAACACATCCTCGAAACCCGGATCGGAGTGGTACCCGGGTCCTTAAAGAAGGAGCCAACACTACGGTTTAAGGAGGGAAAAAAAGGAGTTTGGGTAACGTAAAATTAGGCAATTTCAGTTTGAAGAGCCCGGTTGATTTGTCTCAAACTTAAAAGGGGCCCAAGAAAGGGGGACCCAATTTGTACGATTGAAAAATTTAAAAGGATGTACTTAGGAGAGCCTACCTTGTCTCCTGATGAAGATGGGACCCTCCAAACCTTTTTTCCCTCTTTTTCCCATCTTGAGAGGCTTTCCCCAAAACAACGGGTTTCTCCCAAATTTTCAGAAATTCTTAGACAAGGTATCGATGGGGGAACATCGAAAATCCAGAGATGGGAAAAGGAATTGGGTTGGAGTCCAAACACAATCGAAAAGGGAACTTTCCAAAGTTCCCACTTACTTGGTTGTTGTAGGAATTCCGAGGCAGTAATTTACCCAGTCATTATGAGGAGCGTTGATGAAGGACGCGGACCACCAGGATTTTGATTGTCCTCTCCACTTGCCATTAGACTGGGAGGTATGCAGAAGAAAAATCTAGTTCAATTTTTACCATTTTACAGATCCTCCCAGAACTTAGAGGTAACTGGACGCCCCTTGTCGGACACGATGTGGAAGGAAATCCTGTAATGGAAGATTGCTGAATGAGTGAGCGGCATTCTGGGCAGACGGGGACCAAAGCGGAACAAGTGGGCCTTTTTTAGAGAACGGGTCCACCACAACCCATCCACGACACCAGAAGAAATGGGAAATCCGTGAAAAAAAATCCATGGATGTGCTGCCGGACGACGGAATGGAAGAGGCAGAAGCCTGCCGGGTAGATGTTTAACATTTTGTTTACGGGCACAGAAGGACAGCTGCGACGAACCCTGGTACCTTGCCCATGGTGGCCACCATTAAAAAATGGGAGATGAGTTGCGCGTTTTTTCTGCCGCATGGCAGCCAACTTAAAAATGACCCACCAGAACACACACGATCAAAGCACACGAGAGTCTTCCCCGGAGAACCGGGGCCCCAGATCAGTGGGGCAACAGAGACAATTTAGAGTTCAATAATGACTGAGTTCTTCCCCAGTTAGGGCAAAAAGGCCAGAGAGTGGTCTCCTTGAGTTCTTGTCACTGGGCGGAATGAAGTACAAAATTAAACGGCAAAAAATAATGCCCAACGGGCCTGAGGGGATTCAGTCTTAAAGCAATTGGAGATAGGCAAGGTTTTTATGGTCGGGGGAAAATGTACCTGGATACTCCCTCAAGAAGAGTCTCCATTCTTGCAGAGCCAATTTGATGGCCAACAGTTCGGATCACCGACAGAGTAGTTCCTTTTGCAGAGAAAAAACCTGGAAAAAAAACCACACAGATCTCCGCCCGGTAAAAGACTTCTGGGTGGAATGTCCTGCACCATGGAAGAAGCGCAACCTCAAAAAAATTGCTCCTTTGAATTGGACGATGGAAACGGGTGCGGAAGCAATGCTTTTTGAGAAAACAAAGGCCTCTTCTCCTCGGAGGACCATTCCTTAGGTTTACACCTTTCGGGTTTAAGGCTGGTAGGAGCCACTCGGGTGGAAAAGGGGAATAATTGCCGGTAGTAATTGCGAACCCAGGAACCTTTTATGGCTTTTAGCCCAACGGACGAGGCCAGTTGAGAACTGCAGCAACTTCTCCATCCATCTTTAATCCTGTGGAAGATACAATGACCCAAAGAAAGGCAAGGAAGACGCCAAAGAGGCATTTCTCATATTTGGCATTAGCCTGTTCTTCTCAGTCTTTGAAAACAGGCGTACTTCCTCCGTGTGACGCCAAGTCGGGGGAAAATCAAAATATTGCCAGTAGACCCGACCAAGTATAGGCAAGTCCTAAAATTCATTTAAAAAATTCCTGAAAGCCGCAGGTCATGCTTAGGCCGAATGGCATTACCAGGTTTCTATGGCCGTCAGGGTGTTGAAGGCTGTTTTCCATTTGTCCCCTCTCGACTCGGTCAGGTTGTAGGCCCCTTTAACCAATTTGGTGAAGACTGGCCCCCGGAACGACAAACAGCTCTGAAATAAAGGTAATGGATACCTGTTTTTAACCGTGATCGATTTAGACCCGATAGTGATACAGGGCCGCAAGATCCATCCTTCTTCTTCACAAAGAAGAATCCAGCTCCTCCGGTGACGTGACTTTGGATAAACCCTAGCCGATTCTCTTGGATTAGTCCGACATAGCCTGAGTCCCCTGTGAAAGGGGATAAACTCTCCCGCGAGGGGAGTACTCCCGGAAGAATAGATTTGTGAATGGGTTTGAGATGATTTCTGAGCAAGGCTCCCTCTGGTGGTTACACGGTATAGGAGGATTGTGGGACTGGGAATCAGGTGTTACGATTGGTCTTATATAAGGGGTCATTTTCCATCAGGTTGCCGTGATCAATTGTTCTGGCTGAATCCTTCTTTTCCAGTTTCCCTTGTACCTGCTGGTGTGTCTGCATCCGTATCAGATAAGGGACAATTTCTTATTTTTTTTTGCTATAATTTTGCATTTTGTCCCCGCATTCTGTGGGGGGGCCCTTCAGGGTCCCCTCCGGGGGCTTTTGCCCTCTAGTTTAGTCCCCACTGTGTTTTTGTACTTTTTGCTTTTTCCTTTTTTTTCAGTGGCTGCTGTTTTGTTTTTGTTACCCAGAGAACTAATTTGGTGGTAGAGGTCTGTGATCTCAGGTGATTTTGAAATAGGAGTTTGGTGTTTTTTTCAGGGGTTTTTTGAGATTGCCAAAGTACCCTTCCTATCCTTTTTATTTAATATTTGGGCCCCCCCGCGTTTGCTCAACTATTTTCTTTCTTGTCTGTTTTCTTTGTCAAAACCCCCATTACATTTTGGGGCTTTCTATTATCTTTGGGGTTCTGCTCCGGGGCAGATTCTTTCCATTTCTACTTTAGGTGTAGTTATTTCTCAGGGCTGTGACGAGGCTCTAGGACCAACGTAGGAACGCTCCACGGCTGCCTTAGTTGCGGTGGTTAGTCGGGTACTGCAATCTCATAGATTCCAACTGCTCTGGTGTATTTCCTTTTTTTACCTCCTCCTAGCACCGTAACTACAGATCACCGCCATAAAAATTATATGGTAAAAATCACAAAGGAAAAAATTTTTGAAGGAAGAAAAGTTGTCAGAGATATTTTTTGTTTGTTCTTTTTTTTTTTTTTTTTCCCTCTGTATCTCTGGGTGCTGGGGAGGATCTTTTCTCCCAATGGAGTTTGCACAGTTGTCTGGCCGTGTGGATCAGCTTGCCACTGAGGTTCAGAGTATTGCTGCATATCTTGCTAGGTTGCCTGTTGTGGAACCTAGGATCCCCATGCCAGATTTGTTTTTAGGGGATCGAGCTAAGTTTCAGAATTTCAAAAATAATTGTAAATTGTTTCTTGCCTTAAAATCTAAGTCCTCAGGAAACGCAGCGCAGCAGGTTCAAATTATCATCTCTCTCCTGCGCGGCGATCCTCAGGATTGGGCTTTTTCCCTGATACCTGGGGATCCTGTTTTGAGTGATGTTGATGCATTTTTTCAGGCTTTGGGGTTATTGTACGATGAGCCTAATGTCACTGATCAAGCTGAAAAAGCCTTGTTGGCATTAAATCAGGGCTTGATGACGCTGAGTTATACTGTCAGAGATTCCGTAGGTGGGCAGTCCTGACCAAGTGGAATGACGACGCTTTGGCGGCCCTTTTCCGGAAGGGTCTGTCGGATAATGTAAAGGATGTTATGGTGGGATTCCCTGTCCCCTCTGGTCTCAATGATTCTATGTCATTAGCGATTCAAATTGACAGACGTTTGCGTGAGCGGAGAAGTATGCGTGGAGTGGTGTTGCCTTGTGAGCCAGCTGCTGAGCCCATGCAGTGTGATGGATGTGGTGTCTGGGGCACAGCGTCATGAGTTTCGAAAGCGCAATGGGTTATGTTTCTACTGTGGTGATGCCTCTCATGCTATTTCAGTCTGCCCTAAGCGGGAAGACATTTTGCACGCTCAGTTGTCTTGGGTAGTGTTCAGACTAAGTTTTTATTAACTGTCACTCTGATATCCTCTCTGTCCTCATTTTCTGCTCAGGCTTTCGTTGATTCTGGAGCAGCTATTAACCTGATGGATTATGATTTTGCTAAACGTTGTGGGTTTCCCTTGATACCCCTACAGAAGTCTATTCCTTTACTGGGGATCGATTCTACCCTTTGGCTGAGAATATGTCACGCGGTCTTATGATATGTGTACGATGTCAGTAAACTATTCTTAAAAGAACAACACTCTATACAACATATAGATTAGCAACATCAGCATGTAAATATAGAATAGATTTACCTGACACGATATCCGTTGAACTCAGGGTTAATCTTGAGGACTTGATACACTGTCACAGGAAAGAGGAGGACCGGGGGTCTAACCTGACCCTAAACTGGGGTCCTAACTAATCCCTCACCTTGGAGGTACTGATAATGGTTCAGAGGTCCAAGTCTCCAGCCTAACCCTGTCTCCTATCAGTCCCTGAACCCTGTAATCAGTCCTAAGAAAGATTCTGATTACCACCAAAGGGATATGGGCTGATCTCTGCTAAATACACAGATTAGACATATAAGACAGACTGGAGAAAACACAGACTTGCATACACACTCAAACACAGAAGGAACATAAATGATCTGGGATATTAAACTCTAAGCAAGGTGAGCTTAAAACAACTAAGGAGCTCTTTAACTTAAGTCTATACAGATACAATCCTATCTGTGGTCTGCATGAAGAATTTCACTGGCAACTCCCAACACAGACAACCAGAGATTTAAAGGAAACCAATCAACAAATAATTAATTGCAGCCGGAAGAAACTGCACCCAGTCCCAGAACTGAGCACAGACAGAATTAACTCCCTAACTGCCAAACACAAAGAAACAGCAACTCAGCTGTGAGAAGTCAGAATGTGCAACCGCGACGATCTTCGTGGCGATGCACACATGACAGTACCCCCCCTTCTACGAGGGGCCTCCGGACCCTCAGGGCCAGGTTTGCCCGGGTGAGTTCTGTGGAAGGTCCGCACCAAACGATCTGCGTTAATGTCAGACGCAGGAACCCACGTCCTCTCCTCTGGACCATACCCCTTCCAATGCACCAAGTACTGAAGGGACCGGCGATTCAGACATGAGTCAATGATCTTTGACACTTGAAACTCCAAGTTACCATTGACCACCACTGGAGGAGGAGGTAGAGGTGATGGTATGACTGGTGCCACGTACCTCTTAAGTAATGACTTGTGGAACACATTATGAATTTTAAACGTAGGAGGGAGGTCCAGACGAAATGCCACAGGATTAATTATGGAACTGATCCTGTACGGCCCGATGAATCTGGGGCCCAGCTTCCAGGAGGGAACTTTAAGTTTTATATTCCTGGTAGACAACCATACCAGATCGTTCACATTAAGATCTGGACCAGAAACTCTCCTCCTATCAGCCATACGTTTATAACGGTTCCCCATAGCACTCAGATTATTCAATACACCTCTCCACACTGAAGCAAGTGACGACGAGAAACGCTCCTCCTCAGGAACCCCAGAAGGGCCCCCCCCATTGAATGTACAAAACTGGGGATGAAAACCATATGCCCCAAAAAACGGGGACTTACCAGTGGACTCGCTCCGCCTGTTGTTAAGAGCGAACTCTGCCAGAGGCAAGAAAGAAGACCAGTCCTCCTGGTTCTCTGAGACAAAACACCGAAGATAAGTCTCTAGGCTTTGATTCAGACGCTCTGTCTGACCATTGGTCTGCGGATGAAAAGCCGAGGAAAATGACAATTGCATCCCCCGACGTAAACAAAATGCCCTCCAAAACTTGGACACAAACTGAGACCCCCTATCTGACACCACATCAGAAGGCAACCCATGAAGTCTCACAATCTCCCCAATGAACACCTGCGCCAGAGTTTTAGCATTAGGGAGGGCAGGAAGAGCAATGAAATGTGCCATCTTACTGAACCTGTCAACAACCACCAGTATGACAGTCTTCCCTGACGACTGAGGAAGGTCCGTGATGAAGTCCATAGACAAATGAGTCCATGGACGCTCCGGAAGTTTCAAGGGTAAGAGGGTCCCAGATGGACGGGTATGAGGGGTCTTAGAGCGAGCACAAACCCCACAGGACGCGACAAAAGTTAAAACATCTTTATTAACGTTAGGCCACCAAAACCGGCGAGAAAGGAGATCTAAAGTAGCCTTACTCCCTGGATGTCCTGCTAAAGCAGAATTATGATGTGCCTCAATAACCTTTTGTCTCAACTGATTTGGGACAAACAGTCTCCCTGGAGGTCCTGCAGGGGCGTCCCTCTGAGCCTCTAACACCTCCTCCTCAAGCTCAGAACATACAGCCGACACTACCACCCCCTCCTGAAGGATAGGAATCGGGTCATCCATTTTCCCGGCCCCTGGGAAACTGCGAGACAAGGCATCCGCCTTAACATTCTTAGATCCAGGGCGATAAGTGACAACAAAATTAAACCTGGTAAAAAACAACGACCATCGAGCTTGTCTGGAATTCAGACGCTTAGCAGATTCCAAATACAGCAGGTTCTTGTGATCAGTAATGACGGTGACCGGGTGGACTGCCCCTCCAAAAAGTGACGCCATTCTTCAAAAGCCAACTTAATGGCCAAAAGTTCCCTATTGCCGATATCATAATTCCTTTCGGCGGACGACAATTTTTTAGAAAAGAAAGCGCACGGATGCCATTTACCAGGGGACGGACCCTGGGACAATATAGCACCCACCCCTACGTCAGACGCATCCACCTCCACAATGAACGGCTGAGATGCATCTGGTTGGATGAGAACGGGTGCCGAAGCAAAACATTTTTTCAAAGAGGAAAAAGCTTGGCAAGCTTTGTCCGACCATTTAGAAAAATCCGTCCCTTTTCTTGTCATGTCAGTGAGAGGTTTGACAACAGATGAGAAATTACAAATAAATTTCCGGTAGTAGTTAGCAAACCCCAGAAAACGCTGCAGAGCCTTAAGATCCTCTGGCTGATCCCATTCAAGCACTGCTCTCACCTTTTCAGGGTCCATACGGAAACCGGAGGCTGACACCAAGAAACCCAAAAACTGAAGTTCCTGTACGGCGAATACACACTTTTCCAGTTTGGCGTATAGTTTATTGTCTCGCAAGATCTGCAACACCTGTCTCACATGCTCCTGGTGAGACACAAGATCTGGTGAGTAAATTAAAATGTCATCCAAATATACGACCACAAACAGCCCCACCAGATGACGAAAAATGTCATTAACAAAATGTTGGAATACTGCTGGTGCAGTAGTCAGACCAAAAGGCATGACAAGGTTCTCATAATGTCCCTCCGGCGTGTTAAACGCCGTTTTCCACTCATCCCCCTCTTTTATCCTAATCAGATTATACGCCCCCCTGAGATCCAATTTAGAGAACCATTTGGCGCCAACAATTTGATTGAAGAGATCAGGAATCAGAGGGAGTGGATACGGATCTCGAACAGTAATCCGATTAAGTTCGCGGAAATCCAAGCAAGGGCGTAGGCCTCCATCTTTTTTCTTCACAAAGAAGAACCCCGCGGCCACTGGGGAAGATGAAGGTCTAATATGCCCTTTGGCCAGACTTTCCGAAATATAATCTTTCATAGCCTGCCTCTCAGGACCAGAAAGGTTATATAACCTAGCTTTAGGTAACTTAGCATCAGGAAGTAAATTAATAGAGCAGTCATACACGCGATGAGGAGGCAACTCCTGACACCCCTCCTCAGAGAACACATCCCCAAAGTCCTCCAAAAAAGGAGGCAAAGTACTAGGCACGACCGCACTGATGACTGTGTTCATGCAGTTACTTTTGCAAAACTCCCCCATTGGCTTATATCTCTGGACTGCCAATTAATCACAGGGTTATGTTTAACCAACCAAGGAAGTCCCAACACAATAGGAGTAGGTAGACCCTCCAACACATAACAAGATAATAGTTCCCTATGTATTGCCCCTACCCGAAGGTCAATGTTATGAACCTCATGAACAAAGCTACCTTGGCCGAGAGGCCTGGCGTCAATGGAGAATATAGGGATCGGTTTGACCAATACACTCAGATGCATACCTTGAGCCTGAGCAAACTGAGCGTCAACCAGATTAGCACCGGACCCACTATCAAGAAGAACAGAAAATCTCTCCACTCTCGTACCAACCACCACCTCCACTGGTACAAGGAACTGAGAAGAACTAGCGGACGAAATACATACTCCCAGGTTGTCGTCCACCACACAACCTGGGATTAACAGTTTTCCGGCGACTTTTTGCTCAACAAGGCACGGGATGGACATCCCCCAACAAAATGTCCCTCTTTCCCGCAGAAGAAACACCTTCTAGTCCTGCGGCGTACCGCCAATCCCCTCCTACGAAATGATGTCCCTCCCAACTGCATAGGCTCCTCCGAACAGACAAGGGGAACCTCAACATAAGGGACTTTAGTAGTAGGTGGAGTAACAACAGGGGGCGGAGTTACCTCGCACCTCTCCCGGAGCCGTCTATCAGTACGGATAGCTAGGGCTATAGCAGCCTCCAGTGATGGAGGAGAATCATACTGAGCCAAAACGTCCTTTAATTTGTCAGAAAGCCCATGACAAAACTGGCTCCTAAGAGCTGGGTCATTCCACTGAGTATCTGTGGCCCATCTACGGAACTCAGAAGCAAATTCCTCCGCCGGACGATCTCCCTGCTGTATCTTACGTAATTTTGTCTCAGCAAGAGAGACCCGATCTGGGTCATCATATACCAAACCCAGGGCAGTAAAAAATCGATCTACTGACTGTAGAGCCGGGGATCCCGGAGGAAGGGAGAAGGCCCAGGATTGAGGGTCCCCTTGTAGGAGCGAGATAACAATTCCCACTCTCTGCTCTTCACTCCCTGATGATCGAGGCCGAAGCCGAAAATACAATTTACATGCTTCCCTGAAGGTAAAAAATTTGTCTCGCCCACCAGTGAACCTGTCCGGGAGAGCTACTTTAGGTTCAAATCTGGTTTGCTCCGAGGGAGACAAAACTTTGGACTTAATGTCCGTCAGCTCCATGGATAATCCCTGCAACTGCAGAGCCAGCTGGGCTACTGGATCCATGGCAACTGGGAATAATTTTATGGGCCAGTGAAAATGTCACGCGGTCTTATGATATGTGTACGATGTCAGTAAACTATTCTTAAAAGAACAACACTCTATACAACATATAGATTAGCAACATCAGCTTGTAAATATAGAATAGATTTACCTGACACGATATCCGTTGAACTCAGGGTTAATCTTGAGGACTTGATACACTGTCACAGGAAAGAGGAGGACCGGGGGTCTAACCTGACCCTAAACTGGGGTCCTAACTAATCCCTCACCTTGGAGGTACTGATAATGGTTCAGAGGTCCAAGTCTCCAGCCTAACCCTGTCTCCTATCAGTCCCTGAACCCTGTAATCAGTCCTAAGAAAGATTCTGATTACCACCAAAGGGATATGGGCTGATCTCTGCTAAATACACAGATTAGACATATAAGACAGACTGGAGAAAACACAGACTTGCATACACACTCAAACACAGAAGGAACATAAATGATCTGGGATATTAAACTCTAAGCAAGGTGAGCTTAAAACAACTAAGGAGCTCTTTAACTTAAGTCTATACAGATACAATCCTATCTGTGGTCTGCATGAAGAATTTCACTGGCAACTCCCAACACAGACAACCAGAGATTTAAAGGAAACCAATCAACAAATAATTAATTGCAGCCGGAAGAAACTGCACCCAGTCCCAGAACTGAGCACAGACAGAATTAACTCCCTAACTGCCAAACACAAAGAAACAGCAACTCAGCTGTGAGAAGTCAGAATGTGCAACCGCGACGATCTTCGTGGCGATGCACACATGACAGAATAAACCCCAGTTTTCTACTCAGGTGATAATGAGGGTTGAACCTGATCACCAGGAGTGCTGCAAATTTTTGGTTCTATATAATCTGCATGACATTATAGTGCTGGGTTTCCCTTGGTTACAGTCTCATAATCCTGTTTTGGATTGGAAATCTGTGTCTGTAACCAGTTGGGGCTGCCAATGTGTTAATACCAACACTCCTGTTTTTTCTGCCTCCCCCCAGGCTGAGGATGTTCCTGACTTTTTGTTTGATTTTTCTGATGTGTTTAGCGAAAGTAAATCTGCATCCTTACCTCCCCATAGGAGCTATGACTGCGCTATTGAATTAGTGCCAGGTAGTAAATTCCCTAAAGGTCGCCTTTTTAACTTGTCTGTACCTGAACATGACGCTATGCGGTCTTATATCAAGGAATCATTGGAGAAGGGTCATATCAGACCATCCTCTTCACCCTTAGGTGCCGGTTTTTTCTCTTTGTGGCCAAAAAGGTGGTTCATTAAGACCGTGTATTGATTATCGTCTCTTGAACAATATTACTGTGAAATATCAATACCCGTTACCCTTGATTTCTGACCTGTTTTCCAGGGTGAAAAACGCTACTTGGTTTACCAAGCTTGACCTCAGGGGGGCGTATAACCTTATTCGCTTTAAGCACGGGGATGAATGGAAGACGGCATTTAACACCCCTGAAGGGCATTTTGAGTACCTTGTGATGCCCTTTGGGCTCACTAATGCTCCTTCCGTCTTCCAGTCCTTCATGAATGACATTTTCAGGGATTTTGTGGACAAGTTTCTGATTGTTTATTTGGATGATATCTTGATTTTTTCTAATGACTGGGACTCTCATGTGAAACATGTTCGAACTGTATTCCAGATTTTGAGAGAGAATGCTCTGTATGTGAAGGGATCAAAGTGTCTTTTTGGCGTACAGAAGATCTCATTTCTGGGATTCATTTTGTCCCCATCTGTTATTGAAATGGACCCGGTCAAGGTTCAGGCCATCTGTGATTGGGTCCAACCTACTTCATTAAAGGCTCTTCAGAGATTTTTGGGTTTTGCCAATTTTTATCGTAGATTTATTGGTAATTTCTCGGTTATTGTTAAACCATTAACTGATTTGACCAGAAAGGGTTCTGATGTGGTGAATTGGCCTCCTGAGGCAGTCTCTGCGTTTCAGGAACTTAAGCAGAGATTCACTTCTGCTCCTGTTCTACGGCAGCCTGATGTTTCTCTGCCATTTCAGGTGGAGGTTGATGCCTCTGAAATTGGGGCAGGTGCCGTTTTGTCCCAAAAAGATCCAGAGACCTCTAAAAGTAACCCTTGTGCCTTTTTCTCTCGAAAATTTTCTCCTACTGAACGTAATTATGACGTGGGTAATCGGGAGTTATTGGCCATGAAGTGGGCTTTTGAAGAGTGGAGACATTGGCTGGAGGGAGCCAAACATCAGGTGGTGGTCCTTACGGACCATAAGAATCTGGTCTATCTGGAATCTGCCAAGCGACTCAATCCTAGACAGGCCAGGTGGGCCTTGTTTTTCACACGTTTTAATTTTGTGGTTTCCTTTCTTCCTGGCACTAAGAATGTTAAGGCGGATGCCCTCTCGAGGAGTTTCCTTGCGGACTCTCCTGAGCTATCTGATCCCTCTGTTATTTTGAAGGAGGGTGTAGTTCTTTCCGCCATCTCGCCCAATTTGAGACTTGCTCTGGAGGGGTGTCAGGAGGATAGGCCCGAGCGCTGCCCTGTTGGAAAATTGTTTGTCCCGGACCAATGGAAAAAGAGTGTGATGTCTGAGATTCATTGTTCCGCATTGGCTGGGCATCCCGGAATTTTTGGTACCAGAGACTTGGTTAGTCGGTCCTTTTGGTGGCCTACCTTGTCTCGCGATGTCAGGGAATTTGTGCAGTCCTGCGGGACTTGCTCTCGCTCCAAGCCTTGCTCTCGCTCTAGTGGTTTGTTGATGCCATTGCCTGTGCCCAAGAGACCATGGACCCATATCTCTATGGATTTCATTTCCGATCTTCCTGTTTCTCAGAGAATGACCACCATCTGGGTAATTTGTGATAGGTTTTCCAAAATGATACATCTTGTGCCATTACCTAAGTTGCCTTCCTCCTCTGAATTGGTGCCGTTGTTCCTTCAGCACGTGGTTCGTTTACACGGCATTCCTGAGAACATTGTGTCTGACAGAGGAGTCCAGTTTGTTTCCAGATTTTGGAGGACTTTTTGTTCTAAACTGGGTGTTCAATTGTCTTTCTCCTCGGCATTTCATCCTCAGACCAATGGTCAAACTGAGAGAACAAACCAGACATTGGAGACTTATCTAAGATGCTTTGTGTCTGCTGATCAGGATGACTGGGTCTCTTTTTTGCCTTTGGCTGAGTTTGCTCTTAATAATAGGGCTAGCTCTGCCACTTTGATGTCTCCGTTTTTCTGTAATTCTGGGTTTCACCCTCGATTTTCTTCAGGACAGACGGAGGCTTCTGTCTGTCCAGGTGTTGACTCTGTTGTTGAGCGTATGCAGCAGATTTGGGACCAGGTAGTGGAGAGGTTGTCCCTCTCTCAGGAGAAGGCCCAGCGGTTTGCTAACCGGTATAGGACTGATGGTCCTCGGTTTAAAGTGGGGGACTTGGTCTGGTTGTCCTCAAAGAATATTCCTATGAGAGTAGCATCTCCTAAATTTAAGCCTAGGTTCATTGGACCTTATAAGATCATGGAGATTATTAATCCTGTTTCTTTTCGTTTGCTTCTTCCAGGGACATTTAAGATCCATAACGTGTTCCACAAGTCCTTGTTGAAGAGGTTTGTTGAGCCAGTGGTTCCTGCTGCTGTGCCTCCTGACCCTGTTTTGGTTGAGGGCAATCTGGAGTATGTGGTTGAGAAAATATTGGATTCTCGTTTTTCTAGACGAAGACTCCAGTATTTGGTTAAATGGAGAGGTTATGGTCAGGAAGACAATTCTTGGGTGTTTGCTTCGGACATCCATGCTAGGAGACTTATCCGTGCGTATCATAGAACTCATCCTGACCGACCTGGTTGCTCAAATGAGGGTTCGGTGACCCCTCCTCAAGGGGGGGGGTACTGTTGTGAATGGGTTTGAGATGAGTTCTGAGCAGAGGCTCCCTCTGGTGGTTACAAGCGGTACTAGTGAGGATTGTGAGGACTGGGAATCAGGTGTTACTGATTGGTCTTATATAAGGGAGTCATTTTCCCATCAGGGTTGCCGGTGATCAATTGTTCTGGTCTGAATCCTTCTTTCCAGTTTCCCTTGTAGCCTGCTGTGTCGTGTCTGCATCTCCTGCTATCAGATAAGACAATTTCTTATTTTGTGTTTTTGCTATATTTTTGCATTTTGTCCTGCACTTCTGTGGGGGCCTTCAGGGTCCCCTCCGGGGCTTTTGCCCTCTCAGTTTAGTCCAGCCACTGTGTTTTGTACTTTTGCTTTTTCCAGTTTTTTTTCAGTGGCTGCTGTTTTGTTTTTATTACACCAGAGAACTAATTTAGGTGGTAGAGGTCGTGTGATCTCAGGTGATTTTGAAATTAGTAGAGTTGGTGTTTTTTCAGGGTTTTCTGAGATTGCAGTAAGTACCCTTCCTATCCTTTTCTATTTAGATAGTTTGGGCCCCAGCGTTTGCTCATACTATTTTCTTTCTGTGTCTGTATTTCCTCTTGTCTAACCGCCATTACATGTTTGGGGGCTTTCTATTATCTTTGGGGTTCTGCTCCGGGGCAGATAGCTTTCCTATTTCTATCTTTAGGTGTAGTTAGTTTCTCAGGCTGTGACGAGGCGTCTAGGACCAACGTAGGAACGCTCCACGGCTGCCTCTAGTTGCGGTGGTTAGTCAGGGTACTGCAATCTCATAGATTCCAACTGCTCTGGTGTATTTCCTTTTTTACCTGCACTCCTCAGCTACCGTAACATAACAGCTAGATCTGACAGTCATACGACCTGTGTGGAGGTAGTCTCTCAGCCTCCTTTTTCCCAAAGACGTCAGAGAAGGACCAATAGGCGGAAGGCAACCCTGGCAGGGTATCAGGCTGGACTGGAGGCGAAACTGGTTGAATCCGGGTTAAGCAACGATTCATGCAGGTATCTCCCCAACGCAGAACTTCTCCAGTTTTCCAATTAAGGACTGGTTCATGCATCTGGAGCCAAGGTAAACCTAAAAGCATGGGATGGGACAAACCAGGATATACATAAAATCGCATTCGTTTAGCCTGCATTAGACCTACCCGGAGTTCCACCAACTCGGTTTGAAACTGGACGGGCTCGGTCAGTGGTTTGCCATCCACGGCGTTCACCTGCAACGGATCAGGAAGACGCTGGACTGGTAAGCGGTAATGATCCACAACCGCCTGCTGGATGAAGTTCCCTGTAGCTCCAGAATCCAGTAAACAATGTTCGGAGAATTTTATTGCTCCATAGGACACGGAGACTAAGATGTGTAAAGAGGAGAGGACTGTTCTCTACCTAGGTTGGCCCTTCCTACCGAACCTAGGCACTGGAGTTTCCCGACTTTTTAGGACAGAAATGGATCAAATGTTCAGAACTACCACAGTAGTAACAACTTCCCTCCTTGCGACGTGCCTCCCGGCGGCGGGTGGCCAAACTTACATGGTCTACCTCCATGGCCTCGGAGGAGGAAGGCGAGGTACCTGTTTTGAACAAACTAGAGTCCAGGTGATAGGACCTTTTGTCCCGCTTGATCTCCATGGAACGCTCCTGAAAATGCAGGTCAATTCAGGTTGCCAAGGATATTAGCTCTTCCAAGAGGGTAGGTCTGTCCCGTCCCGCCAGCTCATCCTTGATTCTTCCGGATAGGCCTTCCCAGAAGTTAGCAACCAGGGCCTCATTGTTCCACGACAATTCAGACGAGAGGGTGCGGAATTTAACAGCATACTGAGCTACCGTGAGAGTACCTTGGCGCAGGCGGAGCAAAGCAGAAGCAGTCGAAGTGGTGCGACCAGGTTCATCGAAGGTCCTGCGAAAAGCCTCTAGGAAAGGTTGAAAATCATTAACCAGCGGATCCCCTCTCTCCCATAGCGGGTTTAGCCAGGTGAGGGCCTCTCCTCCCAGGTGTGACATGATGAAGCCCACCTTGGCTCGGTCAGAAGCAAACATATGCCCCAAGATTTCGAAGTGTAGAGTGCACTGATTGAGAAAACCCCGACACTGAGTAGGATCACCCTGGAAACGGGTAGGAGCCACCAGGCGGGGACCTTTACTTGCCATGAGAACTGGTACTTGAGTATTGATAGAAGAGTCAGGTGCAGACGAGGACCCCAAGGAATCCATGCGGGTAGACAAGCTGCGTAGATAAGTCGTGATCTTGTCCTGTTGAACTCCCAAACGGGCCACCTCCTGGCACAGATCCGTGGTCGGAGGTCTCTGGGATCCAGCGGGTTCCATGGCCGGAGCAATCTGTAACGAATGGAAGCGGAGGCAGAGATGGTGAAGTTCACATTCGTCTTTATTTTTTAATGTGGAACCTCGAGACCGCGATCCGGGGGGCTCCGAAGGGGGCGTGACTAATGAGCCCCGGGTACCCGTAGTAAGGCCCCTCGAACAGGACCAGAATGGAATACCCGGAGGACACAGGTGCTACCTCCAGTTAGACCCCGGACACGTGGCAGCTGTCCCAGAGGGACCAAAAGGATAACAGGTATATACAGAGTCCGTGGAGGGTTCTTGACGGAGCTGAGTAAGGTCCTGGTCCAGAATGGATGGTGGCAGGCTGGCTTCAGTGACCTTGTCACAGTCCACGGGTACGGATGGCTGATGGCAGAACGGGATGACACTTGCGCCAGTAATAACCGAGATTGTCCAGGTTAGCCAGATATGGGTTAGCAATGATCTGAGGAGACAAATAGTATAAGCGAAGCACAGAGACTGCAGACGCAGCGCAGACAGATCAGGAACAGAACCGGATGTAGCAATGATAGAACACGTTGCTCCGGCACTCCCCTTATGGTGGAGTGACCAGATATAGTACTGAGTGCGCTGCCATTGGTTAATTAGCTATTTCAAAAAATGCACGCTGCCCCTTTAAGAGAGACGGTGGGCGCGGCCTCGTGTCCTAAGCAATCTATCTGGAGGCCTGCTAGCAGCGTGCCAGGAAGTGGAGGAGGACACAGGACGCTGAGGAGCAGATGGGACAGGAGACCTCAGCCTGCGCGCAGACTGCTGCAGAGGGACAGCTAGAGGAACAGGTGAGTGACCAGGACGGAGTGCAGAGCCAGCGCGGGGACCGAGTGTAACAATCACCAAGCTATGACTTGCCTATTTTGGACACATCATGCGAAGAGAGCAATCACTGGAGAAACTCATCATGGTTGGAAGAATCGAAGGAACAAGATGAAAAGAAAGACCAGCAATCTGATGGCTTGATACAATCAAGATAATGTTGGAGAAGACTCTGGTGGTCCTATCTAGGCTCTCACAAGATCGATCTTCCAACAGAGTGTTCATCCCTCAAGTCACCTTGGCTGAAGGCTGTTAATAATAGTAATAAATAACAATCATAATAATAGTATAAATGCAAATCAATGGAGAATGCTCAGGAAAAGTCTTATATCAATTATGTTGCAGAGAAATAAATGATATATTTGTACCGTCTTGGCAAGTAGAGTCCTCAGTGGCTGATACGTAATGTCTCTTTTGATTTCGGTGAAACTGTGCCTGATGGAGAGTTTTGAGTAGTCGCGAAAGTTTGCTGTCAATTGTCACCATTTCTGTTAGCCATTAAGAGGTAACAATTAGAGATGGGTGGATCGATAAGCGGCACTCCAGTTCATCGGCCAGGTCAGTAGTCTCTGGCCGCTGGGCAAGAGGTTACCAAGTCTCTCGCCTTTTGGGATACCTGGCTTGGCTTTTGATTAGCAAAGCAATCACTACAGATGACGTCGCACCAGCCCCGGCTAATCATAAGCGGATCCCGGAAGGTAAGAAATTCACGAGCCTCTTATCCAGCAGCCAGAGACTACTGATCTGGCCTGCATATCAATCCACCCAACTCTAGTAACGACCACTGAGCACTCTCCATTTCAGTTTTTTATTCTATTATATGATATGTTACATGATAATGTTCATGAAGCCAATGTTAACTTTACATTTTTGAATCCTAATCTGCTTCATTCTTAAAATATATGCATATAATATATCAGCCATAAATAAGTAAAAATAATATTCATCTTCTAAAGAACTCAAATGCCAAGCATTCGGATCATCGCGTGAACCAATTTTGAGACACATTGGTTATAATTGGCGTTCTAGTGGCATTCTGCCTAATAGAGTGAATATATGATAATTAATGGATAATGGATTTATATGACTTAAGACATCTGCTTATCCTTTCCCAATTTCACGGTTTTGACATCTCTTGTTAATTATACATAGAACTCACATGGGAGATGCAAATGAGCAGCTGAATGTTTAAATCTCTATTTTATCACTTCCATGACATACTGTAAGACTGTAGAGAAATGGAGCAGAGAAAGAAATTACAACTTGGGGGTTATCTTGAGGTATTATATAATAGCCCCGGTGCTGTGCCACACATGAGCATATGCTGGTTGTTTAATCAATCCTAATATACTACGCTGCATAAATCATCTACAACACAACAAAGGGTTTAGCTGTAGACAACCAAGAACAACCAAATAAAAGTCAGAAGGTTGGATAGGGTGGAATTTACAAGCATGCAGCTTCCCTGGAGTCACTGGTGTAACTAGAATCTGTAAAATTCGGACCTGGGCCCCCACCAGCATGTTGGACAGATGTATTGGCCCTTGTAATATTTTAGAACTTATAAAAACGTGTATTCCCCCCCCCATGTAATAATGTTTCCCGTCTTGTATCCTTTCTGTAATAATGTACCTTGTCCTGGCCCCTTCCATAATAATGTCTCCCTTCTGAATCCTTCCTGAATTAATGTCCCCCCTACTGGGTTCCTTCCAGGAATAATGTCCTCCTTGTGACCCCTTCCTGTAATATGCCCCCTTCCATCCTGGGCACCATCCTATAGCAATGTCTCTCATCCTGAGCCCCTTCCTTGTAATGTCCCTAATCCTTGGTCCCTTCCAATAATAATGTTCCCCATTCTGGGGCCCTTCCAGTAATAATGTCCCTCATTCTTCTCTAGCATGTTTTAAAAAGAAACAAATGATTAGGTGGCAAAAAAATGGGGACAGATTCCTTTTAAGCTGACCATATACATGAGGTATCTGTTGATTGAATTTTTGCTAATCAGTTATTTTCTCTTGAGCCCCTGATACACATGAACAGTCAGCTCGGTCAAAGCGTTCATGAGTTTTCAGTAGTAAGAGAGGAAAATATAAGAATTAAATGGGGAAATTCTAACTGCCTAATTCTTCTCTTCTTTGACATCATCTGTTAGAGAAAAGTCTGGAGGCCCCCATGCACATCAGATGGTCGGTCTTGCCAAAATCAACAAGTTTGATCTAATGTGTATGGAAGCCTTTAGTACAGTTATCACAGATGTCTGTCATGTAACCAGCTGTGCACCAGTGTGTGTATCAGAAAATGGACACCTTTTTATCAACTGGCAGGAAACAATTAGAGGGTTTATACAGTACTATTTTTTTTACTATGTTACTAAAAACTAATAGGTAACGGCTAACTACATGCCTGATCTACCCAGCACTGGCATAGAACTGTTACTGACCGCTCCTACCAAATATTCAGCTGCACAAAGTCAACAGAGTAGTTCTTCCTCTTCCAGGCTGCTCTGTTGATGAGGCGTGACTGCCGATGTCATGCTATTTAACAGCAGGCTTCCAGCAGTTAGACTTTGGGGAATGGCAGTCAATCATCATTATGTCATTAGTCATGACCCATAACTTTTTGTTATACAGGGTGGGCCATTTATATGGATACACCTAAATAAAATGGGAATGGTTGGTAATATCAACTTCTTGTTTGTGGCACATTAGTATATGGGAGGGGGAAAACTTTTCAAGTTGGGTGGTGACCATGGAGGCCATTTTGAAGTCGCTCATTTTGGATCCAACTTTATTTTTTCCAATGGGGAAGAGGGTCATGTGACCCTTCAAACTTTTGAGAAATTCACAAGAAAACCAATGGTGTGCTTGGTTTTAAAGTAACTTTATTCTTTCATGAGTTATTTACAAGTTTATGACCACTTATAAAATGTGTTCAAAGTGCTGCCCATTGTGTTGGATTGTCAATGCAACCCTCTTCTCCTACTTTTGACACACTGATAGCAACACCGCAGAAGAAATGCTAGCACAGGCTTCCAGTATCTGTTGTTTCAGATTCTGCACATCTCATATCTTCACAGCAAAGGCCTTCAGATGACCCCAAAGATAAAAGTCTAATGGGGTCAGATCGGGAGACGTTGGTGGCCATTCAACTGGCCCACGACAACCAATCCACTTTCCAGGAAACTGTTCATATAAGAATGCTCGGACCTGACACCCATAATGTGGTGGTGCACCATCTTGCTGTAAAAACTCAGGGAATGTGACATCTTCAGTGCATAAAGAGGGCAACACATCATCATGTAGCAATTTCAGATATCCAGTTTCATTGAGGTTTCCATTGATGAAGAATGACCCCACTATCTTTGTACCCCATATACCACACCATACCATCAAAATCAATTGTCTATGCTGTGAAGATACGAGATGTGCAGAATCTGAAACAACAGATACTGGAAGCCTGTGCTAGCATTTCTTCTGCGGTGTTGCTATCAGTGTGTCAAGAGTGGGAGAAGAGGGCTGCATTGACAATCCAACACAATGGGCAGCACTTTGAACACATTTTATAAGTGGTCATAAACTTCTAAATAACTCATGAAAGAATAAAGTTGTGTTAAAACCAATCACACCATTGTTTTTCTTGTGAAATTCTCAATAAATTTCATGTGTCACATGACCCTCTTCCCATTGGAAAAAATAAAGTTGGATCCAAAATGGCCAACTTCAAAATGGCCGCCATCGTCACCACCCATCTTGAAAAGTTTTCCCTTTCCCATATACTAATGTGCCACAAACAGGAAGTTGATATCACCAACCATTCCCATTTTATTTAGGTGTATCCATGTAAATGGCCTACCCTGTATAATGAACAACTTTCATTTGGTGAACTGTAATATAACCCTTTAAATGTATCAGAATTTCCTCTTGGAATAAACGTGTCATAGACTAAGAAGCTAATCTGTAGCAGAGTTAAATAAATCCTATATGTCATTTTGATATTGCCAGCATGAAGAAAGGATTTATGAAAGCAAGCTGTGAGAAACAGAAAGAGAAGACTAATGATGCTGTTGAAAAGAATGGATAATGATCTTGTTTTTGGTTGAGTAAAGACAAGGTCTGAATGTAAACACACTTAGGAGGCTGCTACCATAATAAATAATAGCCGGCCTGCTGTCTATCCTGCTAATGTGCAATATTCACCTACATTGTCCATGGATCACTGTCTTGTCTTTATCTGTTTTTTGTGCCTCTCTGCTTTCCGTTCATGACCTGAATGCTTTCTTTTTCCATTTTGCACCTTTACTTAAGCTTTGTTTCTTTGTGTCGACAGAATCTGTGAAGTATCTAGAGTGCTCAGCTCTTACACAACGCGGTCTCAAGACAGTGTTTGATGAGGCCATTAGAGCAGTGTTATGTCCTCCACCCTCCCGGCCTAAGAAACACGGATGCGTCTTGCTGTAAAGGTGAGCTAAAATTATGACTGTCATTTATTTTTTTGATATGACCTCACTATCCTGCTCCACCAGCATGGGGTCCTTGGGGTAGGATCCTCCATATTATTATCTAACATTTCCTCACTATGCTCACCACTTGCATGCTTGACCATCTCCCATCCCACCTCATCCCTAGCCTCGCTACAGTCTTCACCCCTACTCTAACACACCTCTTCAACCTCTCACTTACAAATGGTGTCTTCCCCTCATCCTTCAAACATGCCTCGATCACACCCATTCTCAAAAAGACCTCCCTTGACCCATCCTCTGTGTCTAGCTATCGCCCGATATCTCTTCTCCCTTATGCCTCAAAACTACTGGAACAGCATGTCCATCTTGAACTGTCCTCCCACCTCTCCTCCTGCTCCCTCTTTGACCGCTTACAATCAGGCTTCCAACTGCATCACTCAACTGAAACTGCCCTAACTAAAGTCACCAACGACCTACTAACCGCCAAGAGCAAGCGACACTACTCTGTCCTCCTTCTCCTGGACCTGTCTTCTGCCTTCGACACTGTGGACCATTCCCTCCTGCTACAGATTCTCTCATCTCTTGGCATCACAGGCTTGGTCCTATCCTGGATCTCATCATATCTAACAAACCGAACATTCAGTGTCTCCCTCTCCCACACTACCTCCTCACCTCGCCCCCTGTCTGTCGGTGTTCCTCAAGGCTCAGTTCTAGGACTCCTACTCTTCTCCATCTACACCCTCGGCCTGGGACAGCTTATAGAATCCCATGGTTTCCAGTATCATCTCTACGCTGATGACACGCAGATCTACCTATCTGGACCTGACCTCACCTCCTTACTGACCAAACTCCCACAATGTCTGTCTGCTATTTCTGCTTTCTTCTCTGCTCGCTTTCTAAAACTGAACATGGACAAAACAGAATTTATCATCTTTCCCCCATCTCACTCTACCCCCTACCAGACCTGTCCATCAACATCAATGGCTGCTCACTTTCCCCAGTCCCACATGCTCGGTGCCTCGGGGTGATCCTCGACTCTGCCCTCTCTTTCAAGCCACATGTCCAAACACTTGCCTCCTCCTGCCATATCAAACTCAAAAATATTTCCCGGATCCGTGCATTCCTTGACCATGAAACTACAAAAACGCTAGTGCATGCCCTCATCATCTCCCGCCTTGACTACTGCAATCTCCTACTCTCTGGCCTCCCCTCTAGCATTCTGGCACAACTCCAATCCATCCTGCACTCTGCTGCCCGACTAATACACCTGTCTCCCCGTTATTCCCCAGCCTCTCCTCTCTGCCAAGCCCTTCATTGGCTTCGTATTGCCCAGAGACTCCAGTTCAAAACCCTAACTATGACATACAAAGCCATTCACATCCTGTCTCCTCCATATATCTGTGACATGGTCTCCCAGTACATACCCACACGCAACCTTTGATCCTCTCAAGATCTCCTCCTCTACTCCCATATTATCTCTTCTTCCCACAACCGCATACAAAACCTCTCCCGTGCCTCTCCCATACTCTGGAACTCTCTACCCCAACACATCAGACTCGCGCCTACCATGGAAACCTTCAAAAAGAACCTGAAGACCCACCTCTTCCGACAAGCCTACAACCTGCAGTGATCCCAAGTCTACTGAACCACCGCACGACCAGCTCTACCCTCTCCTAGTGTATCCTCACCCATCCCTGTAGACTGTGAGCCCTTGCGGGCAGGGTCCTCTCTCCTTCTGTACTTGTGTGTGCCTTGTATTGCTCACGTTTATTGTACTTGTCTATATTTGCCCCTTTTCACATGTAAAGCGCCATGGAATAAATGGCGCTATAAAAATGTATAATAATAATAATGCTGTTCCCATCATCTGAAAATCAGTATAACAGGGACATAATAGTCCTGCACCCAAGATAGAATTATAAGGGAGCATAAGCTCCTTCCATTCTGTAGCTCTTCCACCAGACTGAAGACCTTGGGTTGGGTCCTCCAGCTAATTCTCTGTCTTTCCAGCATTTTCAACCTAACTATGCTGTTGTCATCCTGTATAAATCAGTATAAGAGGGACATAATAGTCTTCAACCAAATACAGAATTATAAGGGAGCATAAGGGGCACATTCTGTAGCTCTTCCACCAGCCTGGAGACCTTGGGTTAGGTCCTCCAGCTAATTCTCTATCTTTCTGATATTTTTTACCTCACTATGTTGTTGCCATCCTGTATAAATCAGTATAAGAGGGACATAATAGTCTTGAACCCAAGGCAGAATTATAAGGGGAGTACAATGGACGTATGCTGTAGCACTTCCCCAGCTTCGGAACCTTGGGGTGAAGTCCTCCATCTATTTCTCTGTCTGTCTATATTTTTGACCTCACTATGCTGTTGCCATCAGGTATAAATCAGCAGAAAAGGGACATAATAGTTCAGCATCCAGAACAGAATAATAAGGGGATCACAAAAGGGACACCTAATGTAGGACTTCCACCAGCCTGATGACATTGGCGTGAGATCCTTCCTCTATTTCTCTGTCTGTCTAACATTTTCCATCACTAGTATTTATATAGATAGTTTATACCTGGTACCCCAGAATCTCCAGCAGATAAGTGGCTTTCCTTATTTTACATTGTAAGGATTCACTGGTTTGACTATTTTTACAGTAAAACTCCCATTAGGTCTGGGCGTTATTTTGCTAAAAAATAAGATCTCAATTTTTAAAAAAAGATTTAAATAATTTTCCATTTCATTCTCAATTTAATTTTCATTTTAGGTAAACTTAGTCCAAATAGGATTAAAATAAACATAACATTATAATACCCTATTTGCAGTTCTTCATGACGGTCTCTGTATCCTCACCTTCATCAATAACGTGTTGTCACATGAGATTGATGCAGCCGTCATGTGTTGATATTACACAATGCCAGTTAGAAAGAATTGAAAGCAGCACAAAAGACAGAAAACAGAGGCGGTGGTAATAGTAATGGAAAAAATCCCTCAAATTGATCCGTTCATGTAATATAACCGTCAAGAGGCAGGAAGTAAGCATAATCTGCTTCAACAGGGGATAGAAAAGCTCAATGTCTCAGCTTAACCAAAAGTTTTTATCAAGCCAGAAACACCACTTTTATTTGTATTCTCTGCCAGAATAATGTGGATAATTGGTTTTCTGATGTTCTATTACTTTTTTCAGCAATATAGTTAAAGGCCAAAATATAGAGACCAGCAGGGGGTCAAGGGAAGCATTTCCATAGAATGTAAGGAAGTATGAAAAAAAGAGTCCACACTAAAAGCTGCTTGATTTGATGTGGAAATATCCAGTGGGTTTCCATGCAGTTTTCTCATGAACTTGTAAACTGGTCGTACTGAGGTGGAATTAAAGCCGGGCAATGGGTCAAGTATTATCTTTAACTCAATCAATAAATTAATTAATTTAAACCTTTCATAACCAGGAGATTTTTTATTTTTGCGTTTTAGTTTTTTTCCTCTCCTTTCCCACCTTTTTTTATTTTTTTTTGCCAAAAGACCTGTATGAGGGACTATTTTTTGTGTGACAAGCTTAAGTTTTTATTGAAATTACTTTGGGTTACATACTATCTTTTGTTGATGGTTTCTTAAATTTTTTACAGGAGGTGCTGTGGCCCAAAAAATGCAATTCTGCAGTTTTAATTTTTTTTTCTCTTTATGGATTTTACCATACATGTTCAATTATTTTATAGTTTTATACATCAGAATTTTACAAATGCAACAATACCATATATGCTTATTTTTTATTTATATTTAAGGAGAGAAAGGTGAAATAATATTTTTGTACTTTTTATTTTAGTATCCCTAGTAGCCTTGAACCTGTGATCATTTGATGGATTCTCTTCAAAATGACATGCTGGGCTTAGATAGCAGTCAAAAGGGCCATCAGCAGCTATAAAGACACATTAAAGTCAGCTAACGACCAACATACTGGGATATGATCTGGAAACCATAAGACCCCCCCCTTTAACCTTAACTCCTTAAGGACCGAGGCATTTTGTACGTTATTGTACAAGCCTCATTTTTTAAAATCTGACAAGTGTAACTTTATGAGGTTATGGCCGGGGTCAGACTCACAAGTGTAGAAAAACATGCAGCCGCACACTCCGATCCAAGTGGCGGCGGCAGTGCTGGGTATTGATGCGAGTTTCTCGCATCACACTCACAAGTGTAACACGTATAACTATGGAACACTTCAACGGATCTGAGATTATTTGTTTTACAACATATTGTACTTCATGATAGGATAGTGGTAACATTTGTTCGATAATACTTGCGTTTATTTGTAAAAATATTGGAAATTTGGTGAAAATTTTGAACATTTCACAATTTTCAAACTTTTAATCCTTATGCACTTAAATCAGAGAGTTATGTCACACAGTATTGTTAACAAATAGAATTTACTACATGTCTACTTTACATCAGCATCACTTTTTAAACATAATTGTTTTTTTTCTTTGGACGTTAGAACGGTGAAAAGTTGATCAGCAATTTCAAATTTTTCCAACAAAATTTTAAAAACTTTTTTTAGGGACCACATCACTTTTGAAGTGACTTTCGAGAGATCTATATAACAGAAAATACCCAAAAGTGACACCATTCTAAAAACTGCACCCCCTCAAAGTTCTCAAAACCACATTCAAGAAGTTTATTAACCCTTCAGATGCTTCACAGGAATTAATGCAATGTGGAAGAGAAAATAAACATTTTACTTTTTTTCACAAAAAATGTATTTTAACCCCCATTTTTTTTCACAAGAGTAAAAGAAAAAAAATGAACCTCAAAATTTGTTGTGCAATTTCTTCAAAGTATGCCTATATGCCATATGTGGGGGAAAACTAATGCTTGGGTGCATAGCAGGACTCAGAAGGGAAGGAGCATCGGTTGACTTTTTGAACTTAAAAATGTCTGGAATCGAGAGCGGATGCCATGTCATGTTTGGAGAGCTCCTGATGTTCTTAAACAGCCGAAATCCCCCACAGGTGACCTCATTTTGGAAAATAAACCCCCCAAGGAATGTATATAGCTATGTGGTGAGCATCTTGAACCCAAAGGTGCTTCACAGAAGTTTATAATGTAGAGCCATGAGAATAAAAAAATCTAATTTTTCCCAAAACATGTTCTTTTAGCCCCAATTTTTTATTTTCACAAGGTTAACAGGAGAAAATGCACCATACAATTTGTTGTATGATATCTCCCGAAATCACAGATACCTTATATGTGGTTGAAAACTACTTTGGGGTAGTGATGGATGGACCCCAAACACAGACTTCTTCAGGAACATTGCAAGAAACACTGGCAGCTCTGATCGGTGGTAAAAAAGTTTACCGCCAGTCACAGAGGCGTCGGCTGACGTGAGTACTACTCCCATCAGCCTACGCCTGCTGTTGCTGATAACAGCGACCATTTATGCTGAGAAGCAGAGGAGAATAAGCTGCAGTGAGTTGGCCCCTGAACTCTGGTGACTGCAGTAAGTCTCACGGTGCAGCGCTGAGCTCAGTGAGTTCACCAATGTTTACCATGAGAATTTTCTTATGGTGAACTCACAGAGAACAGCATTGCAATGTGAGACTTTTTCTCACAGTGCTAGCAGTGATCTCACTGAGGTAACCGCAGTTCATCGGCCCAGCTCGCAGTAAAGTGAGCTGGGAATGCAGCGTCAGTGACCAGCGGTAACCTTGATGGTGTCACCGCTAGTCACTGAGGCGGCGCTTGCAGCACCTCATTCTCACTTGGTTGTCAGCCTGGACGGTCGTATCATTTCACCATCCAGGTTGAAAACCACTTATCGCAGACATGGATTATGGCGTAGGACAGTATGTCAGACAAATGAGGAATATGTTTTTTTTTGCATGTTTTTTTTACAGGAGACCAGGGCTTCAATGGAATGGGTGTTAAGTGAGTATTATTGTTGTTTATTATTTTCTGTCTCTTACAGGGGGCCATGGCTTCAAAGGAATGGTCTTAAGATGAGTACAACTTTGTTTTTTCTTTTTTAATAAATTGGTACAATGGTGTGTATTTTTATTATAACTAAAGGACTTTTTTCAGTTTGTTTTTTATTTATAATCTGACTATGAAGTTAGCAATGGATAAGTGCCTTATAGATGCCTCTCCATTACTAATTCCTGTGATTGAAGTCACTTGACAATACAATGGTGACATCAATCCTACAAATATTACCCCACTTGCCACCACAACTGGACAAGTGGGAAGAGCCAGGCAAAGCACCAGAATTGGCACATCAGAAAGATGCGCCTTTTCTGGGGTGGCTGCAGGCTGCTATTTTTAGACTGGGGGGCCAATATCCAGCTAGAGAATACCAGCCCCCAGCTGTCTGTGGTTGTCAAAAAAGACGGGACCCCACGCCATTTATTTAAATTATTTATTTAAATAATATTTAAAAGCGTGGAGACCCCGCTATTTTTGATAACAGCCTTGATAAAGCTGACATCTGAGGGTTACAGCATGCAGCTGTCAGTTTTGCCATACTGGTTATCAAAAATAGAACAGACCCCACGTAATTTTTTTAAAAAATGTATTTATTTATAGCGCAGGTGTCGGCTGATGAATACTCCCATCAGAGGCGCCTGCTCTCGCTGTTATCAGCGACAGCAGACGTAGGCTGATGGGAGTAGTACTCTCATCAGCCAACTCCTCTGTGACTGGCAGTAAACCTTTAACCGCCAGACACAGCTGCTGGCTCATTCTGTCATCTCAGAGCATGGGAACCGCAGTTCTCTGACCGGTGGTTATAATCTTACTGCCAATCAAAGGCAGTGTTTGCCATGCTGCCATGCAGATGACAGCGTTGAAAACAGGTTTGGGTACTGTTCTGGTACCCAAAACAAACTTCTTTTAAATGTTCGGCCGAAACCGTCAGACCCGAACATCCAGGGGATTGCATATCACTACTTTTGGGGCACAGTGCAAAGTGCATAAGTGAAGAAAAGCGATATTGGAGTTCAGATTTTGCTGGAATGGCTTGAAGGTGCCATGTCACATTGGCAGAACCCTGAATTGCCTCACAGAAATTTATACCATTGAGTGGTGAAGAAAGAACACATACATTTTTACCACTAAAATGTTTTAGCCTCAAATTTGTTATTTTTATATAGGCAAATAGTAAAAAATGGACCTCTCCATTTGTTGTGCAATTTCTCCTGATTGTGCCAATACCCTACATGTAATCAGGAACTATTTTTGAGGTACAGTGCACAGCTCAGTAGGGAAGGAGCACCATATTATAGTGCAAATTGTATTGTTATAGTTTGCTGGTGCCAAGACCCACTAAGAGAGCCCCTAATGTGCTAGAAAAGCAGAACCACCCCATAATTGACCCCATTTTACAAACTACACCTCTCAATGAATTCATCTAAGGATGCAGTGATTATATTGACACCACGAGTGAGAGTTTTATACCATTGGTTAGTGAAGAAAAATAAATTACCACAAAAATGTTGTTTTAGCGCCAGATTTTACATATTTACGAGGGTAAAGGTGTAAAAATGGTACCATAATTTGTCACACAATTTCTGCAGAACTTGGCAATACCCCATATGTGACCTTACAGTTCTGCTTAGTCATATGGCAAGACTAGGGAGGGACAAAGGTCTATTTGTCTCCTGGAACACAGATTTTCCTAGAATAGTTTGCAGACTCCATATACAGATGTCACGAGTGTGTCACATCCTCCTGGGAGATGTGAGGGTAGACGATCACTACGTATTGTGAATTTCAGATCTTACATTTAGCCTGCGTGTTTGTGTAACATTAAATGGATTTGGTTTCCTTTGGTAAAACTTTCAGCTCCTTTTTCAGCTGCGTCTGATCTAGTCATTACCTCTCCCTATAAATCCTGGACAGACCCTCTATATCAGTGGTTCTCAACCTTTGTAATGCCGCAACCCTTTAATACAGTTCCTCATGTTGTGGTGATCCCTAACCATAAAATTATTTTCGTTGCTACTTCATAACTGTAATTTTGCCACTGTTATATGTGATTTCCGATGGTCTTAGGCGACCCCTGTGAAAAGGTCATTCGACCCCCAAAGGGGTAGCCACCTACAGGTTGAGTACCGCTACTCTAGGTCTTGCCAGTGAAAGCTTTGTTTCCTGGCTCCTGGGAGATGCTGATAAGTTGGATTTGGAATTTGTTGTTGTTACTGGAGATTCGTCTTCATGTGCTGAGTGCTAAAGCTAAGTGGCTGGAATGGAGTTCTTGTAGTAGTGATCTTTAGTTTGCTGTAGTATGTGTGTGTTTATCTCCTGGTCCCTATTCCCATTTGATTGCTACATTCTTATCCTTCCCTATATGCCTCTATACCTTTGGTGAGTGTTTGCATGTTTGTTGCTTTCTGTTATCCCTGTTTTGCCTTTGTGTCTTGTTTGCCTATTATTTCTGTCTCAGGCATCACGGGGGGAGGAGGGGACAGATCAGAGGTCAACAGGAGCACAGTAAGGTTAGAAAGTCGGGCCTCTCTACCTTCAAGAGTACCCCCGGGACACGGATAGTTAGGGTACCAGTCTCAGTGACAGTATGAGGCCCCCCGTCCTTACCGAAGACTGTCATAGCGTGACAACAGAGCCACTAAGTGCTAGAAGAAAAGAATCCCAACTCGAGAGACCCCATTTTGGATATTATACCCATGGCAAACATGTGGATGCTAAATAGGTTCAGAAAGAAAGGGGACATTTGGATTTGGGAGCACAGACTGGTTTTCTTTCTTTTCTTTTGGGGGGTGAGGAGCCATTGCATGTTTCCAAAACCTCTGTACTACCAGGAATGTGGAAGCCCCAATATTTCCATTAACAGTTGACGGACCTGAGTGTGGAGTTGCTTTTTTTGTGGATTGAGTTGAAGCTTTTATTGTGAACATTTTACATACATTTGGGATCACATTTATCCTGTGCTCTACGCTGAGCACATACATCAGGATTTCTATCTAAGGCCGGAATCACACTGGCGAAAAACTCACATGAGTCTCGCACCGCAATACCCGCACTGCCGCCGGCACTTGGACCGGAGCGTTTAGCTGCATAGAAATACATGCAGCCACACACTCCGGTCACGAGTGCCGGCGGCAGGGCCAGGTATTGAGGTGCGAGACTCGTGCGAGTTTCTCGCAAGTGTGACCCGGCCTAAATCTCCAAGTGGCGTGATTCATAAGAAATCCCGAGGGATCCATTCACTATAATGAGGCAGCAGAGTTACTCTTGGTCCCATCTGGCCTCTGTTCAGTGGGGTCCTTCTTTTCAGAAGTGCACAAAACTGTGTCTGACCATGCTTTTATGCACGCCTTAAAAGATGGACACCATCAGATCACAGTCCAGAAATCGTGCATAGCATCCCCATCTGCCTCATTGTAGGGAATTTTCCGCCTGAGGTTCCATCTAAATCATGTATTTCAAAGATTTACATGGAAAACCCGGTGTAAGCGCTCAGCGTAAAGCGCAAAATAAATGTGCGCCGAGCCTTACTGCGATCTCTGAGAGTCAGAAAGAACAAATCAGTAAAGTAAAGATTTGGTTTTATTTATTTTTTATGCCGTTCCTCGTGCAGTATACCGTGATTGGACGACTTTATTCTTTGGGTCGGTGCAATTACAGCAATACTAGATTCATTTTTTTTATGTTTGGCTGCTGTCATGTACTAAAAGACGCTAGTTTTTCTATCGCCATGTTTTGAGAGCTTTAATTTTCCTACATTTCTGCTCACAGAGTCATGTGAGGGCTTATTTTTTGATTTTAATTGGTACTCGAACGCATAACATTTTTTGATCGCTTTCTATTTCACTTTTTGGAAGGAAGAATGAACAAAAATCTGCAATTCAGGAATTGTTTTTATAGATTTTTTTTAATGCCGTTCCGTGTATGGTAAAATTGATAAAGCAGTTTTATTATTCTGAGCAGTACAATTTCAGCGATACCACATTTATATATTTTTTTATGTTTTGCGCTTTTACACAATAAAAACTATTTTGGCATCGCTGTATTCTGAGAGCTATAACTTTTTTATTTTTCTGCTGATGGAGCTGTTTGGCAGCTTATTTTTGAGGGATATGATGACGTTTTCAGCTATACCATTTTTGTTGACATTTGTCTTTTTCTTCCATTTTTTTCCAGCAGTATGATGAAAAAGCAAAGTTTGCCACTTTTTTTTTACAGTCATCACTGAAGGGGTTAACTAGTGAGACATTATTATTGATCAGGTCTTTCCGGATACAGTAAAATATGTTTACCTTTTTTTTTTTTTTACATAAAATTGTGTATTTGTTGGTATAATATACAGTATATTTTTATTATTATTATTTTTGTATTTTTTTCTTTTTTACTTAGGCCCTCTCTTAATTTTGATTGTTGGTATAAAGCATTGCAATACAGCAGCATTGCAATGCTTTATACCTGCCAGTTCTTCACTTGCAAAAGCTTCCTAGACCATGTTCTGGGCATAGTCTAAGAGGCTTTCCATAGCTTGGTGACGACACTGGGTCACCTAAGGTTATATACAAATTACATCTTTTAGGCGGTGGAGTATCTGCATACTTGTTGAAGCAGAAGAAGCTTCAGAAAAATGCCGGTGGTGTTCTTTCTGAAGCAACTTCTTTGTCTTCTTTCTCTTCGATAATGTAGTGTTTTTTTTCTTTTTAATTTTATATATACAATAGTGCATTTGTTTATTGTTTTTAGTGCTTTTTAGCACTTTCTCAGGCAGATTCCAGGTGAAATCTGCCTGAAAAAGACACCATGTGCACGTAA
Source organism: Oophaga sylvatica (assembly GCA_033576555.1). Taxonomy (NCBI): domain Eukaryota; kingdom Metazoa; phylum Chordata; class Amphibia; order Anura; family Dendrobatidae; genus Oophaga; species Oophaga sylvatica. The sequence continues at coordinate 22,482,047 of JARQOD010000009.1, read as the reverse complement.
AGGGACGGCCGCAAGGCCGATATGCTGGAAACTGTGGTGTTTTACCTCTGTAATGTCTATTGTTCTAGGGTGTTCTCCTCCCGTGAGGGTACAGAGCAATTAGAGACAGAGTCCAAAATCACGTCAAACAGTTCTGCTTTATTTTCCTCTGGGCACAGCATGTCCAAGACACCATAAGCATCTCTTACACGATACCAGCAATACATTCTTCACAATACTGCTTCTTCTCCGCTGCCACACCAGAATGGACCAATAAGTATTGACGGGATGAGGAGCCCGGTGAAAACGGCACTTCAACTGCTTCCCCTGGAGACACTTCAATCCAGTATAAGAAAGACACGTTTACTAGGTCGTCCACCCCTCTCTGGTTATCCTGCCCGGATACTTCTGATGGTCCACTTGCTTCTACGCTCATGCACGACCTCTTCTGCTGAGCGTCCCCACGGTGGTTCTCCCACTGGACTACTGCTACGTAAACCCACTCTCTTCGGGCTCACATTTCCCACGGTGACTTATTCACCTGCTTCTTTGGGGGTTGCTGGTCCCCTCTTCTTCCTACTCTATGCTCAGGGCCCAGGAACGTGGACGTCCTCACAGTAGCAAGGTCCACCCCCGACTGACTCCCGCTAAGAGGAAGTCTTCCTGACAGATTTCCGCTTGGAGGCAATCGTTCCCTAGCAACAAGTCCCTAACTAATGTACCTATCAGGATGCATGTGCTCAATGCCCCCCTCTAGTGTCCAAACCCCCTAACTGCCTGACATCTTTTCATAGCGTTCTAACTGGATCTCTAACGTGCCCCCATTAGTGACCCCTCGCAAACTACAATTACCCATGAATATATACACTACCTTAAGTTTTACAGTGCCCTCCTCTAGTGACCCGGGATACACTATCTGTCTAACACTTTACCCTCACATATATATATACCTATAATATATACACAATATTGTGCATAACACAAATATATACAAGTTGACACAATATAAAAGGGATGAAACCTTAAAGGGTTAATACCCTTTCACCTCCTTACGTGCACATTCCCTTAATATGTATTCACAAGGAGGTTTTTTTTCACGCTGATTTTGGTGAATTTTCCTTGTTGAAATCCATATACAGCTGCAGATTTCTGTTACAGTTTTGATATATCACTCAGCTCCATTGTCACCTTTCCCAATAGCTCCACTGAATGCGGCTAAACCCAATGGCGACTGAAGCTGAAAATCTATAGCAGGAAACCAAAGGTCAGCTTGAGATTTTTGCTGCAGACTGAAGTGCAAATACGCATTGAATTTTTGTATACCAAAAATCTCCAGTGTGAACATACTCTTAGAATAAAGCGCTACAATAGGGAGAAATTTACTAAAAAATACCCCCATTCATGAAAAGGTTAATGTATTTACTAAACTTAAAGAGATGGTTCACCAAGAGAAAACTGTCACTTGTATTCTAGAAATTGCTTTTTAGTAGCTTCCTATTATAAATTAATAAAAAGCACTGAGATCACAAGCAGCAGCAGTGAGCAATAGAAGAAAGCAGGAAAATCAAATGAATTCATCCATTCAGATTCATTGATCTGTATTTCATCAATAGAGAGCATCGCAGCAGGCCGTTATTCTTAGTATTGACAGAAACCGGTGTCTGTATTCAGTTCACAATGCCGGGAGAACAGCCACTGCGAATATGATCTCCCCCAACAGTTCTTTTGATTGCTCAAAATGCTCCGGCTCATAGAAACGATAATGTAAGTAATAAAAATACATTTCAGACATACTGATTATACAGATCCCTCAAAAAGTGAAAAGCTTCAAAGAGCTGAAGAGACCTGGACATTTGTTATGAAGGGAATAGAAGTGACAGCATCTCATATCTCCTATCTAGTTTTTAGGGTAGAAGCTGTTACCTTTTATCTCTCCTAGCTAGTACTGCATTGGGCCTCCTTGAGTCCACCAACTATTCTTAGAAGCACAGTCTTCATCTGTACATCATAAATGGGCTACCACAGACCACATAGGAGACTCTGCTTAGCAGATCCCAAGGGCTCCCTGGTGTTCACCTTTAATCCTTAGGCCGGCGTCACGACTTTCTCGCATCAACACCCGGCACGGCCGCCCGCTCTCGGACCGAGTGTGCGGCTGCATAGAAATACATGCAGCCGCACACTCGGCTCTGAGAGCGGGCGGCCGTGCCAGGTGTTGATGCGAGAAAGTCGTGCGACTTACTCGCATCAAACTCGCCAGTGTGACGCCGGCCTTACACTGTGGTTTGACCTTTGCGGTAGAGGTCTCTGGCTTGCGTCCTCAGAGTAGCTGCTGGCCGGTGGAATGACTAAGGGAATAACAGTGTCAGAAATCAGGTTCAAAATCAGCAAGGCAGCGACAAGGACACAATCAGATTCCCAAACCTTTGTCAGTAGAGTTTCTGCAAATAGATTCGCAAGGCCCGGTCCATCGGCCACGTTGGAGATCTGTAACCACTGAATAAGAGCCCCGAGAACCACCTCCTACCTGACTACATCCACTGCTCCTTTTGATTGATTGGCCTGGTGCAAGGTCACATGTGCATAGTGTCGGACTGGAGTGCCAAGGGCCCACTAGAAACCATTGCGAGGGCCCCACTTTTCGGCTACATGCAAATGTGACATTATCCTCAATTACAAATTTATATAACACTGAACTGGGTAGATTGGTAAATGAATAAGATGCCGCCTTTGTCTGTACATAGTGATTCAAACATATAGTGCCAAGTACTGATCATATAAGAGGGTGATGGACCACTCCTGCACAGGGGCCCACCGGAGGATTCTCCTGTTCTCCTGTGGGCCAGTCCGAGCCTGTGCATCACACAACAATGATAACATTGCATCAACTCGGCTAATCAAAAGTAGAGCCTCTGATGTCATGAGGCAGGACGTGGTTCTCAGTGCTCTCAAAGTGTTTGAGAAAAGTGCCATTTTCCTTTTTTTTTTGTTTTTGTTTTTTTCCTCGCCTTCTTCCAAGAGCCATAACTTTTTTATATTTCTATCAATATAGCTGTATGAGGACTTGTTTTTTGCAAGATGAGTTGTACTTTTAGATGGCGCCGTTGATTATATCACATAATGTACCGGCAAATGGGAAAAAAATTAAAAGTGCGGTGAAATTGCAAAAATAAAGTGCAATTCCACAATTATATTTTTGTATTTTTTATTCACCATGTTCACTATATGGTAAAACTAACCTGGCAACATGATTCCCCAGGTCAGTACGAGTACGCAGATACTAAATATGTGCAGTTTATTTTTTATTTAAGTGGTGAAAAAAAATTCCAAAATTTGTATGAACTAAAGTTTTGGCGTTTCTCAACATTTCCGAGGCTCATAGCGTTTTCATTTTTCGTGATCTGGGGCTGGGTGCTGGCTTATGTTTCGCACCCTGAGCGGATGTTTTTACTGATACCTTTACCAGTATGAGACATGTAATGACTGACAGTCTGCTATCGTCATCTATATGTCTCACACTGGTAACGCCTTCTTACATGAAAAATAAGCTCTGGAGGCAGATTCTCAGGGAGACTTATGTCCGGCCCATAGATCTTAACAGCTTATTTACATACTAGGAAAAACATGGATTTCTCCTGAATAAGGGCTCATACTCACATGCGAGAAACTCGGACGAGTCTCGCACGTCAATACCTGGCACTGCCGCCGGCACTCGAATCGGAGCGTTCAGCTGCATGTATTTCTATGCAGCTGATCGCTCCGAACCGAGTGCCGGCCGCAGTGCCGGGTATTGACGTGCGAGACTCGTCCGAGTTTCTCGCTTGTGATTATGAGCCCTGAGACATCGGATCGTAGATATCAAGATATCATTTTATTCACATTTTCTGTGACCTGGATGTCCATACAGATGGCTGATGGGGGTTGATCTTACTGACAGATTCCCTTTAATAAAAAGGAGTTATTAGAGGACCTGGATGAGTCATATTTTTTTGTCAAAGACTATTAGCAGTTACCCAGATTCCTAACGTAAATGTTACCCTGAGGTGTGAGCAACATTGTGGCTGCAGACCATTAGAAAAGATTTTTGCATTCAGGTAGAATGACATTTTAAAGTTGAGTGTGACATTGAACAGAGAGAAGCTGTTACCTGGTTACTGATTAATCTAAAGCTGATATACGATGCCGGGTTTTCTGTTGTGTGAATATGTATTCATTGTTGTTGTGTGTGTGCAGTTGTACGCTTCTGTCTGCAGTCAGATATGTGCAGTATGTGTGCCTGCGTATATAGAAATGTGATATCGACATTTGCCTTTATTTTCAATCAATATCAATGAGGTTAAATCATTTTTTATTAAACAGAATTTATAAAGCTATTTCTATAGCTATTATATACCGTTTTAATTTTTTAATTTATACCCTGTTGTGTTCTGCAAAATCCCTACATTCATGTCCTTACACCTAGATGACGCCACATAAGTAAATATTCATATAATGTATAGACTGTCCAGATGAATAAAGTATAGGGCTTTGTTCACACACTGAGTTTTTACTACACTTTTCTTATTTTCACGTATGGTCCCAAATATATATACTTAGAGATGCCCAGGTGGAATATACAATGATGCCACATCTGGGCAAAATACACCAGCTCCCAAGAAACTGAGAATATAAGAGAAAAATGGAGCTAAACAGCGTTTTATATGAATCATTCAGCATGAAATTTTATTAATCAAAAAATTAAACATCAATATAGGCACAGTGAATCAATGACAAATGCAAGAGAAACACCTCCGAGTCCTCACATAACACTCTAATGCCTCAAAAAACTTATCATGTAGATGTTAGGTAGAGGTAACAATGGCAAGGATTCTATGAGCAAATAGCAGCATAATAAGGATAATGTATGCCCATGGGGTGCCAGAAAAAAAAAGTCACAATGGAACCAATATTACACATAGGACTTTGGACCCAGGGTATCCTTTAGCAATAATTAAAGTGCATAGTCAGTGTAAATAGCCAATCTTACCAAGTTGTAGAGGTAGAAGAGGGTATGCAGGGGATGGTGAGCGCCCCGACGCGCGTTTCGCAACCGCGAGGTGTTTTTCATCGATGTTGCCTCGTTTTTCGCTCAGCGTTTTCGTGTCGTTTTCGACCGTCTCGTTTGGGCGCGGATTACAATGTATGTTTAATAAAGTTAATTTTATTAATCGAAAACTGGTTAAAATAAACACGAAAGCGCAAAAAAAGTGGTTGAAAAAAACGTTGCAAAAACGCTGAAAGAATTGACATGGTGCAGATTTTAAAAAAAAAGCTGCAGTTCACAAATTCAGTTGGGGAAAAAAAAGAAGGGAAGCGTGTGCATGAGATTTCGGAATCTCATAGCTTTTGCTGGTACCGTAAAACGCAGCTGAAAATTTGCATTAAAAATAACGCAGAAAGAAAACACAGCGTGTGAACATAGCCTAGGTCTCCCAAAAAATAGTGCTATAGAATATCCTGATAAATAGCATATACTTTACTTTAAATTTGCATGAAAATTAGACCAAAATTGCTCCCAGAGCGTCAGCTATGGATAAAATGCAGAATCACTGACTCCCTGAAATACCTTGTTCAGTATGCGCCTTATGTAGTACACGGAACGGGTTATTGCTGTTCATTGACAAAATTAAATAGTGGTTGAAGCAACAGGAAGGCAGAGACTCTTGCGCTGCTCGGGAGTGATTGCTTCATTTTTTTTGTCTTGAAATATTTTTAAAGTGCATTTAACAATTAAAGAAAATAAATAAATTCAAAAGTTTCTTAGTGATATCTCTTTCTGGGTGACAAGCTTTTCTAGAATTCCAAATTGCTGTATAACTAATATTGATATTTTTCAGAGACTGCTTTGTTCCGAGGAAGAACGGCGCCATGCACAACAGGCAGGTAAGTTGCAGTTACCTGCCTGTAAGTGCTTAGGCACATTTTTCATTTTTTTATAAAGTCCCCGATACCGCCCTTTTAAAGTCACCTTTCTTTTTTGTCTGGTGGCATTCATTGCCATCATTGGCAACCCTTTAGAACAAAAAAGTCACACATTTGCCAAAATAGCTTAACAGCCATGCATAAAATCGGACTAGGGGAGTATTATGATACATTCGCACCAAATTTTGCAAAGGTCTGATGAATCAGCCAAAAATATCTGGAAACCCCAAACTCTGGATACAAAGGTGAATGGAAGAAAAAAAGAGTCGAAAACATATAATAAATACTTTAAATAAAGGAGCAAATTGAAGCAAGAATTCAGCGCAAATGATAAATAGGCGAAAAATACAAAAAAATAGCCAAGAACATAAAAAAATGCGTAAATTCAATAATGGATTGAGCCTTAAGAGCCATTTCGATAAAGAGAGTAGAAAGGGAAACTGTCACGCTGTCTAGCAGATATATAAATAAATAATGTCAGTAATCTATCAAGTGGGACAACATTCTATATAACATATAAATAGGTAACATTAACATGTATATATAGCATAGTATTACCTGACATAATATCCTGTGGGTCAATACTGAATCCTTTTCACGCTGTCTCTGGCTAGAGGTGGACCGGGGTCTATGCTGACCCTAAACTGGGGTCCTGACTAGTCCCTCTACCTGGAGGTACTGTTAATGGTACAGAGGTCCAGGCCACCAGCGTAAACCCTGTCTCCTATAAATCCCTTACCACTGTAATCTAGTCCTTAGAAGGACCCTGATTACCACCATAGGGAATAGACAGGTAAAGGTTAACAAACAGTATAGACAAACGAGACAGACAGGGGATAAAGTAAATACTGTCTTTCATACAACATATAAACACAGAGGGAACACCAAAGGTCTAGGAGATAAACTATAAGCAAGGAGAGGAGAAACAACAAAGGAGCTCTTAGCTTAAGTCTTCTCAGAACCGATCCTATCTGCAGTCTGTATGAATGCTTTCACCGGCATCTAACACACAGACTGGCAGGAATATAAAGGAAGCTAATTAGTACATAATCAAAAGCAGCCGGGCGAGGCTTGATCTAGTCTTAGCAAAGAGCTAGGTAAAATTAACTCCCTCACCACCAAACACAAAGTAACAGCAACTCAGCTGAGAGAAGTCAGAATGTGCAATCGCGACGATCCTTGTGGCGATGCACCCATGACAGTACCCCCCTTCTACGAGGGGCCTCCGGACCCTCAGGGCCAGGTCTGCCCGGGTAAGTTGTGTGGAAGGTCCGAAACAATCGATCTGCGTTAACCTCCGACGCAGGGACCCACGTCCTCTCCTCAGGACCATACCCCTTCCAATGAACCAGGTACTGAAGAGACCGACGATTCAGACGTGAGTCAATGATCTTCAACACCTGAAACTCCAAGCTACCATTGACCACCACCGGAGGGGGAGGCAGAGGCGACGGTATAACTGGCGCCACGTACCTTTTAAGCAACGATTTGTGGAACACATTGTGGATTTTAAACATAGGAGGGAGGTCCAGACGAAATGCCACAGGATTAATTATAGAACTGATCCTGTATGGACCGATGAACCTGGGACCCAGTTTCCAGGAGGGAACTTTGAGTTTTATATTCTTGGTAGACAACCACACCAGATCGTTCACACCTAGGTCCGGACCAGACACTCTCCTCCTATCAGACCTCCGCTTGAAACGGTTCCCCATAGCACTCAGACCATTCAGCACTCCTCTCCAAACTGAAGCAAGTGACGACGAGAATCGTTCCTCCTCAGGAACCCCAGATGGACGGGTATGTGGGGTCTTAGAGCGAGCACAAACTCCACAGGACGCGATAAAAGTTATTACCTCTTTATTTAAGTTAGGCCACCAAAACGGCGAGAAAGGAGATCCACAGTTGCTTTAGTCCCTGGATGTCCTGCTAAAGCAGAACTATGATGTGCCTCGATAACTTTTTGTCTTAACTGATTAGGAACAAACAGTTTCCCTGAAGGTCCTACAGGGGCGTCCCCCTGAGCCTCCAACACCTCCTCCTCAAGCTCAGAGCACACAGCCGACACCACCACTCCCTCCTGAAGGATAGGAACCGGGCCATCCGTCTTTCCGGCCCCTGGGAAACTACGAGATAAGGCATCAGGAAGCAATTTTATTGAGCAGTCATACGTGCGATGAGGAGGTAACTTTTGACACCCCTCCTCTGAGAACATCTCCCCAAAGTCCTCCAGAAAAGGAGGCAAAGTCCTAGGCACGACCGCACCGATGACCGTGTTCATGCAGTTATTCTTGCAAAATTCACCCCACTGGCTTATCTTTCTGGATTGCCAATCAATCACTGGGTTATGTTTAGCCAACCAAGGAAGTCCCAACACAATAGGAGTAGGAAGACCCTCCAACACATAACAAGACAACTGTTCTTTATGTATTGCCCCTACTCGAAGGTCTATGTTATGAACAGCTTGTACAAAGCTACCTTGACCGAGAGGTCTGGCGTCAATAGAAAGTATAGGGATCGGTTTGGCCAATACACTCAGTTGCATACCTTGCACCTGGGCAAACCGAGCGTCCACCATATTAGCCCCAGACCCACTATCAAGAAGAACAGAAATCCTCTCAACTCTCGCACCAACCACCACCTCCGCAGGCACGAGAAATTGAGACGGACCTGGGGACGAAATACCTACTCCCAGGTTGTCGTCCACCACACAACCTGGGATTAACAGTTTTTCGGTGACTTTTTTGCTCAATGAGGCACGGGAGGGACACCCCCCAACAAAATGTCCCTCTCTCCCGCAGAAGAAACACCTTCTTGTCTTGCGGCGCACCGCCGATTCCCTCCTACAAAATGATGTCCCACCCAACTGCATAGGTTCCTCAGAACAGACCAGGGGAACCTCCATATAAGGGACTTTAGTAGTGGGTGGAGTCATAACAGGGGCGGAGTTACCTCGCACCTCCCCGAAGCCGTCTATCAATACGAATAGCAAGGGCCATAGCAGCCTCCAGTGACGGAGGAGAATCATACTGAGCCAAAACATCTTTTAATTTGTCAGATAACCCTTGACAAAACTGGCTCCTAAGAGCTGGGTCATTCCACTGAGTATCTGTGGCCCATCTACGGAACTCAGAAGAAAATTCCTCCGCCGGACGATCTCCCTGCTGTATCCTACGTAACTTCGTTTCAGCAAGGGAGACCCGATCCGGGTCATCATACACCAGCCCAGGGCAGCAAAAAATCGATCTACTGACTGGAGGGCCGGGGAGCCCGGAGGAAGAGAGAACGCCCAGGATTGAGGGTCCCCTTGTAAGAGCGAGATGACAATTCCCACCCTCTGCTCCTCACTCCCCGATGACCGAGGCCGTAGCCGAAAGTACAATTTACATGCCTCCCGGAAGGTAAAAAATTTGTCCCGCCCACCAGTGAACCTGTCCGGGAGAGCAACCTTAGGTTCAGATCTGGTTTGCTCCGGGGGGGACAAAACCTTGGACTTAATGTCCGTAAACTCCATGGACAACTTCTGCAACTGCAGGGCAAGCTGGGCTACTGGATCCATGGTAGCTGGGGAGAATCTATAGTTTTGGCCGGTGAAAATGTCACGCTGTCTAGCAGATATATAAATAAATAATGTCAGTAATCTATCAAGTGGGACAACATTCTATATAACATATAAATAGGTAACATTAACATGTATATATAGCATAGTATTACCTGACATAATATCCTGTGGGTCAATACTGAATCCTTTTCACGCTGTCTCTGGCTAGAGGTGGACCGGGGTCTATGCTGACCCTAAACTGGGGTCCTGACTAGTCCCTCTACCTGGAGGTACTGTTAATGGTACAGAGGTCCAGGCCACCAGCGTAAACCCTGTCTCCTATAAATCCCTTAACACTGTAATCTAGTCCTTAGAAGGACCCTGATTACCACCATAGGGAATAGACAGGTAAAGGTTAACAAACAGTATAGACAAACGAGACAGACAGGGGATAAAGTAAATACTGTCTTTCATACAACATATAAACACAGAGGGAACACCAAAGGTCTAGGAGATAAACTATAAGCAAGGAGAGGAGAAAACAACAAAGGAGCTCTTAGCTTAAGTCTTCTCAGAACCGATCCTATCTGCAGTCTGTATGAATGCTTTCACCGGCATCTAACACACAGACTGGCAGGAATATAAAGGAAGCTAATTAGTACATAATCAAAATCAGCCGGGCGAGGCTTGATCTAGTCTTAGCAAAGAGCTAGGTAAAATTAACTCCCTCACCACCAAACACAAAGTAACAGCAACTCAGCTGAGAGAAGTCAGAATGTGCAATCGCGACGATCCTTGTGGCGATGCACCCATGACAGTACCCCCCCTTCTACGAGGGGCCTCCGGACCCTCAGGGCCAGGTCTGCCCGGGTAAGTTGTGTGGAAGGTCCGAAACAATCGATCTGCGTTAACCTCCGACGCAGGGACCCACATCCTCTCCTCAGGACCATACCCCTTCCAATGAACCAGGTACTGAAGAGACCGACGATTCAGACGTGAGTCAATGATCTTCAACACCTGAAACTCCAAGCTACCATTGACCACCACCGGAGGGGGAGGCAGAGGCGACGGTATAACTGGCGCCACGTACCTTTTAAGCAACGATTTGTGGAACACATTGTGGATTTTAAACATAGGAGGGAGGTCCAGACGAAATGCCACAGGATTAATTATAGAACTGATCCTGTATGGACCGATGAACCTGGGACCCAGTTTCCAGGAGGGAACTTTGAGTTTTATATTCTTGGTAGACAACCACACCAGATCGTTCACACTAGGTCCGGACCAGACACTCTCCTCCTATCAGACCTCCGCTTGAAACGGTTCCCCATAGCACTCAGACCATTCAGCACTCCTCTCCAAACTGAAGCAAGTGACGACGAGAATCGTTCCTCCTCAGGAACCCCAGATGGACGGGTATGTGGGGTCTTAGAGCGAGCACAAACTCCACAGGACGCGATAAAAGTTATTACCTCTTTATTTAAGTTAGGCCACCAAAACGGCGAGAAAGGAGATCCACAGTTGCTTTACTCCCTGGATGTCCTGCTAAAGCAGAACTATGATGTGCCTCGATAACTTTTTGTCTTAACTGATTAGGAACAAACAGTTTCCCTGAAGGTCCTACAGGGGCGTCCCCTGAGCCTCCAACACCTCCTCCTCAAGTTCAGAGCACACAGCCGACACCACCACTCCCTCCTGAAGGATAGGAACCGGGCCATCCGTCTTTCCGGCCCTGGGAAACTACAAGATAAGGCATCAGGAAGCAATTTTATTGAGCAGTCATACGTGCGATGAGGAGGTAACTTTTGACACCCCTCCTCTGAGAACATCTCCCCAAAGTCCTCCAGAAAAGGAGGCAAAGTCCTAGGCACGACCGCACCGATGACCGTGTTCATGCAGTTATTCTTGCAAAATTCACCCCACTGGCTTATCTTTCTGGATTGCCAATCAATCACTGGGTTATGTTTAGCCAACCAAGGAAGTCCCAACACAATAGGAGTAGGAAGACCCTCCAACACATAACAAGACAACTGTTCTTTATGTATTGCCCCTACTCGAAGGTCTATGTTATGAACAGCTTGTACAAAGCTACCTTGACCGAGAGGTCTGGCGTCAATAGAAAGTATAGGGATCGGTTTGGCCAATACACTCAGTTGCATACCTTGCACCTGGGCAAACCGAGCGTCCACCATATTAGCCCCAGACCCACTATCAAGAAGAACAGAAATCCTCTCAACTCTCGCACCAACCACCACCTCCGCAGGCACGAGAAATTGAGACGGACCTGGGGACGAAATACCTACTCCCAGGTTGTCGTCCACCACACAACCTGGGATTAACAGTTTTTCGGTGACTTTTTTGCTCAATGAGGCACGGGAGGGACACCCCCCAACAAAATGTCCCTCTCTCCCGCAGAAGAAACACCTTCTTGTCTTGCGGCGCACCGCCGATTCCCTCCTACAAAATGATGTCCCACCCAACTGCATAGGTTCCTCAGAACAGACCAGGGGAACCTCCATATAAGGGACTTTAGTAGTGGGTGGAGTCATAACAGGGGCGGAGTTACCTCGCACCTCCCCCGAAGCCGTCTATCAATACGAATAGCAAGGGCCATAGCAGCCTCCAGTGACGGAGGAGAATCATACTGAGCCAAAACATCTTTTAATTTGTCAGATAACCCTTGACAAAACTGGCTCCTAAGAGCTGGGTCATTCCACTGAGTATCTGTGGCCCATCTACGGAACTCAGAAGAAAATTCCTCCGCCGGACGATCTCCCTGCTGTATCCTACGTAACTTCGTTTCAGCAAGGGAGACCCGATCCGGGTCATCATACACCAGCCCAGGGCAGCAAAAAATCGATCTACTGACTGGAGGGCCGGGGAGCCCGGAGGAAGAGAGAACGCCCAGGATTGAGGGTCCCCTTGTAAGAGCGAAATGACAATTCCCACCCTCTGCTCCTCACTCCCCGATGACCGAGGCCGTAGCCGAAAGTACAATTTACATGCCTCCCGGAAGGTAAAAAATTTGTCCCGCCCACCAGTGAACCTGTCCGGGAGAGCAACCTTAGGTTCAGATCTGGTTTGCTCCGGGGGGGACAAAACCTTGGACTTAATGTCCGTAAACTCCATGGACAACTTCTGCAACTGCAGGGCAAGCTGGGCTACTGGATCCATGGTAGCTGGGGAGAATCTATAGTTTTGGCCGGTGAAAATGTCACGCTGTCTAGCAGATATATAAATAAATAATGTCAGTAATCTATCAAGTGGGACAACATTCTATATAACATATAAATAGGTAACATTAACATGTATATATAGCATAGTATTACCTGACATAATATCCTGTGGGTCAATACTGAATCCTTTTCACGCTGTCTCTGGCTAGAGGTGGACCGGGGTCTATGCTGACCCTAAACTGGGGTCCTGACTAGTCCCTCTACCTGGAGGTACTGTTAATGGTACAGAGGTCCAGGCCACCAGCGTAAACCCTGTCTCCTATAAATCCCTTACCACTGTAATCTAGTCCTTAGAAGGACCCTGATTACCACCATAGGGAATAGACAGGTAAAGGTTAACAAACAGTATAGACAAACGAGACAGACAGGGGATAAAGTAAATACTGTCTTTCATACAACATATAAACACAGAGGGAACACCAAAGGTCTAGGAGATAAACTATAAGCAAGGAGAGGAGAAACAACAAAGGAGCTCTTAGCTTAAGTCTTCTCAGAACCGATCCTATCTGCAGTCTGTATGAATGCTTTCACCGGCATCTAACACACAGACTGGCAGGAATATAAAGGAAGCTAATTAGTACATAATCAAAAGCAGCCGGGCGAGGCTGGACCTAGTCTTAGCAAAGAGCTAGGTAAAATTAACTCCCTCACCATCAAACACAAAGTAACAGCAACTCAGCTGCGAGAAGTCAGAATGTGCAATCGCGACGATCCTCGTGGTGATGCACCCATGACAGAAACCTATTAGATTAAAGAGATGATGTGATACGTCTGCATAAAACTGTCGATATTGGAAATTAACCAGATTGGCTGAGGTAGTGCATGCCAGTTAACTTGTGCACCACAAGAAAAGTCTTGAAGACAGGAGTTTGGATTATGGAAGATGTTATTCCTAGGTTATTAACAGAACGAAGAGTAGGGTGGTAGATAGAGTCGATGGAGGAGATGCAGGGTGACTCAGCATTGTAGGGACCTTTGTGGGTGAGAGTGATAAATTGATTTAGTATTCTGTAGCAGATGGGCAACCAGTGCAATGACTGGCAAAGGGTAGAGGCATCGGGGAGAGCTAATGAGGAGACGACAGAAGAGAGTTGCAGGAATCATGATGAGAGTGAACCAGAGCGACAGTAAGAAAGTTTTTATAGTTTCCATGGTGAGAAATAGCGAATTCTGTAGATGTTTTTGTGGTGAAGGTAGCATGCAATGCAAATAATTGGATATAGGGAGTGGAGGAAAGAGTGCCACAAATAGAAATGAAAAGTTTAGGTAGGTTAGTAGAGAGAGGAAACACAATACGCTCAGTTTTTTTTACCATGTCACGTGACTAATGGAGAAATTCAAGCGCTGTACTTGGCTATGTCTGGCAGTCCTGTATAGATGGGATGGGACAGTGGTGCATTTGCTTATCCGATGGTCACTTGGAGTCCGACCGGCTTGATTGTGTAACAAAGAAAAAAATTCTGTAGTACTCCAACTTCATCCAAGGTGTTTTATTTGCATGCGTAATGAACATAATGAGGCTTGATTGCAGTCATGATTATCTTACTGTCTACCACTTTTCACACTCTCTGAAATCCAAGACCAAGTTTTATCTTAAGGGTATGCCACACTGAACAATATCGCTAACGGGATCGCTAAAAAACGTCACTATTTAGCGATCCCGTTAGCGATGTTGTTCAGTGCGGCATCTGCCAGTGACGAGCTTCCTGCTGTGATCTCGCTCGTCGCTGGAATCGTTCCGGACCCTATTTTCTCGTCGGCGCTCCCGCTGGGTAAGTATATATCGCTAGTGTGGCACCTTTTCTTAGCGATTTAGCGGTACTTTTGTACCGCTAAAGTCGTTAAGAAGATCGCTAACGGCGATAGCGTCGTTAACTATATCGCTAAATGTGGCCGCACTTAGCGATATAGAAACAATCCCGCTAGCGATCGCATTAGTATGCGTCGTTATCGTGATCGCTAGCGGGATTGTTTAGTGTGGCAGTACCTTAAGCTACGGCATACCAATATTGGTACATTCATCCACTGATCTGTACTGGGGCAACTTGTATTTCAATTTACCCAATCCTTTGATCCCTCTCAAGTTGGCCGAGGTAGCATGAGATAGAATAAGATAGGGGTGCCTGTTATGTTTCGGTAGCTGAGGAGAAATTGCAAAAATACCCAAAGTAGCAATACACCAGAGAGGCTGGAAACTATTGGATTGCAGTACCCTAAACTAACCGCCACACTAGAAGTAGCCGTGGAGCGTACCTACGGTGATCCTAGACGCCTCGTCACAGCCGGAGAGATAACTACACCTAAAGGCAGAATGATGAAAGCTATCTGCCCCATAGCAGAACCCCCAAAGAAATAGGAAGCCCCCAAACATGTAATGGCGGTTAGACAAGAAGAAAATATGGACACAGACAGAAAATAGAATGAGAAAACGCTGGGGCCCAATCTGTCTAGATAGAAAAGTATAGGAAAGAATTCTGACTGCAACCCAAAAAAACCCTGACAAAAATACCAACACTTCTGATTAACAAAAAACCTGAGATCACACGATCTCTACCACCTAAATCAGATCTCTGGTGTAACACACAGCAATTCAGCAAATAAACAGTGACAAAGGAACAGAGCAAAAGTGCAAATACAAAATAAGCACAATTGCAGCACCAGACCCCAAAAGGGGACCAGGCTGAAGTCCACTGCAAGCAGCAAACCAGCAAGGAAAATCCAACAGAGGAAAAAAAAACAGTAAATCACTTATCTGAATGAGAGCAGGAATGCAAGCTGAGCTCCAAGCAAGACCAGGAAGAACAATTGATTACCGGCAAGGCTAAAGGGAGTTCAGGTCACTTATACCAGACCATTCAGAGCCAGCTGAAGGCCATTCAGCAATTAGTTCATTACCCTCAGCAACCACCGGAGGGAGCTCCAGCTCAGAAGTCGCCTCCAGAGTATTCACAACAGGTGCCTATTTTGATTTGGAGAGTTCGATACTTAATCACCAATTGTATGATTATTTGCTTCCATAGATTGACATTCATTCCATATGTATGAAGGATGACAAAGCTTTGCAGCAAGTGTGGGATGAGCCTAGTTCTAGTGTTGTTCAGTAGCTGTGATGTCTACCCCAACAGTCATGTATACCTCTGCAATCATCAAAACTATTGATTGTACCCAGTCAGAAAGAGATGGCCTATCCTAGCAATGACTGTTGGACTCGGGTGGCAAGGGTTAACCATTAACATTGACTTTAGGGGCCAACATTTCAGCCACATGCAAATTGTATATTACCCTGATGCATTATATAATATTAAAATAGTTTGTTGAATGAATGATGAGGTTTCTGTACATAGTGAATCAAATGTATTGGACAAACTACAGCTCATTGTCATGGAGTGATAGTCTGATGTAAGGGAGAGGGGCCTAAAACTGTCCCTGGAACAGTGACCTTAACTATCCCTGTCTCAGGGGCACACTTGATGGTAGAGAGGTGTGGGTCTCCGACCTTACTATGCTTCCGTTAAGCCCTAATCTACCCCACCCCTTCCTTGAGGCATGGGACAAAAATGTAAGGGAAACAAGACACCAAGACAGACGGGAATAACTGAAAACCACTATCATACAAAAACACTCAACAAAAATAGGGAGGAAGATAGGGAAATGGAGGAACAAACAAACTAAGTAGAAATAAGGATGGGGAGATTAACGCTCACAAACCTACTGCACACAGAACACTTCAACTACATCTCCCAACTACACAGCTCAACACTTTCCAGGAAGAAGATTCTTTCACCAGCAAGGAAGAATCACCCAGAGCTAGTACAAGTAGGGAGAGGAGAAATGATTTTAGCAGCTGCAGGCTTGTATATTCCCAGCCAGCAAGGAAAGAATCCTTAACCCTTTCAGCACTAATGAAAAGGAAATCCATTTTAAATAGGGCACAAATTAGACTGTCTCTAAAGAGGACCTGCGATTTATTGCCCTTTGTGACCTTTTAACTCCACGTCAACCAGGGGGATATGACACCCTTGTGACACTACTATTGGGGAGTAAGTGGCTTATGCCTGCACAGGAGACCACCTGGGGATTCACCTACTCTCTTGTGGGCCAGTCTCAGTTTGTTAATGATAATTTATATGATAGGAATACCCCTTTAAATATAAAGTATACAGTAAAGAATATCACAGTCACAGTATATTAATCTTCATATTTGTGTATACCTGCTTTAATCCTAGTGAGATGACCTAGAAAAGACCACTAATTAGTTGCAGTAGTCTTGGATTACAGCACTGCTACCGCAATATTGTGGAGATTCAAGTATTATAGTTAAAGGTCTTGCCATAAATTAGCATTTGTTGTGCAAACATGCATAAAAGGATGCACATATTTTCTATGTTACTGAACCCAAGGACAAGTGCTAGGCTTTCGCAGTTTTTTTTTCTAAAGGTTTAGCTGAATAAAGACATTAGTTGGGATCATAATAATAATAATCTTTATTTATATAGCGCCATCATATTCCGCAGCGCTTTACAGTTTAACAGTTTCAAAACACAAGTCATAAGTAACAACGTTAGCAATACAGTAATTAAAGCAAAATAAGACGGCCCTGCTCGTGAGAGCTTACAATCTACAATGAGGTGGGGGAGATACAAAATACAGGTGTGTATATACAATGGTGCATTTACAATGATGGTCCAGCCATCTTAAGGGAGTGAGGGATGGATGGAGATAGTGAATGGGCTACACACACACACACACACACACTTACACATAGAATGACTTTGATTAGTGAATGTGATAGGCCGCTCTGAACAGATGTGTTTTGAGGGAGCGCCTGAAACCATCCAAATTGCGGATAGTCCTAATTTCTTGGGGTAGAGCATTCCAGAGGATTGGCGCAGCGCGGGAGAAGTCTTGGAGTCGGGAGTGGGAGGTACGGATTAGTGCAGAGGTTAGTCGAAAGTCGTTTGCAGAGCGCAGCAGTCGGTTAAGCCGATAGATAGAAATGAGGGAGGAGATGTAGGGGGGTGCTGCAGTGTGGAGAGCTTTGTGGGTGAGAACAAGTACTTTGAATTGGATCCTATAATGAATGGGCAGCCAGTGTAAGGACTGGCGAAGAGCGGACGCGTCCGAGTACCGATTAGCCAGATGGATAACCCTGGCTGCTGCATTAAGGATGGACTGGAGAGGGGATAGTCGAGTAATGGGGAGGCCAAGTAATAGAGCGTTACAGTAGTCCAGGCGGGAGTGGATCAATGCTACAGTGAGGGTTTTTGTTGTTTCCATGGTGAGAAAAGGGCAGATTCTAGAGATGTTCTTTAGGTGTAGGCGGCAAGAGCGGGCAAGAGATTGTATATGGGAGGTGAAGGAGAGATTGGTATCAAACATAACACCCAGACAGCGAGCCTGCTGCCGGGGTGTTATTATGGTGCCGCCCACTGAGAGGGAAATGTCAGATTTAGGGAGGTTAGTAGACGGCGGGAGCAGAAGAAGTTCAGTTTTGGAGAGGTTGAGTTTCAGATAGAGAGCAGACATGATGTTGGAGACTGCGGACAGACAGTCGTGGCGTTCTGTAGTACAGCGGGGGTAAGGTCGGGGGATGACGTGTATAATTGTGTGTCATCAGCATAAAGATGGTACTGAAAGCCAAATCTGCTGATGGTCTGTCCAATTGGGGCGGTGTAGAGAGAGAAGAGAAGGGGGCCAAGGACTGAGCCCTGGGGTACACCGACAGTGAGAGGGAGAGGAGATGAAGTGGAGCCAGAGAACGAAACACTGAAGGAGCGGTCAGAAAGATAGGAGGAGAACCAGGAGAGAACAGTGTCCTTAATACCTAGAGAGTGGAGCCTGGACAGTAGGAGACGGTGGTCAACCGTGTCGAAAGCTGCAGAAAGGTCGAGTAGAATGAGCAGAGAGTGGTTGCCGTTACGTTTTGCTGTCAGAAGGTCATTGGTCACTTTGATGAGTGCAGTTTCAGTCGAATGTAGGGGTCGGAAGCCGGACTGTGAAGGGTCTAGGAGGGAGTGAGTGGAGAGGTAACGGGTGAGGCGGGAGTAGACTAGGCGCTCCAAAAGTTTGGAGATGAAGGGGAGATTGGAGACCGGTCTGTAGTTGTTTGTGCAGGAAGGGTCAAGAGCGGGTTTCTTTAGTAGTGGAGTAATGATGGAGTGTTTGAAGGAGGATGGGAAAATGCCAGAGGAGAGTGAGAGATTGAAGATTGTAGTTAGGTGAGTTGTGACAACAGGAGAAAGAGACTGGAGGAGATGTGAGGGGATGGGGTCGGTAGTGCATGTAGTCGGACGAGAGGAAGAGAGGAGTCTGGAGACTTCTTCTTCTGTGATGGGATCAAATGTGGAAATTGAGCCAGGGGAAATGCAGGGTGGGATGGGAGTCACAGCACTTGGTGGTTGAGAGCAGATTTCCTGACGGATAGTATCTATTTTTTCTATAAAGTGGGAGGCCAGGTCATCAGCACAAATGTCTGTGATAGGGGCTTGTGCTTTTGGCCTGAGGAGGGAGTGAAAAGTGTCAAAAAGTTTCTTGGGGTTGTTGGCTAGTGAGGAGATCAGTGTGGTGAAGTATGTCTGTTTGGCGAGGTGAAGGGCAGCATTATAAGTTCTTAACATGAATTTAAAGTGGATGAAGTCTTCTGGTGTGCGGGTTTTTCTCCATAGGCGTTCAGCACTCCTAGAGCATCGCTGGAGAAGGTGAGTTTGCGATGTGAGCCAGGGCTGTTTTACTGTGTGTTTGGAAGTTCTGAGGGTGAGCGGTGCTACTTGGTCAAGGGTGCTTCTAAGAGTGTCATTGTAGTGCTGAACAGCCAGATTAGGACAAGAAAAAGAGGAGATTGGGGACAGCGAAGAGTGTAGGGAGTCTGAAAGTGTCTGAGGGTTAATGGCTTGCAGATTTCTGAATGTGCGGTAGGTAGGAGTTCGCTGGGGTGGTGGAGGATTTGTGAGCGTGAAGGAGAGAATGTTGTGGTCAGAGAGTGGAAGCGGTGAGTTATTTAGGTGGGAAATTGAACAGAGGCGGACAAAGACCAGGTCAAGGGTGTTGCCATCCTTGTGTGTCTCAGAGGTTGAAAGCTGTGAGAGGCCTAGAGAAGTGGTTAGTGATAGAAGCTGAGATGCAGATGTGGAAGTAGGACTGTTAATGGGGATGTTGAAGTCTCCAAGGATAAGGGTTGGTAGTTCTGAGGACATGAAGTGCGGCAGCCAGGCTGAGAAGTGGTCAAGGAACTGGGTGGATGAGCCTGGGGCCGATATATGACCGCTATTCTGAGGGAGAGGGGATGGAAGAGCCTGATGGTGTGGACCTCAAAAGAAGGGAATGAGAGTGATGGAATTGGGGGGATGACCTGGAAAGTGCATTGTGGGGACAGGAGTATGCCAACTCCACCACCATGTCTGTTTGTGGGTCTCGGGGAATGGGAGAACTGTAAGCCACCATAGGAAATGGCAGCAGGGGAGACCGTGTCAGAATCCTGAATCCAGGTTTCAGTGAGGGCCAACAGATGAAGAGAGTTGTTCAGAAAGTAGTTGTGCAGGAAAGATAGTTTATTGCATGCAGACCTTGGATTCCAGAGGGCACAGTTGAAAGAAGGAGATGAGGGAGTGCAAGTAATATTAACAAGATTATTATGGTTTCGAAATGAGGTAGGGTAGGGATTGAGGTTGGGGGATGGACCAGGGTTGGGGAGATGTCCCCTGAAATCAGTAGGAGTAGGAAGATAAAGAGCAGGTAGTTGTTGGATTTATAAATAGTTTTTTTCTGAGATATGTTTGGGCAAGATGGGCTGAGTTTTCTTAGGAAGGTGAAGAGTGCATGGGAACTGTACATGGGAGAGGGAAGTATGGAGGGGCTGATGTATATGAGTCGTGATGGAGGGGGGATGGGGCAGTGAATGTGGATGGCAAGGGAACAACAGGAGGATAGAGATAGAGAACATAATTTAAAAGAAAGCAAAGTGTGGGTTACCTGATTCCTGCCCTCATTAACTGCCATGGATAACTGCCTTTTACTCGATGCTTGTCTTTCGTGATGCTTTGCTTTCTGTGATGCGTGCGCCCCCCTTACTGCGTGCGCCCCTTAAGGGTATGCCACACTGAACAATATCGCTAACGGGATCGCTAAAAAACGTCACTATTTAGCGATCCCGTTAGCGATGTTGTTCAGTGCGGCATCTGCCAGCGACGAGCTTCCTGCTGTGATCTCGCTCGTCGCTGGAATTGTTCCGGACCCTATTTTCTCGTCGGCGCTCCCGCTGGGTAAGTATATATCGCTAGTGTGGCACCTTTTCTTAGCGATTTAGCGGTACTTTTGTACGCTAAAGTCGTTAAGAAGATCGCTAACGGCGATAGCGTCGTTAACTATATCGCTAAATGTGGCCGCACTTAGCGATATAGAAACAATCCCACTAGCGATCGCATTAGTATGCGTCTTTATCGTGATCGCTAGCGGGATTGTTTAGTGTGGCAGTACCTTTAGACTACTCCTAAATATATAGTCCACACTACAGGGTCAGGAAAGTGGGATTGTGGGGGCTGTTTTGGGATAATTTGCCAGCTGGGGCCAGCACACCAGGGGGTGGTTAGATCATCAAAGGCTACCTGGCAACATCTGTATGCTTTAGCACCTTCCACCTGATAGCATCTAGAGAGGCCCCAGTCACCGGGATATAAAGCAGTAAGTATTTTAAACACAGTGCAAAAATGAATTATTCCAAAGCCTTATTAACAGGCACATTAAACTATGTTGCAAGATGGTAAAGCAGTGCTTGGCAGCAAGTAGAGGTATGGAGTGCACACCATTAATATATAGTGCAGCATTCAACACAGATAGCAGAGGTGGGGATTCTATTCAGCTGTTTGCTTCCACTGAATGCAGTTCATACCATTAATATATAGTGCAGCATTCAACACAGATAGCAGAGGTGGGGATTCTATTCAGCTGTTTGCTTCCACTGAATGCAGTTCATACCATTAATATATAGTGCAGCATTCAACACAGATAGCAGAGGTGGGGATTCTATTCAGCTGTTTGCTTCCACTGAATGCAGTTCATACCATTAATATATAGTGCAGCATTCAACACAGATAGCAGAGGTGGGGATTCTATTCAGCTGTTTGCTTCCACTGAATGCAGTTCATACCTGTGTGAAGAGAGAGAAAAAAGGCCAGTATTTGGGGGAGGATGTTCCATTTTGTATGTATGTCTTGTTTTATTCATTCACACAGCGGGGAAATGAGCAGCAAAACATTTAGGGCTCATACACAAAACCTTATTACAGCCCCTATGAATTATAAAAAGCAATGCAGCACTTACTGAACTGTATGGGGCCTTACTGGACCTGTCTTTTCTTCCCAGAACTATATATACAGAGACATACAAATGTTTTTTTCTTATAGATTTTGTATCAAAATTTTTGAGAATTTTGTTTGTGCTTATATAAGGAAGAATGTCAATATTACTAAGGAGTTGTATGGCTTCCATACTCAGAGCCATGTGAATTGACATTTAAAGGTGTTGTCTGGTCTTAAGCTACAAGTATGCAGTCACTGTTTAAGGTGTCCGGGACGGTAGCCGTGGGGGAGCTAGTGCTCCATAATGTCCTGGCGCTTTACAATCAAATCGTTTCCCAGTCCATATGTGTTGTGCTGTGTAAGGTGCATCACACTTGCAGGTCAGAGGCCTTCCCCATCTCCACGTCGCACACACATCAGGGGACACCCGGTTAATTTTAACAAGTTCAACTTTACTGGACAGTTCAAGTACATCAGTCTTTAACATGCAGTATCGGGCACAGCACCTCCACCACTTGCCTCGTTCGCAAAGTACCTTTCCATCATTTTCTTGCATTTAGCTCGGACTATCCCTACTTTATCAGATCCTGTTAGATCTACGGATTCCTCACCCGCATCTCAGTATTCCCTCACGTGGTTCAATCTTCCTTTGTATGGAAGTGGTTAAAGTACCCTCCATAGCACCTTTAAAAGGCTGTAGGCTCCAGACGTTGCGGGAATGTCCACAAGGAGTTTTGTATGACCTCATACCACCAGAACATTTTGTCCACACCGTGCTTCCAGCCCATTGCAACTTGAACTTCACCTTGCTTCCAACAAACACTTTCACTAATTTACTAAACCAGGAAGTCATTCCCTTTTCTACTTGCCCTAGCCATCTCCCAATCTGGGCTAGTTCCAAACATTAACTGTATCTTGCCCTACTGTATCTACTGTCACTATCTATCTCTATCCTAAGCACTAAAATATATCCTATACTTTCAAAACACCTAAGCTGAGTGCATGTTACTCAAACTTATTATTATTAATGGTCTTCAGCTCAATCTCGAGCCATGGCGACTTGATGGATCAACGCTTTGTAGGAAGAACGATTTTGTGCAAGCCTAGATAGGTCCACCAGGGTCTTCTTATCTTTACAGTATTCACATAGCAGCATCGGTACCTACAACACTATGCATTAGTTACAATACATTAGTAAAAACATGCATGACACAGTAACACAGTACACACTTTACATGACCCAATAAAAAGTAGTAAAACCGCACAACCCCATTCTTATAATTCAATGTTGTTTTCAGGAGCAGGGACAGGGCAGTCCACATCCTTACAACTGTATGTGACAGCAGAATTGTGAATCCTCACATTGCGCACACTGCACACTGTGAGGATTCTACGGCGTCGGGAACTGCAAGTTCGTGACCACAAGTATGTGATTTGCAAGTATGTGGTCCTGTGTCAACTAGATGGTCATTGCCTCGCTCAATAGAAGTGCATTGAGTGAGGCTGGAAACAGTCTAGTTGGAATATGATCTAGCGCAGCCTATAGACTACATTAAATGTATTATGTTTAAAGAATAACTCAACTTTCATTTTTTTATCATTTTCTCCAGCATGGAGAGTTATGAAACTTTACAAATCACATTGTCTTTATTCCTGTAAAAAAATTATGTAAGTGGTGGCTTCTAAGTCGATGCTTTTCCCAAGTCTATTTGCATGTCTTCAGCTGCATTGATATCTGAACATACTTTTTTGGAGTACAGATGATGGCAGTGAAGGGTCAGCACTTGTTTCCTCCTCTTAGTGTTGCGCTTATCAGAACAATCTCCTGCAGCAGCTTATCTCCAGAATTAGCACACAGAGGTTGAACTGACCATTTTCACTGCCATCATCTGTACTCCAAATAACTACATTGTAATATCAATCAAAGCCTAAGATAAAAACAAAATAATCAAATACCTTGCAGTAAATAAATAGCATTAGTGCATGAAAATAATATAGGGTACTTAGCATAATTTTGATTAAAAAAAACCGTAAAAGCCATCCTACCACGTCAAGATGACCCTATTCAGGATGGTCCTAACCGCTAGTATTAAAACCTTACCATATATTAAGTGACATAATGTGAATTAGGGCTTAGAAGGGCCTGGACACGGCTAATGGACACTTAGTTATATCAATGCAGCTAAAGACAGGCAAATAAACTAGGGAAAAAGCAAAGGCTTGGAAGCTGCTTACATGCTATTTTCTTTATAGGAATGAAATAAAATCCCCTAATTAAGTGACTTTCAAAAGTTTCATACCTTTCCATGCTGATCAAAATTATAAAAAAGTAAACATAAAACTTTGATTACTCTTTAAAGCGCTTGCCCAGTCTCATGCAAATTCTAATGCTGCTGGTGAATGAGTGAATGGAGCCTTTCTTGGTCATAAACCTTAAGAATTGGATTTCAGTTGAATGCCCAACAGCAGCCAGCCGAGACTTAAGCCCCCGTCTCACATAGTGAGATCGC
>JARQOD010000009.1:22433051-22457427 GCA_033576555.1 Oophaga sylvatica | reverse complement strand
GGGGGGGAAAAGGGGTTAAAAATTTCGCCCCCAAACATCGATGACATTGATTTGACACCCCCCAACCCTTTCTGCGGGGTTTTTTAACTAAAACCTTTGGGCCCTTTCAGCTATGAAAAAACCCAGCGGGAATGAAACAGCTGCAAACACTAAAATCTTGCAGTCTGTTTCAAAAAAAAACCCCAGAGAGGTTTTTCCCAAAATCTCCCTTTGACAAAAAAAAATGCCCAAAGCCCTTTTCTCACTTTAGTCTTCTTTGCAAGCACAGCTACCCCGTGACTGCAATCCCCTCTCAGGGCCTAAATATACCCCCGTGCGATCCGGGGGGGAAATCAGTGACCCTAATCCCCCCAAAAAAACAGGTAAACCATGGTATTACAGTTTTTTCTCATGGTGGGTTTTTTTTTTTTTAGCGTAATTAGGGGGTCCCCGGGGGGGCCCAATTGTGGGGACCCTCACTCAGGGGGCCCCAAAGAAGAATGTACTTTTAACGTCCAATGGTAGAGTGTAAGAAAGGTTTTCCCTTCCACTGCTCCCCATTATGTAGGCTGGGGGTCGTTTAGGTCAACAGAATGAAGAGTGATCCCCTGTATGAGCCTGGAGGGGCAGAGCAGCGTGATGACTATGTGCCGGACTCTCCTTTGCCGTACATCTGGAGGTGGTTTTGGGGGCTTGGGTTGTGAAAGGATATATTGAGGCCATCATGCAGTGTGGGGGGCATGGACACCTGTTGTTTATAGGGGGGGCAGTGGGGGTTTATACAGTGTGGGGGGGCTTTGGGGGCCATCATAAGTGGATAGGGAGCATAGGCCTTTCATGCGTGTAAGGGGAAAAGTGGAACCAAAAAGTGATGAGAGAGCATGGGCAAAATAAACTTTGAAGGGGGTTGTGGGGGATTTACTGTTATGGAGGAGCTATAGGGGCACTACTGTGATGTGGAAAAAAAACATTTGGGGGGTCGGGTTTTTTTACTGTACATGGGTGATCAGGAGACTTATATTGTTTAGGGGGACTTAGGGGATATTATTAAAGTCATGGGGGAAATAAGGGGGCTTTGTTAAATTTAAGTGGGGACTTAAAAAGGGGAAATATTTTTATAGGGGCATTTTGAGTATTTTCACGTCAAGGGGGCTCAAGGAATTATTTTTTCCAGGGGGCAAAATTTTTGGGACTGTTTTTGGGCACTAGACAGGGGTATTAAAAATTTTATAGGGGGCAATTTTACAATCTACAGGGTACAAATGAGGCTCTTTACTTTGTAAGGATTACAGCGTTGGGCATTATTATGTGGGGCACTAAGAGGAGCTCTTCTTTTGTGCCACACAGTAAGTGCAGCAGTGGCTCAGTATTGGGGTATCAGTAGGATGAGGAGATTGTGCAGGTTGGGAATAGATGGGGACGGTGCTGGAAATGTGAGAAGTCAAATGTGTCTCTGTTTTATGTTCTGCAGATTACTCATAGATGATAGAAGTTGTCATGTCGGTTTGGGTCAGATAGAAAATACGGAAAAAAACCGACTCCAGCAGATAGAACGTCACCATCTATAGCAATGCTCGAATCTTTACATGTTTTGCAGGACAGGTATCTACCACCATACGGTCACTGTATAGCAGTAATATCAGTACCGTATATAGTCGCGTATAAGCCGAGATTTTCAGCCCATTTTTTAGGGCTGAAAGTCCCCCTCTCGGCTTATACGCGGGTCATATACGGGTGTCGGCGGGGGAGGGGGAGTAGGGGTGTCGGATCATACTCACCCCTCCGCCGGCGCGGTCTCTGCAGCCCCCCCTGCTTCTCCCACGATCTCCGGCTCCTTCCTGCAGCGGTCACGTGGTACCGCTCATTAAAGTCATGAATATGCACATATTCATGACTTTAATGAGCGGTACCACGTGACCGCTGTAGGAAGGAAGAGCTGCGGAGACCGCTGGGAGAAGAGGAGACGCTGCAGAGAGTGACGCGCCGGTGGAGGGGTGAGTATAGCGATATTCACCTGTCCCCGGACCACCGCTGCGCTGCTCCCTCGTCCGACTCCTCTGGCTGTGAATGATCAGGCAGAGGGCGCGATGACATCGTTAGTGAGCGCCGCGCCCTCTGCCTGATCATTCACTGCCGAGGACCCGGAAGAGGGAGCAGTGCGCAGCGGTGGACCGGTCCGGTGACAGGTAAATATATCAGGTGCCGGGGTCTTGAGCGAGCGGTGACACCGTCACCTGTCCCCCATAGTGCGCCAGTGTCACCGCCTGCTCAGGACACCAGTACCTGGCCCCCAGCGACGAGAGGTGAGTATGTAATTTTTTTGCAGCAGCAGCGCGGCAGAATAAGAGACGTATACTATGGGGCATAATCTGTGGAGCATATGGGGCATAATCGGGAGCATATGGGGCATAATCTGTGGATCATACGGGGGCATAATCTGTGCAGCATATGGGGACTAAATCTGGAGCATATGGGGGCATAATCTGGAGCATATAGGGGCATAATCTGGAGCATATGGGGGCATAATCTGGAGCATATGGGGGCATAATCTGTGTAGCATATGGGGGCATAATCTGGAGTATATGGGGGCATAATCTGGAGCATATGGAGGCATAATCTGGAGCATAAGGGGGCATAATCTGTGCAGCATATGGGGGCATAATCTGGAGCAATTGGGGCATAATCTGTTGAGCATATGGGGGCATAATTAGGGGAGCATATGGGGGCATAACCTGTGCAGCATATGGGGGCATAATCTGTGGATCATATGGGGGCATAATCAGGGAGCATATGGGGGCATAATCTGTGCAGCATATGGGGGCATAATCTGTGGATCATACAGGGGCATAATCTGAGCAGTTTATGGGGGCCTAATCTATGGAGCATATGGGGGCATAATCATTTTTCACCATAGGCTTATACGCGAGTCAATAAGTTTTCCCAGTTTTTTGTGGCAAAATTAGGGGGGTCGGCTTATACACGGGTCGGCTTATACATGAGTATATACGGTAATTGTCTTTGAATACAGATTGATTTGCAGTAAGAGGATGGTCATCGGCTGACGTTCCCACTATAATCACAATTAGGGGACCCAATCTTAGTTGCAAAACATGGTTTCATAGATTAGGGGCCCACTCAGATATTTCGCCTCCCCAACTATGCGCAATCCCTAACTATGCCTCTGGTTCTTTTACATCCAGATTCACATTTAGAAATCACAGAAAGCAATGAGTTTAACGGCTGACTCAGACGTCAATGATGCTTCTTGTATGCAGAAAACTAACCAATTTCCATCAGTGTTTTGGATCAGATTTTCGTCATATTTTGGTCAACGTGCCAGTTATTACCATCAGAGTTTCATGAGTTTTTCTTGGCTGCAAAAAACAAAAAACTGATGGAAGCTTTGCAGATGGCGTCAGAGTGCTATTCGATTTTTTCACAAACCCATAGACTTTCATTGGCGAGTTTGATACTTGAACCGGATAAAAATCAGACGTGTCTCCCTGTTTTCACGCAGAAATTGGAACTGCCCCACTTGCTATAACAGGTACGAGTTCTGTCTGTGAAAACCGTGACAAACTGGCTTCTGAATAAGCCTAGGGAAATATTTAGATATAAATAAATCCATTATAAGGCTATGAAAGAGCTACCTTTTTTTTGTTACTGTGATCTGTCAGTGAAACCCATCTGAAAACTGCATTCATTTTTACCTTTCCATCACCCAAGTGTAATTTTGCTTTGTGTGATATATTGCTTTATCACACAGTAAAAATGACCGTCAAATATCACTGCAAATATATTTCTGCAGACAGAACGTTATTGAAAGATGTCAGAAAAGCCATTTTCTTCCGGCATTTACAGTCAGTTTCTGATTACAGCTTTTTGGTGCAGTGGATAATACACTTCTGCAAAATTCTACACTATGTTTTTCAGTATCTCACATTTACTCGCAGTGGAGGCCATAAATAAAGGCTGAAAATACAGATAAGTGACACAAAACTGCGCATAACACGTTACACAGGGAACTTATACTGGTTTTCCAGGTTGCCGCCAAAATATATAAGTCCATTAAGCAGTATCACAGCCATCTCCACCTTGTATCAAGAAGATATATCTGCATGCAGTGGCATAGCGTGTATTCCCGGCGCTTGGGATAAGGCACTCTCTGAGACCCTGAGTATTAAACCCGGTATACCCTAAGCCCATATATTGTATTTTAATTAAATTGTTTGCCCTTTGATTTTCTATTTTATTTCTACTTTTTGCTGAAATTCAGTATGAAACTTTAGAAAATGAAAGTTATACATTGGTAGAATATACTTTTTATTTTTTCTTTAGCTACAGTTTATGTAACTATTTTCTAACGCTAAACCTAGCCCTAACCATAAACATAGCCCTAACCCTAAACCTAGCCCTAAACTTAAACCTAGCCCTAATCCTAAACCTAGAACTAACCCTAAATCTAGCCCTAACCCTGAACCTAGTACTAACACTAAACCTAGCCCTAACCCTAAACCTAGCCCTAAACCTAGCACTAACCCTAAATCTAATCCTAGCCCTAGCCCTAAACCTAGCCCTAACCCTAAACCTAGCCCTAACCCTAAACCTAGCACTAACCCTAAATCTAGCCCTTACCCTAAATGTAGCCCTAATCCTAAACCTAGCCCTAACCCTAAACTTAGCCATAACCCTAAACCTAACCCTAGCCCTAACCCTAAACTAGCTCTAGGTAAAGTTAGAAAAAGTATGAAAAAATGTAGAAAATATCATAACTGAGGCAGAGCACAGATGTACCTGATCCCTTGTGTCCTAGGTGACCTAAAGGCTCCTCTGCCATTATGAACTAAGGAATTTAGGAGACATTTTATATATTTTTCCAAAAACTTCAAGTTGCGCCTCTTGTTAACTCAGCAAAGTTTAGCGCAAAGCTGCCATGAACCACCCTTGAGTTGGTGTAAGAAGTGACCTCCACCACGTCCATTACCGCTGATCACAGATGTTGTGTTTCTTAAGTGAATGAACATAGAAACCTTGGAAAGCTAAAAGGAAGGAATCATTAAAATATACAAAAATAGGGGTCTGTGGGGAACATGCACAGGTAGATTTACAAGTTGAATTAAGCGTTAAATTTCATTATGCATCGTGCATTTTTTGTTATTTTTTTCCCAGTACCAAAAATGTTTTTTCTATTCAGTGAGAAAGTGTTTAATCGTCATTTCTGCACTCCTTTCGAGGATCCTTTAATTGAAACTGGTGAGCAGAAGATTGTACTTACACAGTGGGGATATATTCTCCAGGGAAGGCATTAGTTGTGTAACTGATGAGCAGACATGTTTTTCCCACCGCTCTGTAAGAGAAAAACAAAAGCATTAAGTGACTTCTTTACAGTAAGCAGGAACATATCTGTTTATTTCAAAATCACAAATGTTGGTTCCGGCTCAGGTTTCTCCGGTGGTCTGTAGCGGTTCTTGAAGCAATGCATGCACCGTCTGAATGTCACATGACCACTTAAACCTATGAATGGCTGCAGTGGTCAGCTAACGAGAACAATGTGCTTCAATAGTTTCTCTGATGGCACATTCTTCTGGTTACCTGACCGCTGCAGCCGATCACAGGATGATTTGTTATATTACATCGGAAAAGCACAATCATGATTTCTTTCATTTGTTATTTTATAAAGATCCATCCCTAAGATGCAAATTTTTTCAGACCCGTCAAATCATTTAATGCTTAAGGTCCCAATAAGTAGCTGCTCGAGGGCAGTGAAGAGGTTATTATTAATATATCTTGTGTTCCCTGATGTCTTAGAGCAGTGAGGAAATCAATGTCAAAATCACTGGTGGACATGTTAAAGTCAAGATCCCTTGTATTTTAGGACAGTGACTGAATTGATATAAAAATCCCTGGTTGTCTAGGGCAGAAAATAGTTAATGTCAGGAGCTTTGGAGGCTTAAGACAGTAGATAGGTTTCCAGTCAGGATTCATGGTAGCCTTGGGTAGTGAATAGGTCACTGAAAGGGATTCATGTCAGCATCAGTGATGGCCTAGGACAGTAAAGGAGTTCAAGTCAATGTCTGTGGTGGTCATAAGACTGGCCATATATGTTAGACGCCTGTTGGTCAAACAATGTTTTGGGGGATCAATTGACCAGCAGCCTAGACATGACTGCTCACTAGGCTGAGGGCTCCTGTGTTTTCTAGAAGAAAACTGCTGACTGACACATTGGCCCGTGGCTCATCTCAGGTAGAACAATGTGATCGTCAGTGTGAAATTGGACATACCCAATTGACATCATGCGACCATAGGCCAAACCCATCGATATTGGTGGGTTTGGCCAACATTAGTCTAATGTGTATGGGGGCCCTAAAGGCAATGAAGGTGTTAATCTCAGAATCTGTGTTGGTCTATGGCAGTAAAGGGATTACTTTGGCCATCACTGACATTGTAAACTAATTAATGACCAACTGAGCTGCCGTGCAGCTTAAGGATATGTACACACGGTAAGTATTTGGTGCAGAAATTTCTGCACCATTTCTGCATCTCTTGACAAAAAAAATGCAGTTTCAAAATTGCATGATTTTGCTGCGTAAACGCTGAAAGAATTGACACGCTGCAGATTTAAATCTGGACCACATCTGCAATTCACAAATAAGCAACATGTAAATAAGACTTCAGGATTCTCATTCACTGCCATCAGGAAACTCTTCAAGTTTTGTAACAAATCTGCACTGAAAAAACGCAGCAAAAATTCAATGTGTGCACATAGCCTAAAGGGGTTGTCCGGCTTTGGGGCTCAAGTCCGTATGTGAATGCAGACTTCTGAATCTTTACATTGCGCTGTGAGGATTCTTCGGTGCAGGTGCCAGGAGCGAGTTGTCATGTGACAGTAGGTATATGATTTGGATACTTCCGGACACATTCTGACTAGTCGTGTCCGTCCTCTATGTGATTGCAGACTTGTGAATTCTCACATCACGCTATGAGGATTCTTTGGTGCAGGTGCCAGGAGTGAGTTGTCATGTGACAGTAGGTATTTGATTTGGATACATTGGACACATTCTGACTAGTCATGTCAGTCCTCACTCTATAAGAGTGTAGGCTTGTGAATTCTCACATCACGCTATGAGGATTCTCCGGTGCCGGTGACAGGAGTTGACGTTCATGTGACAGTAGGTATACGATTTGGATACTTCCAGACATATTCTGACTAGTCGTGTCCATCCTCACTCTATTCACCTGTATTGGCAGAGAACGCGTCCGTCTAGTCGACATGTGACCGTATGAATGCTTCCAGTATCAGTACCAGAGAATCCTGACAGCACTATGTGCCCGTGAGGATTCACACATCTGCAGTTATATACAGTGACTGCAGACTTGTACCCCAAGGCCGAACAACCCCTTTCAGTGGAAAAGTGCATGTAGGTGTTTCTTCTTCAGTGACAAAGTAGATTTATACACAAGAACCTTCATGAATTT
This sequence comes from Oophaga sylvatica, assembly GCA_033576555.1. NCBI lineage: Eukaryota > Metazoa > Chordata > Amphibia > Anura > Dendrobatidae > Oophaga > Oophaga sylvatica. Next base: position 22,449,972 of record JARQOD010000009.1, on the reverse strand, counting down.
TCAATGGAAGGAGCAGAAAAAGCCGCTGCCAGTCTCCTTTACTAATGATTTACTGTATCTCTCATAAAGCAAAAGAGTCGGGAAACTGAATTCCAAGCGCTCACCACTTATCCTTCCCAATGTCTTATTGCAGGGAAGAGTCGAGAAACCCTCATTTACATTAGAATGTTAACTAATATTTTCGGCAATATTGGCGAATTTGGACAGCTTTAATTGAAGGTGTATAGAGGCCAGTTTAAGTTGACTGTTATTTTGTGAGAACAGGTATATGGAACGAGTACTGAGTATACAGGTACAATGTGAGAGCAAGGGATATTTTATAGGCACCATATCTGGCATTCAGGATTGTAGAAAAGTCGTGTAACATTTGACAAAGGGTAACTCCGGATTTACATTAACTGGTTCTAATATATTTGCCATTTTGCATCATTCACTCTTACAAAATAGAAGAAAAATGACCGGTATCATGTGAGTGTCAGTAAAAATCAAAATTAATCAAGATCAGGCCAGGAAATGTGGAAGATAAGAAAATGTTTATCTTAACAGCTACGAGAATTAAAAAATTCAGTTGGCAAGGCCCATATAGAATGGCCGATCACCGCCGGTAAATAACCACCTCTCACAAACCGATTGGCTGTTTAGAGAAGCAGACCGCACTTTTATATGCACAGAACAATTGTTAATAAGATCGTTCTGTAGGCACAGAACATAATGTTATTGACATCACAGCTCCTGTTTACACAGGACATTGTGTTACCAAGAATGATTTTAAAATTCATCTCACCTGACGAATGAGCGTTTTGCCGACCTGTTAGAGAATCCAATAATCATAAAACATTAATTCCTAGGAATGTTCCTGATTATCGGCCTGCCTAAATGAGAACTAAGGCAGGATAGTCACATGTATTATACTTACCTGCTATCCAACTGCTAAATATCTTATAAATGTGCCCCTGCTGTGTACTGTGTAATGGCTGTGCCTGACCATACAGGAACATGGTCTGATCATACCACAGCTCCTGTGCAAGGGGTGAAGCAAAAGAGTATACAGACAGAACAGCATGGGATTTCAGATGATTCTTTCGATGAGTTAAAGAATTTAATTGCCTATTTTTAAAACAATGTTTTACTGCAAAGAAAGAATCATTTGCAATCCCCTACTATCCTGTCTATATACTCTTTTACTTCCTCCCCTGCCCATGAGCTGTGGTATGATCAAACCTTGTTCCCAGTATGGACACCCCCAGTAGAAGCTGGCGACGAAACGCGCGTCGGGGTAAGGGGATGCTGAACTGATCTCTCCTAGTGTTTTGGGTTTCTCTACAAAGAGGTATATCTCATTCCGTCTATGTACTTTCCCATTTTTATTCATCTGGCTGCATGGTATATAGGGATATGACAGACAACATAGATATATGGTGGATTCCGATATCATATGCTCCTTACTAGTCTCTCTCTCTTTGTATTTACCCCTACAGAAATTTGTGACAAGTTTTGGATGTTTTTCTATGTACCTTCTTTAATGCATTGTTGTTATGTGACACTTTATTATTGACTGTTGAATTCTCTGTTGGACCCCGGTATGGGGGGTCATTGTACTGTTATTATACCCCAATTTAAAGTGCATTGTCTCATTATTTCATCATTTTTTCACTTTTTTATTCATTCCCTTTTTCCATCATTGACTATTTGTGTCCCCCATAAGTCATTTTCTGCTTTTTTAATGATATGTTTTAATGAGTTTCAATGAAATATAGTTTTTTATTATTTTTGGATCGCTTCATTACTCTACCCAGGGCCGGCTCCAGGTTTTTATGGGCCCCGGGCGAAAGAGTCTCAGTGGGCCCTGTTATGATTTGGTAGCTGAGGAGAGCAGGCAAAAAAAGGCAATACACCAGAGAGGTTGGAATCTACTGGATTGCAGTACCCTGACTAACCACCACAACTAAAAGCAGCCGTGGAGCGTACCTACGTTGGTCCTAGACGCCTCGTCACAGCCTGAGAAGCTAACTACACCTAAAGATAGAAAGAGAAAAACAATCTGCCCCGGAGCAGATCCCCAAAGAACATAGGAAGCCCCCAAACATGTAATGGCGGTTAGACAAGAGGAAATACAGACACAGACAGAAAATAGTATGAGCAAACGTTGGGGCCCAATCTTCCTAGAAAGAAAAGGATAGGAAGGACACTTACTGCAATCCAAAAAACCCTAAAAAAATACCAACTCACTAATTGCAAAAACACCTGAGATCACATGACCTCTACCACCTAAATTAGTTCTCTGGTGTAACAAAACTGAGCAGCAGCCAATGAAAAAACTGGAAAAGGCAAATGAACAAATAACAGTGGCTCAGAAAAGCTGAGAGGAGCACAAGCCCCCGGAGGGGACCTGGTTGACCTCCACAGAAGTGCAGGACAAAATGCAAAAAGCAAGCACAAAAATAAAAGCAGAAAATATCTTATCTGTCAGCAGAAGATGCAGGCAAGACACAGCAGGCTTCCAAGTGAACCAGTAACCAAAGTTGAGACAAGAACAATTGATCACCGGCAACCCTGATGGGAGGGAACCTCCCTTATATAAGACCAGTCTGTAAAACCTGATTGCCAATCTTCACAATCTTCATTGAATAGTTCAGTACTGTTTGTAACCACCAGAGGGAGCTTCTGCTCAAAATTCATTTCTAACACATTCACAACAGTACCCAAGAATTGTCCTCCTGACCATAACCTCTCCACTTAACCAAATACTGGAGTTTTCGTCTAGAAAAACGAGAATCCAATATTTTCTCAACCACATACTCCAGATTGCCCTCAACCAAAACAGGGTCAGGAGGCGCAGCCATAGGAACCACTGGCTCGATAAACCTCTTCAATAAGGACTTGTGGAACACGTTATGGATCTTAAATGTGCCTGGAAGAAGTAAACGAAAGGAAACAGGATTAAGAATCTCCATGATCTTATAAGGTCCAATGAACCTGGGCTTAAACTTAGGAGATGCAACTCTCATATGGATATTTCTTGAGGACAACCAGACCAAGTCCCCCACTTCAAACCGTGGACCATCAGTCCTATGCCGGTTGGCAAACCGCTGGGCCCTCTCCTGAGAGAGGGACAACCTCTCCACTACCTGGTCCCAAATCTGCTGCATATGCTCCACAACAGAGTCAACACCTGGACAGACAGAAGCCTCCGTCTGTCCCGAAGAAAATTGAGGGTGAAACCCAAAATTGCAGAAAAATGGAGACATCAAAGTGGCAGAGCTAGCCCTATTATTAAGAGCAAACTCAGCCAAAGGCAACAAAGAGACCCAGTCATCCTGATCAGCAGACACAAAGCATCTCAGATAAGTCTCCAATGTCTGGTTTGTTCTCTCAGTTTGTCCATTGGTCTGAGGATGAAAAGCCGAGGAGAAAGACAATTGAACACCAAGTTTAGAACAAAAAGTCCTCCAAAATCTGGAAACAAACTGGACTCCTCTGTCAGATACAATGTTCTCAGGAATGCCGTGTAACCGAACCACGTGCTGAAGGAACAAAGGCACCAATTCAGAGGAGGAAGGCAACTTAGGTAATGGCACAAGATGTATCATTTTGGAAAACCTATCACAAATCACCCAGATAACGGTCATTCTCTGAGAAACAGGGAGGTCGGAAATGAAATCCATAGAGATATGGGTCCATGGTCTCTTGGGCACAGGCAATGGCATCAACAAACCACTAGAGCGAGAGCAAGGCTTGGAGCGAGAGCAAGTCCCGCAGGACTGCACAAATTCCCTGACGTCACGAGACAAAGTAGGCCACCAAAAGGACCGACTAACCAAGTCTCTGGTACCAAAAATTCCGGGATGACCGGCCGACGCGGAACAATGAATCTCAGACATCACACTCTTTTTCCACCGGTCTGGGACAAACAATTTCCCAATAGGGCATCGCTCGGGTTTATCCTCCTGACACCCTTCCAGAGCAAGTCTCAAATTGGGCGAGATGGCGGAAAGAACTACACCCTCTTTCAAAATAACAGCAGGATCAGATAACTCAGGAGAGTCCGCAAGGAAACTCCTCGAGAGGGCATCCGCTTTAACATTCTTAGTGCCAGGAAGAAAGGAAACCACAAAATTAAAACGTGTGAAAAACAAGGCCCACCTGGCCTGTCTAGGATTAAGTCGCTTGGCTGATTCCAGATAAACCAGATTCTTATGGTCCGTGAGGACCACCACCTGATGTTTGGCTCCCTCCAGCCAATGTCTCCACTCTTCAAAAGCCCACTTCATGGCCAATAACTCCCGATTACCCACGTCATAATTACGTTCAGTTGGGGAAAATTTTCGAGAGAAAAAGGCACAAGGGTTACTTTTAGAGGTCTCTGGATCTCTTTGGGACAAAACGGCACCTGCCCCAATTTCAGAGGCATCATCCTCCACCTGAAATGGCAGAGAAACATCAGGCTGCCGTAGAACAGGAGCAGAAGTGAATCTCTGCTTAAGTTCCTGAAACGCAGAGACTGCCTCAGGAGGCCAATTCACCACATCAGAACCCTTCTTGGTCAAATCAGTCAATGGTTTAACAATAACAGAGAAATTACCAATAAATTTACGATAAAAATTGGCAAAACCCAAGAATCTCTGAAGAGCCTTTAATGAAGTAGGTTGGACCCAATCACAGATGGCCTGAACCTTGACCGGGTCCATTTCAATAACAAATGGGGACAAAATGAATCCCAGAAATGAGATCCTCTGTACGCCAAAAAGACACTTTGATCCCTTCACATACAGAGCATTCTCTCTCAAAATCTGGAACACAGTCCGAACATGTTTCACATGAGAGTCCCAGTCATTGGAAAAAATCAAGATATCATCCAAATAAACAATCAGAAATTTATCCACAAAATCCCTGAAAATGTCATTCATGAAGGACTGGAAGACGGAAGGAGCATTAGTGAGCTCAAAGGGCATCACTAGGTACTCAAAGTGCCCCTCTGGGGTATTAAATGCCGTCTTCCATTCATCCCCGTGCTTAATGCGAATAAGGTTATACGCCCCCCTGAGATCAAGCTTGGTAAACCAAATAGCACTTTTCACCCTGGAAAACATGTCAGAAATCAAGGGTAACAGATATTGATATTTCACAGTGATATTGTTCAAGAGACGATAATCAATACACAGCCTTAATGAACCATCCTTTTTGGCCACAAAGAAAAAACCGGCACCCAAGGGTGAAGAGGATGGTCTGATATGACCCTTCTCCAATGACTCCTTGATATAAGACCGCATAGCGTCATGTTCAGGTACAGACAAGTTAGAAAGGCGACCTTTAGGGAATTTACTACCAGGCACTAATTCAATAGCGCAGTCATAGCTCCTATGGGGGGGCAAGGATGCAGATTTACTTTCGCTAAACACATCAGAAAAATCAGTCAAAAAGTCAGGAACATCCTGAGCCTGGGGAGAGGCAGAAAAAACAGGAGTGTTGGCATTAACACATTGGCAGCCCCAACTGGTTACAGACACAGATTTCCAATCCAAAACAGGATTATGAGACTGTAACCAAGGGAAACCTAGTACAACAATGTCATGCAGATTATACAGCACCAAAAATTTGCAACTCTCCTGATGATCAGGTTCAACCCTCATTATCACCTGAGTAGAGAACTGGGGTTTATTCTCAGCCAAAGGGGTAGAATAAATCCCCAGTAGGGGAATAGACTTCCGTAGGGGTATCAAGGGAAACCCACAACGTTTAGCAAAATCAAAATCCATCAGGTTAATAGCTGCTCCAGAATCAACAAAAGCCTGAGCAGAAAATGTGGACAGGGAGCAAATCAGGGTAACAGTCAACAGAAATTTAGTCTGAACAGTACCCAAGACAACTGAGCGTGCAAAACGTCTTCCCCGCTTAGGGCAGACTGAAATAGCATGAGAGGCGTCACCACAGTAGAAACATAACCCATTGCGTTTTCGAAACTCATGACGCTGTGCCCCAGAAGCCACTCTATCACACTGCATGGGTTCAGAAGCTGGTTCACAAGGCAACACTATTCCACGCATACCTCTACGCTCACGCAAACGTCTGTCAATTTGAATCACTAATGACATAGAATCATTGAGACCAGAGGGAGCAGGGAAACCCACCATAACATCTTTTACATTCTCTGACAGACCCTTCCGAAAAAGGGCTGCCAAAGCATCATCATTCCATTTGGTCAGGACTGCCCACTTTCGGAATTTCTGACAGTATAACTCAGCGTCCTCAAGCCCCTGATTTAATGCCAACAAGGCTTTTTCAGCTTGATCAGTGACATTAGGTTCATCGTACAATAACCCCAAAGCCAGAAAAAATGCATCAACATTACTCAAAACAGGATCCCCAGGTGTCAGGGAAAAAGCCCAATCCTGAGGATCGCCGCGCAGGAGAGAGATGACAATTTGAACCTGCTGTGCTGCGTTCCCTGAGGACTTAGGTTTTAAGGCAAAAAACAACTTACAGTTATTTTTGAAATTCAGAAATTTAGCTCGATCCCCTAAAAACAAATCTGGCATGGGGATCCTAGGTTCCACAACCGGCAACCCTGCAAGATAGGTAGCAATACTCCGAACTTCAGTGGCAAGCTTATCCACATGGCCAGACAACTGTGCAAACTCCATTGAGAGAAAAAAAATCCTCAGCACCCAGAGAAAAAGAGGGAAAGAAAAAATATATATATCTGACAACTCTGACAACTTTTTTTTTTTTTTACACTATCTTTCCCTTCTGTGAGTGCCATATAATTTTCAGTTGGGTCGGTGATACTGTTATGATTTGGTAGCTGAGGAGAGCAGGCAAAAAAAGGCAATACACCAGAGAGGTTGGACTCTACTGGATTGCAGTACCCTGACTAACCACCACAACTAAAGGCAGCCGTGGAGCGTACCTACGTTGGTCCTAGACGCCTCGTCACAGCCTCAGAAGCTAACTACACCTAAAGATAGTTTTTCTCTTTCTATCTGCCCCGGAGCAGATCCCCAAAGAACATAGGAAGCCCCAAACATGTAATGGCGGTTAGACAAGAGGAAATACAGACACAGACAGAAAATAGTATGAGCAAACGTTGGGGTCCAATCTTCCTAGAAAGAAAAGGATAGGAAGGACACTTACTGCAATCCAAAAAACCCTAAAAAAATACCAACTCACTAATTGCAAAAACACCTGAGATCACACGACCTCTACCACCTAAATTAGTTCTCTGGTGTAACAAAACTGAGCAACAGCCACTGAAAAAACTGGAAAAGGCAAATGAACAAATAACAGTGGCTCAGAAAAGCTGAGAGGAGCACAAGCCCCCGAAGGGGACCTGGCTGACCTCCACAGAAGTGCAGGACAAAATGCAAAAAGCAAGCACAAAAATAAAAGCAGAAAATATCTTATCTGTCAGCAGAAGATGCAGGCAAGACACAGCAGGCTTCCAAGTGAACCAGGAACCAAAGTTGAGACAAGAACAATTGATCACCGGCAACCCTGATGGGAGGGAACCTCCCTTATATAAGACCAGTCTGTAACACCTGATTGCCAATCTTCCCAATCTTCATTGAATAGTTCAGTACTGTTTGTAACCACCAGAGGGAGCTTCTGCTCAGAATTCATTTCTAACACATTCACAACAGGGCCCCCTTAACACAGACCACGATTCATGATGCACAGATACTGCAGAGAAATATGGGTATAGCACAACGCCAAACACTCTCTTCTTCCATTACATGACTGATACCTATTGTAAATTGTACAATAGCTCAAAAACCGTCAAATCCTCACAGCGCACAGTACAGACTGGACAGTACAGTCCTCCATACAATATTATGGGCACCACATAGTCTCCCCCTCATCACCCAAATAATACCCCATGCAGGATGTCACCCCGCCATCCCCCATATAATGCTCCATACAGAATACTGGACCCAATATAATGCTCCATACAGAATACTGGACCACATATAATGCTCCATACAAAATATGGAGCTCTCCTCTACACTGTGCTGCATTCTGCACTGTTACGGCTCAGGAAAGGGCGCTGTGGAAAGACTCCCCATTATCATCATCATTGCCTGCCCATTATCATCATCATTGCCTCCCCTCATCATCATTGCCTGCCCATCATCATCATCATTTCCTCCCTATCATCATCATTGCCTCCCATTAATATAATCATCATCATTGCCTTCCCATTATCATTGCCTCCCCATCATCATCATTATCATTGCCTCCCCATTAATATCATCATCATTGCCTTCCCATTATCATTGCCTCCCCATCATCATCATTGTCATTGCCTCCTCATTAATATCATCATCATCATTGCCTTCCCATTATCATTGTCTCCCCATCATCATCATTATCATTGCCTCCCCATTAATATCATCATCATCATTGCCTTCCCATTATCATTGCCTCCCCATCATCATCTTTATTGCCTCCTCTCCACCATCACTGCCTCCCCCACCACCATCACACATACAGCACCGCAGGCAGCACTCTCTCACATACACACACGCCTCATCTGTCCGGCGTCCGCGCGCTCTCTGCCACAGCCGGCCGCTGAATGATGACGTCATTCAGCGGCGCTGCTGTGAGAGAGGAAGCGCCGGCGCAGGCCCCCCCTGGAGCTCGGAGCTGCGGCAGCGGAGGCACGGGGAGAGGTAAGTATTGCGTCGGCTGCTGCCGGGGCCCTGAGCAAGCGGGGGGGGCCCAGTGGCGGCGCTGACACCGCTAACGGGCGCCGGGGTGCCCTACGGCGAGTGGGCCCCCCGCCTGCTCAGGGCCCCGGCACTTGCCCGGGTGTGCCCGGTGCTGACGCCGGCCCTGACTCTACCGTATCTACCACACACTTTGGGTTTAATGTTGTTCTGTTAAAGACAAGTCTGAATCAATATACAAATGAGGCTGAAGGACTAAAGTAGATCTGAAGCCCATGTACTTCCAGCTCTGATCCCCAACCAGTGCCACCTCCTCCTGCTTGACCATTCTTTTGCCTGAAGTCACACAGCATAGAACCTGTCAGTGAAGCAGGAAGAGGAAACACTTGGCGGGGAATAGAGCTGGAGTGACAGATATTTCACACTTGAAAATAGTTAAAACTCTGATTTTTCAGTAACAGAAGAATAGAACGGCCATTAAAAGGTATTGCTGGACTTGTGTGTGAAAGAGTTACATGACCATATAAATAGTTTGGGTTGTGTGAAATCCTACTGACACATTCCCTTCAAACATCAGAAATATAGAAGTTAAATTTTGCAGAAAGCCTTATGTTACTCTGATTCACCAATTACTTAACCGCTTTTACAAGTGACATAACCTACCAAGTAAATTGCCTCCATGTATAAGCATCATCTTTTGCTTAGGGTACATGCACACATTGTGGATTTAATGTGGATTTTCCTGTGCGTATCGGCAGACCATCTGCAGTGTTTCCAAAGCATTGACGGTAAAAACTGACCCGAATCATGTTCTCTGTGGTCTCAGTTACCCCCTGTACAGATTTTCCGACGCCGGGTGGCGCTATACCCTTATTTCTCAGCGGCGCTGAGGAATAAGTACCCTTAAGTTCTGCCATTAAAAGGCATATCGGCGATCGTTAAAGGGTTAATCCCCATTCCTAATTTTTGCTTCCCTCTCTTACCCACATATACTGCATATACGATACGATACGATACACTTTATTGATCCCGAGGGAAATTATGGTATCACAGCAGCGTTACAACAGCATTACAAACAAACCATTACAAACAGCATTACATAGAGTAATTACTAGACACAGATTTGCACATGACTAACCACAATACGTAACAAACAAAGGTACACAAATCTCTAATCATTTCCATTAGTGCACCAGTCCTAGGTCGTAGTCATCTTTCACCCTTAGTGAATTGTTATACATCCCCATAGCGGTAGGCACAAACGATTTCCTGAATTTCTCCTTCTTGCACCTTGGAAGGATTAGACGGCTGCTGAATGTGCTCTTCTGCTTCAAGAACAGCTCGAATAGTGGGTGTGTATTATGGCTTTAAAAAAAACAATATATATTATTGAAAACCAAATATACACTTTTGGCTTTTGTTCACATATGCTCTATTCAATTCCAATCCATCACATCATGGACACCAACAGCCCCTCCATTGCCTAAAATGGCTACGTCGGGTTTCCGACATTTCATCATGGTAAGCATATGAACACAATCTTATTGTCTATGTGTTTTTCAGTCCAGGACTCTCCTACTTACTAAGAATGGTCTTGAGCATAAAAGGAAAGTTGAAAACCCATCAAAAAATGCCCCTCACGAGGAGCATAATGATCATTGCCATGGAGGAAGGCTATGCAACCTTGCCCATGTGGGAGAGGGCCTGCTGATGCCAGCCCCTATTTCAGCTGGATAGGCGTCCAAGCTGGAGCGGTGACATTATGGCTGGCACACTGAAGTCAGCTGCAGTCTAAAGAAGAAGACGCTGCACGTTGTGACAGTAGAGGAAGGTAAGAAAAATCGATTATTTTTTTTCAATGCGTTGGAAAAGGGTGTAAGAGAATGGTCAGCCGTAATATATTGAACAGCCATGTTGGCTCTAGCAGCCATCTTGTGCAAAGTTAGGAACCAACTAATTCTGATTCTAAAAAGCTAATAAGATGTAACTTCTGAAAGCCCTAGACCTAGACAGATTGGAGACACAAGATGAGATCATGGCCATTAGCAGGTATAGCTGGCATACACACAGGTTCATTGGATCAGCTGCAGGGCAATGAGATAATAGGAAAAGGGTAACACATGGTACTAAATAAGTGTATTTGTTGTAGTGATATTGAAAACCGACATCAATAGTTGTCAATATGGTAAGAATTACGGGCAGGGTTAAGATGTGATGTAATTAATGACAGTGGCTAAAAGGAACATTAAGATTTACGACTCGAGTTCTAATGGAGTTTGGGGAAAAGAGCCTCAAAGTCATTACATTTAACCATTTTTATGCTTAGTCCTTGAACATATATATTTCTCCGTAGTATGATGTTATCATGTATACGCCCCTTTGCCACATTGTGATTTCTTTGTCTGTATCATGTTTAAAAAGCTTGTTACTGTTGTTCGGGGCCACAACATCACCAACCTGCTGCTGGGCCAGAACATCGCCATTATGCCGCCATGCCACACCATGGCCAGATCATCGCCAGTTATCCCAGCGTCACTTTGTCTGTCTGGACTCCTGTTCATGCCTGCATGCTTTGTCTCACTGACTTTCCATGAAACTGTTCTGCTGCAAAATCTCAGAATAAACTTCAGTCTCAGCTAGATAAGTGTTATGATTTGGTAACCGAGGAGGGTAACAGAGAAAAAGGCTAGGCAACCAGACACCCAGAGACGTTGGTAACTTAGCAGATTGCAGACCCCTAAACTGACAACACAACTAGAATTAGCCATGGGACGTACCTACGATGCCCTAGACGCCTCGACACAGCCAAAGATTTAACTAAGCCTAAAGAGAGAAAGGGGAAAGCTAAACTGCCCCGAAGTAGAGCCCCAAAGGAATAGATTGCCAGCAAACATATATTGTCGGTGTGACAGATGAAGTACAAAACACTGGCAGAAAATAGAGCAAGCAAATGCTGGGGCCCAAACTGTCTGGATAGAACAGGACAGGAAAGGATACTGTCTGCAGTCCCGCAAAAACCCTAAGAAAAATTCCAACACGTCTGATATGCAAAAATACTGAGGCCACACGACTAGAGTTGAGTGAAACAGGTTGTTCATTTTCAAAAATCGCCGATTTTCGCCAAAGTCGGGTTTCATGACACGAAACCCGACCGTGGAGTGAGTTCGGTCACGTGTTCGGCGACCATTTTGCTGGAGTCGGTTTTCCCCTACATTTTAAGCACCTTTTCTCGGCCAATGGGCAAGGACTCAGGCTGTGGGCAACGGGATGACATAGCCAGCGGCCAGCACCATCTTAGAGAAGGGCATTGCAGTGATTGGCTGGCTTTCAGTGGCGTCACAGTGCATATAAAATCCATCAGCACCGATCGCCATTTTACATCTGCCGAACTCAGTGTAGGGGAAGGTTGCTGGCGGTGCGTCTGAGCAGGGAGAGCGTTAGGCAGAGCCTAAAAAAAAAATTACTTTCTGCTGATAGCGATTAGCTGTACAGTGACTGTGCAGCGAGAGGGGAGGATTTTGCTGTGTGCAGCAACGCTGGTTCTTAGACTGCCTGCCTGCCAGTGATGCTGTAAAAATTGCTTGTGTGGAGCATCAGATTTGATTAGTAGGCTGCCTGCCTGTGATAAGGGGGCAATTAATTTGGTGGAGTAGCAGAGCTGCCTGCCAGTGACAGTGTACAAATTGATTGTGTGGAGCATCAAATCTGATTAGTAGGCTGCCAGACTGTGATAAGGGGGCAATTATATTATATTATATATATTATATTATATTCCCCCTTTTATTCCCCATTGACTTGCATTGGGGTCGGATTTTTGACTCCAACCCGACCATTTCTGTTAGTTGGCCGACTTCGTTCGACTCGACTTTTGAGAAAGTCGGGTTTCACGAAACCCGACTCAACCCGAAAAACGGGAAAGTCGCTCATCTCTACACACGACCTCTCCCTCACTAAATCAGAACTCTGGTGTGAACTGGACACAAAACAACAGATACTGAAATAACTGGGGACTAGAAATACAGAAAAGACTGATATAAGCTGTGGCCAAGGAAAACAGAGTACAGCTCAGGTTCCCACAGGGAACCCGGCTGAACTCACACCAGCAAAGCAGAGAACAGAGAAAAGCAAAATGCCACAGAGTAAAACAGACAAATAACTTATCTGATAGATGCAGGACAAAGCAGGGAGCAAGCAGGCTCCCAGAAGGCTCAGGAAGAAACCCAAAAACACTGGCAACAACTAAAGGAAGGCTGCTTACTTAAATCTCTCCAGTCTGTAACACCTGATCTCCAATCATCCTCTTCAGGTGATTGACTTCTGTCAGCCAGACCAGCTCCATTACCAGCAGCAACCACCAGAGGGAGCTCAAACTCAGAAGCCAGATCAAAAGTGTTCACAACAGATAAGAGGATTGTCTACATATTTTCCTGGCTCTTCCAGCTCTCAGTAAGGACTTTCTTACAAAGGGTGGAAGAACGGACATTATACCAGGAAGGGGTTCAGGATGAGGGACATTTTCCAAGGAAGTGGCCAGGATAGAGAGCATTATACCAGGATGGAGATCATTATACCAGGAATGGGACCAGGATGATAGACATTATACCAGGAAGGGACCTAGGATGTAGGACACTATATCAGGAAGAGACACAGGACAGGGTACATTATAACAGGAAGGGGCATAGGATAAGGGACATTACACCAGGGATTTGTCAGTTATTAGGCCATGTTCACACTGTCAGTATTTGGTCAGTATTTTACATCAATATTTGTAAGCCAAAACCAGGAGTGGAACAATCAGAGGAAAAGTATAGGACAGGAAGGGGCATAGGATAAGGGACATTACACCAGGAAGGGGACATTATACTAGGAAGAGTCCTAGGACAGGGGACATTATAACAGGATGGGGGCCAAGATGTGGGACATTATTATACAAAGAGGCCAGGACAGTGATATTATTGCAGAAAGATGACAGGATGGGGGACATTACAACAGGAAGGGGCAGAGGATGGGGTATATTTTACTAGAAAGAGGCTCAGGGTGAACATTATTTCAGGATGGGTGCCGAGATGTGAGACATTATTACAGAACGAGGCCAGGATGGGGGACATTATTACAGAAGAGGGCCAGGACAGGGAATATTATTACAGAAAGGTGCAAAGACTGGGGACTTTATTACAGAAATGGGCCCAGGATGAGAGACTTTAATACAGGAATAGTCCTGGGAAGGGGACATTATTACAGGAAGATGCCAGGATGGGGACATTAGTGCATGGAGAGTGAATATGTATGGCCCAAACTGTGTACTCTCTGATGCTGCAAGCAGAGGCAAGTTTGCTCCTGTAGCATCAGAGGAGGGGGCAATGAAGCTGGCAACCTTTAGAGAAGCGCTTACAAACTCTATAACAAAGAGTTACAAGCAATGTGCCCCTTATCTAGGATAATCTGATAGACATCAGAAGTAGCCTAGGCGAATAGCAATAAATGATAACATCAAAAATCCTTCCTTTCCTGAGGGATTTTCAATAGCAAGAAAATTACAAAGTTGCTTCTTTTAACAAGCACTTTACAATTTTACCTATTTATAATGTTGAGGAATCCCTTTTAATGTTCTTATGCATCTTATTTCACAGAATAATCTGATGGCAATAATGGCAATCAGTCAGCTGGATTTTGCTATATTTAACCCCTTCACCCCTGGAGCTTTTTTCGGTTTTGCGTTTTCGTTTTTCGCTCCCCTCCTTCCCAAAGCCATAACTTTTTTTTATTTTTCTGTCAATATGGCCATGTCAGGGCTTATTTTTTGCTGGACGAGTTGTACTTTTGAACTACTTCACTGGTTTTACCATGTCATGTACTAGAAAATGAGAAAAAAATTCCAAGTGCGGTGAAATTGCAAAAAAAATGCAATCCCACACTTGTTTTTTGCTTGGCTTTTTTGCTAGGTTCACTAAATGCTAAAACTGACCTGCCATTATGATTCTCCAGGTCATTACGAGTTCATAGACACCAAACATGTCTAGGTTCTTCTTTTATCTAAGTGGTGAAAAAAAATTCCAAACTTTGCAAAATAAAAAAAAAAACTTGCGCCATTTTCCGAGACCCGTAGCGTCTCCATTTTCCGTGATCTCGGGTTAGGTGAGGGCTTATTTTTTGCATGCCGAGCTGATGCTTTTAATGATAATATATTGGTGCAGATACGATCTTTGGATCTCCCGTTATTGCATTTTAATGCAATGTTGCGGTGACCAAAAAAACGTAATTCTGTTTTTTTCCTCTCTATGCCTTTCAGCGATCAGGTTAATCCTTTTTTTTCATTGATAGATCTGGCGATTCTGAACATGGCGATACCAAATATGTGTATGTTTGATTTTATTTTTATGTTTTTATTTAGAATGGGGCAAAAGGGGGTGATTTGAACTTTTATATTTTTTTTTATTAGATTTTTAAACACATTTTTTTTTACTTTTGCCATGCTTCAATAGTCTCCATGGGAGGCTAGAAGCTGCCACAACTCGATCGCCTCTGCTACTGTACATCGAGGCGATGGTCAGGTTGCCTCTAAGTAGAATTAGTGACTTGCTATGAGCACCGACCACTGGGTGGCGCTCACAGCAATCCGGCACCGACAACCATAGAGGTCTCCAGGAGACCTCAGGTTGTCATGCCGACGCAATGGTGAGCGCATTTCCAGCCCTATGGCCTGAACCGCCATTTAAATGCCGCTGTTAGCGTTTGATAGCGGCATTTAACTAGTTAATAGCCGTGGGTGGATCGCGATTCCCCCGCGGCTATTGCGGGCACATGTCAGCTGTTCAAAACAACTGACATGTCCCTGGAAAGATATGGGCTCACCGCCGGAGCCCACATCCAAGGGATGGATACTGACATCGGAGTACTATTACGTCCGATATCGGTAAGGGGTTAATATGAGAGCAGCATTATGACATTATGTAGGGCTAAGAGCCTGAGTACAGGGATTTGTCACTTATTAGGCCACGTTCACATGTTCAGTATTTGGTCAGTAATTTACCTCAGTATTTATAAGCCAAAACCAGGAGTGGAACAATCAGAGGAAAAGTATAATAGAAACCTCACCACTTCTGTGTTTATCATCCACTCCTGGTTATGGCTTACAAATACTGAGGTATAATACCAAATAGTGAATATTTATTCATTATTTTACTCATTTATATAGCACCATTAATTCTGCAGCGCTTTACAGTTTGCACACATTATCATCACAGTCCCCGATGGGGCTCACAATCTAGATTCCCTATCAGTATGTCTTGGAACGTGGAAGGAAACCGGAGAACATGGAGGAAACCCACGCAAACACGGGGAGAACATAGAAACTCCTTGAAGATGTTGTCCTTGGTGAGATTTGAACCCATGACCCCAGCGCTGCAATGCTAACCACTAAGCGACAGTGCAGCTCACTATGTGAACGTAGCCTTAAACTGATTGTAGATTCAATACAGTCAGTGTTTTATCAGCAGGAGATTATCATTAGAGGACTAGGTGCTGCGTGCCAGGCAAACCAGCTAATCTATGTAACCCCGCCCACATCACTGATTGGCAGCTTTCTGCACAGTGTATACAGAAAGCTGCCAATCATGGGGGTGGACGGGGTTATACAGAGCTCAGTATTCTGAGCACCGCAGAAAAAAGCAGGGATTTTTATCAAGACTACACTAAGCAGCCTAGTAAGTGACACATCGCTAGAATCAGGCTCTCTGCCCCAACATCATGCTGCTCTGAGATTACGTAGCTAAAACCTGCTGACAAATTCCCTTTAAAATCTTTTTCCTTCATTGCTGCAGTCAGACTTCTTACAATTTAGGTGGCGGGGGGTGTGTGTCTTCCGATGTTTCTATTCTGGGAAGTATTTGTCGGAATTGCACATTTTAGTAATATCTCATTCACATGCATTCTGTATAAGGTGATTTCCATTTAATATCAAGTCAGTGCTTGCATACTAATACCGCCATATTGTGTTCCTTTGAGTCTTTTGATTTATGAAAGCTTTTATGTATATAAATAAAATGAGATATGTAGATATTGAGGGTTGCTTATGCAGCATGAGGACTGTGCCCATAAAATCCTTTGCCTTCAGAGATAGGCAGTGAATAGCATCTAAATAAGAAACATAAGCTTCTACTGCCCCCTTCTGTTTGGTTATATATATTTATTTATGCCACTACTGACAGCGGTAAATGAATCCCTTCCTCATTAGCAATAGTGATAGTTTGGCAGTTGTA